>VWZY01009673.1:545231-592139 GCA_013399075.1 Chloroceryle aenea
GCTCTCCCCCCCCCCCCAGCATCAAGATTCATTTCATTCTTTTGTTTGCCTTCATCATTAAAAGTCTCCCATTCCAAAAGGAGATTCTTCCACTGGCTGTGTTTTTAATGAGTCAGGACAGGAAAAGAGCACTTTTCAACACTTATCAAATGTGTTAAAAATATTGTGGAGGTATGTAATCTTCACAGTTATGCAAATAATTCTCTCCTCAAGAGAGCTATTAGTTTTTCCTAAAGAAGCAACATTCATGTGGTAGTATTGTCTATGCATCGGTCTGTGTCTGTCTGTCTGTATTCCAGACCTCTTCCTCTTCTATCAAATTTGCCAGTTTCAACCCAGCTAAACAGACTGGTAAGAGTTAAAAAATGCCAAGCTTGTAGATGTGGTTGGAAAATACAAGTGACCAGGTGCAAAAGTCTGGAAACCCCACTAGTGTCACACTGAGAGGGAAAGGCAGGGAGGGGAATGTAAAATTCAGCATCATCAGACAGTTGCCATCAAAGCAGGTTTTGTTTTACAGAACTGTTTCTTAATCAGTCTCTTTAAAGAAGGATCATAATTTCAGATACTACAGCAGAATCTAAACATGACCAAGCGTTGAAAGTATTCAACCCAAGTAATGATAATTGATGTCCCTTCTTCTTCTGTACCATAGTAAGGTGATGTTTTCCTACTACTCACACAGTATTCACCTTATTCTTCATCTATCAGCTCCATCTCATCTATGACAGAATCTGCAAAAGAATAAAGCTGCACAAGAATAAAACTAGATCCCACCTGTGCAACAGAAGACACCTGAAAGCCAACACCTTGAAAAAACATCAGGATTGTGCTGGCTGGCTTGTCAGTGAAGAGGAAGCAGTTTGAGATGGCAACCAGTATCAGCAGGCTCTCCATTGGGAAAACACATTACCCAGGCAAAGCCCAGCAGCAGTGGCTGTCTGCAGGCGGAGATTAGAGGGAGCAGGGACCACTCTGCCTGCTTGGCAGCTTCACGTAACACTTTCTGACAGCAGACTTACTCCCGCTGCCAAGCTCAGCAGAAATAGTGTATCAGGCGTTTGCAGAGCAAGATTACAAAATAAAAGAGCAAATCAAAACCAGCCATCTCAGTCACTGCCCTGTTTTTTGGTGGTTTCATCCTACCATGACATTGGTTCAGCAAGTCTTCCTTTTTAAAAAAATACGCATTTCAGAACATTTATTTCAGTACTACCATTTTTATTACTATGGCAATTATAGTCTAGCTTGCTTAAAAGATTGTAGATTCGAAAGTGACAGGAATTTGCAGTTCAGAAGAAGTCACAATTCATGGGTACCAAACTTCATACATCAGGGTATTATCACCAGCTGGGAACATTGAGTTGTAAAGACCAAACCTGAAATTCATTAAATGGTTTTATTTCAAAAAAATGCTAGTCAAAATAAAAAGTATTTGCTCCAAACTTGGTTAATTAAATGAAAAGGATAGATATATTTTCAAACTACATGAAAGAGTATTTCTTCCTGTTTTGTCATTTTTCTTTAACTTCTTAATTTTGTAGTATTTTAGACTTCCAAATGTTTGAAACTTACACAGTGGTTTGAAACCACTCATAGCAGCTATAGCAGGCATTAGGAGAGATTTAACAAATAACAGGATCTTTCCTTTCTGGCTTTTATAAAACCGTTATAAATTAGTTCCAGTAATTACTTTTTACTAAGTTGCAAGGAAATCTAAAATAAAAATAAAACCTTGTGCGTTACTGTGCTGAGAACACAGCTTAGCCCCTGGTGTTAAAAGAATACAACGGGCCAAATCAAAAGAGTTTATATAATTACACACAAAATTATTTTAATCATGACATGTAAAATTACTCTAATTGTCTAAGACTGAATGCTAATGATTTATGTATCCAAAATACCCATAGGATCTGTGATTTTTCTGGACTGCAACTAAAAGCTGTAAATTCTCACTAGAATCTTGCCTGATTTTGTATTTCTCATATTTCTTTCAGCAGCTATCTATCACTCAAAGGCTCTTCAAATCTGATTAGATTTTCAGGAAGTTCTGTTCCTTCAACAAGAGTTAATTTTAGAAGCCTCAGACAAAGCCTGCACAAGGACAGGCTACCTGCAATCATCTATAAACCAATAACATCGGAATTTAGGCTCTTAAATTTCATTTTATGTATTTACTCATTTATCCTGAGATAGGAGCTTGCCAAGTCCCATGGCTCTGTCTTAGTATGACTTTGTATGGCAAAGCAGAAAATCTTTTTGAGCCAAGAGTTTATATTTCAAGGACTGTTTATCATGCGCTGTGTCTACTACCTAGGTTATTATCTGAGGATATTAACTGTGTAAAGTTAACTAAACGTCAGTGCAAGTACTTAAGAGCATAATTGTTCTGTAAGGAGTGAGCCTGAAGAGTTTCCTTGTGCACTTAAAATATGAATTTCATGGAAGACAGAAACTTGACAGAATTTAACCCAGGGATGATCATGTGTGTTAGGTGTCATCTGTAGGAACGAGATATGGTGACAGCGCCCCAAGATGAATTTGTAGCTACAGTCACTGGAAGATTTACTAATGGAAGAAATTTTTTATAAGGCACAGGTTGCTCAGAGAAGTAGCAGATGCCCCATCCCTGGAAAGTTTCAAGATGAGCTTGAATGGGGCTGTGAGCAAGCTGATGGAGGTGAAGATGTCCCTGTTCATTGCAGAGGGATTGAACTAGGTGACTTTTAAAGATCCCTTCCAACCTTAACTATTCTATGATTCTTTGAAAATATTTGTCAATACCTGCAAGATACTTTTGAGATAAAGGGATAAACAACCATAAAAACAATGTCATCAGAGATTAAGGATGTAATAGTAGTACAAATCATTCACGCTTAGGCACTTATTTCTACATGCTTTTCCAAAATGAAGATAACTGCAGCACTTGTCAGCAAAACCAGACTAGCCTCAGTCTCTGCTCCCCTATGTTTTCAGGACTGCCTTGCTTTTGTTCCACTAAAACCACTGCCATAAAAATAAGCACAGGTTTGACTCATGGCCTCTAGCCCACTACAAACATTCTAGGGTGTTGCAGACAGCATCTGATACGCAGATGACCATCTGCATTCCCCAAGATCATACACAGACTGACACTTGGAAGCACCACCCTTTGCTAAATCTGGTCCTCCTCATCTCCACATACAGTTACAGGTGCAGAAACAGGAAGAAAAGAAACCAAGGTCACTGAAGCAACTGCCCAATTAGTTCAAAAAAGGGAGAAAAAAAAATTCAGGGTAAGACTTTGTAACAATACAGTGACGATCCTCGCTACAAACGGTGAACTCTTACTGGCTTTATATATCATCCTCCCACAAAGAGGACAATGTAGGCTGAAAAAACCCAGGGCTGACTGCACACTGAAAGATGCAATGCCCTTTTGAGGACCTTTGGTAGTTAGCAAAGGTTACAAAGTCATGCTCAGGACATCTTTGTTAGGAGTGACACAGACAAACTGGACAAATACTTGATATACAGGACAACAGAGAGAAAACAGAAAGCAGTCACAAAATTCCCATTCAGCTTTAACCTATCGATATTAACATAATATCATTTTGTGGGTAAATTTAAGCAAAATATTTTTTATATTTCAGTACACAATCAGCACATCTAATTTTAGCTCCCCATTATACAATATTGCCACACTTTTAGGTTTTTTTTCCTCCAAATACATGACTGATTTTATATTCCATGGACATACAAATGGAAATTGCCTTCTATCACAACAGCTAGTAGACTTTTATAAAGGAAATAATAGAGCATGTTTCCATACATCCATAATCAATCCCACCACAACCACACTACTGCCTGGGCTCCCTGGTAACACCCGCTGTTCAATGGCTTCAGGAATATCTGTTATTATACCCAAGCTGTGGCACAAATGAAGATGGGAGGTATGGGGGGGAAGTGTGTCTCCCAATCCCTTCTCTTGTTAACCTTCATTATCCTAGAGCTAGAAACGTTCATGTTCCCAGTGAAGCTCCTCAAATTATCACTGCTCCTCAAGCACCACAAAGGAGCTGAAGTATTGCACATGAAACAGGGAAAGTCTCCACAGGATGCATAGCAAGCTCAGGACATCTTCCTGAGTGGTGGGAAGGAGTGTGAACTGTGCTCCCACCTCATGTCCAACATGAAGCAAGGTGCAAATACACCCTGTGCAGCAGAATTCCTGCTAGGCACCATCTTCTGCCCCAACACAGCTCTGATCCCAAGGCAAGGCACATAACAATCACATACTGGGTCACACTGCTGGCCCTTTTAATTACCCATTAAAATTTTCTGACTGTGATCATCACGAGGCTCTTTGGGGAAAGGAGCTGAACTCCCCCAATGGAGTTCTACATAGAAGCACCCCAAACCAAAAAAGGATGGAAGTTTTACTGCATGTAAAACCTACATATACCTATGCACTTGTGTGTGTGTTCATGCAGACAGACACAAATGTTTTGACCTCAGTGAGGCTGGAAATTTGTTTAAAAATATTTTATGACATAAAGGGTCTGGATGTTTATCATCCAACTCTGTTGACAGGCAAGTGGGTTACCTCAGTTACTTGTGCACTTCCACTTATCTCAAGTCCTATACCTTATAGATGTAGAAGAGCAAGCTGAAAGCCGAGCTCTGCAATGATCCCAGGACTGTTCCTCTGACTGCAAACCTGTTAGAGCTTCTTCTGAGCAACATTTTACTGATATGCACTTAAATGAAATGCGTATGAACTGAGAGCTCCTTGAGAACTCACACAGCTTCCCAAAAGGGTCATTATGACAAAACAGGAATCTGTGCTAATCTACATGTAGAAAGGAGGATAAATGCATTGTGAGACATTACAGAAAGCAGTAAGGCTTCATTTCTACATCAGGCCAAATAGGACAGCAATGACTTCATTAACATCTTATTCATGCGAAGCATCCAGCAGCAGATGCAGGCCATGGTATGTAACACTGGCTTCATTTTGAGATCCCTGTTATGAAAGATTATCTCCTTATGTCCCTTCACTACAATATGAACTGTTAGCAGACTTGCAGTGACCTTTTGCTGCTATCTCTAAGCAAGCCACAGTGGCTCTTTTATCTCTCAAAGGACATTTAGATTTATTAATTGCTTTTCAAAAGGCCAGTTTGCTTCTAAACAAAATAGTTAATGGAAAATAACATAATCATATATTACTTCCATCATTATCATTTCACTAATGTTATCACCTTACTGATTTTATTTACCAAATATGAAACACAAGCAGTTCATGCACCTATGCAGCTTTGATTTTTTGTAGAGGGAAGCGTCAGCCTTCTTCCACCACCACCACCATATGTATGTTGTGGATCTCTAAGCTGCCTTATACACTCTTATTATTTGCTTATATTAATGGAGCTGCTTTGTGTACAAGCCTTCAGCTTTAAGACAATTTCTGGAAGAATACAAATGATTTAAAGGCACAAGAGGGATCACCTGGCAAGGACAGATTAAAAATTAACAAGGTAAGTTTCACCCAAGATGCCCCTGAAAACAAATGGACCATCCCTTAGGATGAATACAAATGGTTCATAAATACAGGATTGAAAATATTAAATCAGAATTGAAGAAGGGAAGGAACTAGAACAATTTAGGAAATCTTCCTAATGCTGGGGTCTGTTAGCTCCAAAATCTGTTCCAACTGTCTGCATGATAAATGGGGTTTGCAGGTAACAAAAACATGTTTTTTCCCCTTTCTGTGCTTTAAAGACAAAACTCAGCAACCCAGCTCCACTTCAGATGCTTTCCCAAACAGAAAAGGGTTCATTTCAGCTACTGTTAAGTTCCATTTCATAGCAACTTCCCTTGCCTGACTTTCAGAAGTCATCACAGACCAAATCATTACATCCTGCCAACTGAAGAGTACAAATCAGCAAAACTATGAATGTCTAAACTACTTCCAGTGTTAAATGTCAACCCTCAGATCTCCTCCACTGATACCACACTGTTCCTCAGACCAATTTCCTGATTTCCATAGGGATGGTACGAATAGAGTTGCTGTTAATACAGCTGGAGATCACTTGTGTCAGAGTTCCTGCGTATATGATGGCAAAAAAATTGGAAACATTGCAACTGAAATGGAAGGATCAAAAGTCCCTAAGCTCGATTTGCTAAGCTGATGTAAAATGCAACTGATACAGTTCTACTGAAGTTGCAGTTTTGAGCTGTTACACCAGTTACGGAGACATTTTGCAGTTGATGAACATTACATGTATCTCTTCCTAAGCAGCCTTTCTTATGTTGCTTTAATTTACCTTGAAAAAGAACTTCATGGTATTACAGTAAAATTCAGGTTGGAAGGGACCTCAGGAAGTCTCTTGTACTATCTTCTCCCCAGGCCAGGCGTAGCTGTGAGGTGAGACCAGGTTACTTAGGGCTTTGTTCCAACAGGTCTCAAAAACTGCCAAGGATGGACATGGTATGATCTCTCTGGGCACCCTGTCCTACTATGAAAAAGTTTTTAGGAAAACTCTGAGAAATTCCATTTCTTGTATAAAACCTGTATCAGGAGGCATTTGTGTAGGTTTTCTTCATGATAGCTGGGCTTCTCTTCAGTTATTTACCCATTAGCTGCTCTCCACAGTGTAGTTTCACTATTAAGCAGCTCTGCCAGGTTAAAATGAGGTCAAGTTCTGATGACGAACACATGGCTGAAATGGTCCTGCACTCCAACCAGAAATAGGTCATCTCAGAATACCTCCCCATTTTTAGCTCAGTTAAAAAGAAGCCAAAGTTTTTCAGCATTTCAAAGGCTGAATTTTACACACTGTAAAAACCATAGTGTAAGCCAGCAAGCAGGGCAGGAAGGAAGCAGTTAACATGAGATCTGAACTGAGCTTTTCTCAGTGAGAGGCTGGTCTGTGTTGGCTGTGAAACCCACCTTCCTCCTGGAAGTGAAGAGATGGAAACCTGGTGGATCAAGAGTACCTATATGTTCAGACAGCAAACACATGTTTAATTCCACATAGTACTTTTAAGTTGCCATGTTGTAATGGCTGTAGTTCATTGATGATTTCCTTTTTTCCTCCACTAAATGCTGGAGCACAGACCCTGTGCCAAAACGAGTGAATGCATCACACAATGGATCTTCATATTTGTATCAAGGACAAGGACTTCAACCATCTCCATGACAGTCAGCTTAACATTTCCATTCTGTTACCCTTTCTAGACAACTCATAAAGTAAAACTCTACCCCAAACACTTCATCAATTACTGTTGCTAATTTCATTCTCCACAGTTTAGGCAAAGGTTACCTTACTTGCAATCCAGAGTAACTTAACCAGGTATTGTTCTTTAAATATAATTTCACAGAAATATGTCTAAAACCCACTTGGACTTAATCTGGACTGCATCACTGAATGTATCAGCATTTAAATGATCCAACAGTTCAGAGAAAGACCTTTTACAGGAGCAAAATTTATTACTGACTATTACTGAGAAGCTGAACACCACCACTCAAACATCAGACTGGTGTCAATCATGTGGTCTGCTGAAATAGTAACCCCATGTTAGGCATCACTATCACTCAACCACAAGACACAGGGCATTTGTTAATCCAGTTTCTGATCTTCCTGCATGTATTTGTTCAGGAGTAAAACATGTCCCTGTAATAGCTTAAGAGGAGGCTTTAAGGGTAAGAGCTGACGCCTTACAGCATAGCTAAAAAAAAAAAAAAGGCACAGAGTAATATTTCATTAATAGTATCTTACATAAAATGAAAATGCATTCTATTATCTAGCTTCTCATTGTTGACACCGTAGTTACGTATTCAGCAAAACCCTAATAACCTCTAGAGTTTCAGCAGTACAAAACGTGGCCGTAAACAAGAGCTTCCCAGCCCCTAGTTTTGTAGGCAGGGCATGAACTTGGTAATGAGTTAAGACATTTTTAAAATTTGACCATGTTTTGGCAAAATGCAGGAATAGAATAAGCTCTTTTGTTTTGCCTATCATAAAAACACATATAGAAGCACTGATTTTTAATTATTTTTTTTACACCTGTAATAGACTCTTGTCAGCCATTACTCTGGAACATTGTGAGTGCTCCTGGGAGTGCAGGGGGTGTAAAAATCAATCCAGATTCTTTGCAGCACCTGTAATAAAAATTCCTGCAATCTCTATGAATTCCTTGAGCTTTTACTTTTCTTTGTTATGTCTTTTAGAAACCACTATACACTATCTTTGCAAAGGCAAAGAACAGAAACACGCAGAGTTTACAGCTAGGCAGAGTGGGGGCTAAAGAAGAAAGAAGCGTGCCCTCTGTATCAGTGCAAAGGCTGTACATGTCAGACTACTTATTGTTGTTATGCTCTGGTTTTATTTATAACTGGTTTAATCTGTCATTAGATTTCATGCATCCTTTAAACTACCTTTTTCCCTTTAATATTATAAATTGACATACTACTTACTTGTCAGTGGTGAATTGCACATTGTGCCTTTGGCAGAAACCGTATTTAGTAATTTTTCTGCAATAAGTGAGTGATAAAACACTGCTATTACTGACTAATATAAAAATGCAGTTTATTGCCAACCTTACTGCCTGCAATTATTCCTGTTAGTAGTGTAACAGTAATTTATAGACCTGTGCTGACAGTTGTAGGCAAGACTACTGGCCCACTAATAAGCCAAATATACAAGAAAGTCCACAAATAATTATGATTTCATGCTTTGATCTAGGCTAGACATGAATGTCTAGTTCAGAGGAATAAGACAATTTTGAGGGCACAAGCAATTCGGATAGATCCAGACATGAAAATAAATGTGCAGAAGGCAACATCAGAGACCAGAAACCATGCAAATGCTGCCACAGCACATTTTTATCTGCACATTTTATCTATCAGAGACTGGCAGGGGTTGGAAGGGACCACCTAGGCCAATCCCCCTGCTAAAGCAGGTTCACCTAGAGCAGGAACACATCCAGCTGGGTTTTGAAACTCTCCACAGAAGAAGACTCCACAACCTCTCTGGGCAGCCCGTTCCAGTGCTCTATCACCCTCACAGTGAAGAATTTTCTTCCTTATGTTTAAGTGGATCTTCCTGTGTTCCAGTTTGTGTTTGTTGCCCTTTGTACTATTACTGAGCACCACTGAAAAGAGACTGGCTCCATCCTCATGGGGCTCTATATACCCCATAGTATTAACATTGTAACTTTTCATTTCAAATGTTTAACCCTTTCTCATATATAACTTCATTTCTGTGCTTCTGCTCAGGTTCATACACAATGGAGGAGGTTGGATGGGGGGATTCACTCATCTTCATTTCCCTGACCTAGTCTAAGCCAGCTGCAGGAAACGCAGCCCTTCCTTGGCCTTTGCATTCCTACACAAACATTTTGAGAGATCTGCAGATGTTAGATGACAACTTCCATTAGATTGGCATGGCATTTGGTTGCTGCACACATACCTATTTCTTTTGAGTCTCCAGGTCTTCTGACAATGGTGAGCAACCTTCTCAACAGGGAGGGAAAGGGCTGAGACTGCTGCTCCGGGTCCGCAGGGCAGCTCCACTGGATAACATCCCAAACTTTCTAATGATGTGTGTGATTACCTTTAGCCTCCCTCACCACCAACACCCTCCATTCCTCTCTTGATTACAGCTCCCCTTCCACAGTTTAGTTTGCCACATGCTCAAAAAGCGGTTCCTTTCATTCTTCCTCTTGTGCAGAAGCATGACCATGTCACACAACTCTCAAACAACGTAGTGATCTCAAGCTGTAGCTCATGACAGTTTGTACGTTCGACATCTCCAGTTTGCCTGCTCTCCATTTTGATTTTACATTTGGTTCTTGTTGGGCCATTCAGTTAATCTTGTTGCTGTTAAATACAGTAGCCTTTCTCTCTGCAAATCCTACCATCTGGAACAATCTTCTACTTATGCTTTGGCAAATCACTTCCTTTCAAAAATCTGAAAGTGTATCTTGTCTCCCCTTGCCAGAAACTAATTTCCTTTCTTTATCACAGCCAGTCATAGGGCTGGTTTGTCCCCCATATCCAAATGTACTCTTCAACTGTCATGAACCATCCTCTTCCAAATTACAGACACAAACCAAAACCAGACCTTGCAGATTAGGTTCATCTCTTCTTTAAAAAAGAAATCAAACAAAAAACAACCAACAAACCCATGACATATTTGGGGATGCAGTTTGCACAAAAGCTTTCACACAAAATAAATCTGTCTTATTCTCTTAGCTGGCCAGTATTGCATATTCTTGGAATTACTTGTGATGAAATAAACAGTCCCCAAATAAACAGCAAAAAGACAGTTATTTGCATTTTCTATTTTGAAAACATTTGCTTGAAATAGAGCAATTAGTAATTTGTCAAACAAATGGTGAGAGCTGATAACTGCTGCTGATATACTGCCTGGAATTACTCTCATGTTTTGGAATCAAAAAGTAGACAGTAATGTACATCTATTTCAACACTTTGTGCATTACTAGCTATCTCTTTAAAGACTCAATATGCTATCAGAGTTTTCACTGAGCAGCCCTCACTTCTTTAACATCACTAATCTGCAAACATGGCATTATAATAATTCAGATGACGGTGTTAGCTCTGGCTGCTGCATAGATAATAACATAACCTTAGGATAGCAACAAAAGATTCAGATAAAGGTCTATGGTCAAGCTTTTCAAGTGATGAAGCCTCTGTGCATTAGGCCAAAGATTTTTTACTTGGAGTCATAAGCTGAAGAGATAATTTCAAGGAGAGTATCCTCTGCCCTGATGAGGTAGGAATTGAGAGCTGTGAACCATGTTTGATACAGATATGACTGGCTGTCAAGGGAAAACTAGAACAGCTTTAAGCAAGTGATGGACAGGTACAGGATATTAAACCCTTCTCCTAGCTCCCAGAGGGGAAAAAAACAAAACAAAACATTTTATCATATGCTGTTGTTCTCCAGCTGATCCAGCCTTCAACCAGGGCATGACTTCAGATCACTGCCATGGAGATAGGCCAGTGTGTGAGTTTTGACACTGCAGAGCTCCAGTGGGACAAAAAGAAACAGCTATAATAAGAGAAGAGAGATGGTACCATCTTCTGCCCCAGGTGCTGAGGTACACAGCACAGCCAGCAGTTAGATTTTTTTTCTGAAGAGCTGCTCAATCCTGGCTGGCCTTGCTTGTGACCTCGTCAAGGGCAAGTGCCTTGTGCCAGCGTTTGTGGCTCTGCCCGAGATCTGATGCATGACTGCAGGAGTGTTCCAGCTCTTTTCATAGGGTGTTCAAGCTGAACTTGGTTTTTATCTTCTGGAGTTTTAAAAGCCACATTCATCTTATGAACTTCAAATATTAAATTGATTTCCCTTGCAGTTATGATACCATAACAATGGCTAAGAAACTATATTAAGAGATATATTTTCTACTTCTGTGGGGTGGATTGTTGTGGTTTTTTTTTCTTACATTTTTATCTTATCTCTGTAAATCACAGAATGTACGAATCACTTAGCAGAATGTGACTATCTCCAGTCTCAAGCACAGGACTCAAAGTAGGAAAATAAAACTCTAAATTTCTTTTCTGCTCTAGATGTGAGACTTATTTTAGGAGATTGCCAATGGGATAAAGCTGCTGGCTTTACCCCGCAGGCACACAGAATTCATAATTAAAATTTACATTAGAGGAAGGATCTGAAAGCAATATAGGTTTTCAGATGGAAAATTCTTTGTGGTACAAACAAGGAAAAAAACATAGCATCAGTTTAAAGCTAATCACAGCCTGATATCTAAGAGAGAGAACACCACATAAAAGGGCAGAAAATAATCAAAGAGTTCTGGTACAGGACACTCATACAGGACAGTACAGTAAATTTTTAACACCTGACCTAGAGCACTGCCTATAGGATATGTGAACATCTATACTCCAGTGGATACTTTTAGGACAGGCACATAACTCTTAGTGCAAACACCTTTGGAAAACTCAGCCTGCATATGCTACAAAATGCAAACTTTAAGCCTTCCCTAGAATTCCTCATACAAGGTATGTGCAAACACTATTATACGTATTTTGCCTTGATTCTAAATTTCTTTGATATCGCAAGATGTCTTCCCCTAAGGATCCTGGGTTTATAGCTCTGTTGGGCATGTTTGTATTTGCTTTAGAAATTAACCAGAACAATAGATTCTAAGTCCCTTTCACACAGAAAGTAACTTTAACGTTGCTGTTTATTGATAAAATGTTGCCACCAGCTGAGACTCAGAAACTATCCTTTCCCTTGCTTTTTAGTACTACCCTGACCCAGCTTTTCCTCCTAAGAAAGGAAATTCCAGCTCCTCAACTCCATATCTACATTGGAAATAGTAGTCTTTAATCATATGTGAAATGGGCAAAGGAATGAATTAATGTCACTCGAACTGCACAGAACAAGAGAAATGAATTAACATGATGAGTATTTGCTGCTCTCAAGGCAGCAAATTGCAGACTTGCTGAATACAAATAAAGAGATAATGTGCTACAAAAGATGGCTGATTGGTTATTCTTGACTGTGAAAGAGCTGTTCAGGAGGCACCAAGAGAAAATTCCTGCAGCCAGAGAAAATAATTTCTGATACTGATAAGAAAGGAAAGGATTTGCTCCCTCCCCCCTGAGGACTAAACTGACTTAAAGGCACTGGTGTTAAAAACAAAACAAAACAAAAATCACATTGAATTCAATTGAAGACATTAAATTAGTCAGTTGTGTGTACTTATTGATGAAAAAAATGCCATTTGGGAATTTCTTCAAGATGCATATTTTAAAATATCAGTATTCTTGCTTATGCTTCTTTTCAAAGATCAGAATAATGCAGCTTAAGTTTGGGGTTTGTTCATGTGCTGCATATAAAAGGTTATTTCAATAACCTTACTGAAAATACATGGCAACCTTTCTGTTAGGAACACATCTAAGGAAAACAATTTATTTTATTTTAGCCAAAGATAATATTTTAATTCATTCTTTTTTTCATCTGTCTGGAAGAAACACCTCTAATTTTACTGGAGTCATCTACCCCCAGTGCAGTATTAGAAGCTGCCTGACAGTGACTCTGAGTCCAATTTAAAAAACCCTGTATGAAGGAAAGGAGACAAGAAAAAAAAAAAAATGGGAAGAATTCTGCATCCCCAGAAATAGCTAGAAATTCTGGATTTAAACATTGCACCCACTCCTACCAAAGCCTGAAGAAATCCACGAATATCTCCTTCAAGCTTTGTTATTTCCAGGCTTCTCTGTACGAAGAGAGGTGGAAACACTCTGTCAGTCACTTAGCTTTAGCACACCAACATACCTTACGCAGCGGCCTTCAACTGCACAACCATGTTCTTGACAAGTTCAGCAGTGGTGGTACGCATGGTGATGAAATGGAGTTGGCCAGTGGGCTCACATGTGGTGCCAACCCACTGGGGCTAAGTGCCGCATGATGGTGCCCAGACCATTGTGACTCTGGGTGGAACAGTGAATTCAGGCCTTGCAGCAAGGTGATTGTGACAAATGATGTCTTCAAAGCACATAAATAAATTTTGCTAATAATAATGCACGTATTTATAATACATCCTTCCGCCAGGAATCACAAAGCACTTTATGAATATTAATGCATTCTCTGTAATGGACTTCTTGTTTAGCAGTGCTGGGATTTATAGCCCAGTACAACTGGCAAACAAGGTTTCGTTCAAATAAGAAGTACTTCAGTGGCATCGTCACTTGCTGGGTTAACGTAACTACTCTGTTCTCCTTCAGACTTGCTTTTAGACACAATCCCTGTGCTTTTTGAAAGAAAAAAAAAACAACAGCTGAAGTCTCATCTCTGGCTTAAAGGCTGTTGGCTAGGTTGAATGAAAAGGCGACTTCACTACAGCTGATAACAGCTGGGAATAAGAGATATCTCACAGTAACATCTGGGAATACATGAATACCCTGGATTTCATCCTATTCATTCAGTGGTAAAATTCAACTGAAGCTGTAAGGCTATAAATCCGAGTAGAATAATTGGACTGTACTGCCAGACATGTTTATTCTCTTAAGGCCACCTCAGCTTTAAAGCTGAAGGGCTTTGCATTGTGAGCTACTGAAATCATAGTTCATTTCAGCAGAGTGATTAAGACTCCAGAACTATTTGGACACAAGGCTGGTTGCTACTGCCCATTTTTATGCCCAGAAGATGCAATTTGCCCTCAATTATTTTTCCTCATGGCCCAAGAGCGTCAGATCTAAACAAAGTGCTTTTTTTCCATCATCTCATCAACTGGTGTGTGTTTTCTGGCCAGCCCACCGCAGGCACAAAAGCCAGCATTTTCTTTAGGACCAACACTTGATGACCTTGAAAAAAAACCTGCAAGACCTGCTTGTGGGAAGTCTGGGGAGATCAAAGAAACAATTCAAGTTTGTATTTGTTTGCGTGCCATCCTACATCTAGCACTATCTGGAGTGATGCTACAAGAACTGCATATTACTGTCAGGCTCAGCCAGCACAGTAGCAAGAGCTGCAGAGGCCAGTAAATAAAAGGCACTGTGCTGGACTGAGCACTCTGTCTCCATCAGCCACCTGCCAGAAAACCCCAGAGAACAAAAATTATCTTCTGTACATCTAGATATGTTTCTATCCACAAGCACAAAGGCATAGGTATCACCTCACCTATCAATTAAAATTAATTACTTCCAGGGTAGTTACTACCTGCAGTGTTGTTATGCAGCTGCCTAACATCAGATTGGGAGAACACCCTAACTCATTTAAAGTACCAGGAGATTTTAGGAAGTCAATATGAAACCAAAGTCAGGCCCACATGAAGATTTAAAACTTCCTTATTTACAAAGCTTCTTTAATGTAAGCTGGTATCCAAGACCCCAGCTTTAGCTTTCAGGCAGGAGATTCTGCCTTTAGCAACAAAATGCCATGGCCCGGCCAGGCTACCTTGTCTGGAGAGGTGAGGCAAGAGAAGCCAGGCATATTGATACACCTCAGTGCTGGCTGCTTTAGAAAGTTAGCAATAATTAGTAACTATTTCTCTAGCATTTATATTGTTCATGAGAATTTTAAGTATCTGTCTACTCCCATATCCTCACACAGGACAGAAGACAACATCAAGGCAAACAGCAGGAAGCTGGGGAGGACCCCTGGGATACAAATCAGAATTCCATGGTGCTTAGTGCAACTGGTTTTGTAACAGCCAAACGGTGCTTCAAAAGCGTATCTGGAAAGATTCCCAGACTGAGCATTTGATCCTTTAACTTAAACCTCTGAGAATGAGGGCAGCCACAGAAGCAATGAGAAAGATTAAAGGACTGGTTTCCTTCTCTGGTGCTGTTAGAAGAGAATGAGTCATGTACACAATTACTTAACCACTGAGCTACAACTCACCTACCCCCTTTTTCTTTCTCACACCTCCCCAAGCCACCTTTCCCAAACCTGTCTACTATTATCAGGCAAATACAAGACCAGTCCTTCTCACGATTGGTGTGTAATGCTGTCAGTACACTGGAGTAAAATAAGCTGCAGTTCCCATTTTCCATGATGGATCCTATAACTCTTTCTGGGCTAGGTAGTTAATTCACCCATTTAAAACAGGAGGTGTATCAAAGATGCCGTTACAACTGAAATGTATCCAAGATACCAACATGAGCATCCTTACTTGTAACACTGAAGGGATGTCTGTGTCATTTCTCATGTTCAGGACACAGAAGGATGTATTCGCAGTGACTTCGGTTTACTTGCCAGCTCCTTCTCTTGTCACTGCAGAAAGAGAGGCTGCTCCAAGGTGAAATTCAGGACAAAAAAAGCTAATCTCTTTCTCTGAATTGCCCTTTCTAGGAACCCTATGTGGTAAAGTAATATCCGTCACCCAAGTCTCAAGGTATCCCTTGTACACATCCCTTGGAGAAAGACTATGGCATTTGTGACTTTTCTATGTAACACCCAGAGAAGTTTTGCCATATTTCAGGATTCTCAAAATACCAAGGGCTTCTTTTAACCCTTTGTGTTTTGAAAACTATTCATGCTGAAATTTCCAAAATAGTCTGCAGATCCACTGGACAGTTTTCTGGACTAAGAACATAAAAATATTAAAAATCACTACTCCAGCCAAAAATCAAAAGTAAACAAGCCTTGAAAAACAGGGTGCACAAGACAGAATAAGTGATTCATTCAAACACGCTTGGTAAAAGTAGACATGATCTCATAGTTATTATTTGTTTTGGTGGTGACTTTCTGGGCTCTTCAGGTACAGAACACACATTTTCTAGCTTCTTCCTAGTTAAATGAAGCCAGTAATTAAAGTATCACCAGCAATAAGCAATGTGGTACATCCGATCCAGCAGCAGGTAGCTTACATGCTGTGAAATAGCTTAGATTGTTGTAGATGTTCCAATGTCTCTAGGAACAAGTGTCCCAATACAAGTATTCCATTTTCTAATGCACTAAACATGCAGCACTGGTGTACAGAACCTCCAAGCAAGATTATCCTGATGTATTTAAAACATACCCACATATGGATATGTCAGCAAGTCCGGACTCTTTAGCCTCCTCATTTTCAGCACCATGTCAATTTTAAATGATTCTGGCTGAGCGAGATGGCAGGTTGCTGAAAACACTGTCAGCAACTGGCAGTTTGACTCCATTAAAGTGCTCAATATTGCTAACATCAGTTCAACAGGACTTAAAAATGCCTCTGCTACAAAATCAAATTCATAAGGTTCTCCCTCACACTGCCCACAGCATGAATAACTCACAGATTTCAATCCATACGAACACAGAGCTTAAATGGTCCCCTGACCATGGGTCATTTTGCCTTCAGGGTTCAAAGAAAAACAAAATCGCAAATGGAAAAATTATTGGAACTGCAGCAGATATAATCTTGACCATTACTCAAAAATCTGCATAAATTCATGCAGAACACAAGGTGATACACACACCATCTCTGTAATGATATCCACAGTGAAGCCACGGGTGGGGAGGGTAGGAAGGGAGGGTCCCTGGTTTTAATGAAAGGTCTGTGCTGAGAAATGACAATGTCAGACTTTATCACTTGAAAAGCAGATGTAAGGCTCAGAACTGCACTGCCAACTCCACAGACAGTTGAAGGATATTATGCCACCCAGAGACCGGAGTCTGTGTTCAAATGTATTTAATCATTGAATTTCATTCAGCTTCAAAGTACAAAAATGTTTTCCTGATGCTAGTAAAAGCCTACCAAAATCCACGTATTTTGAAGAAACAGTAATTCTGAAATTAATAGCTGTATTTAAGAACATCTTATCCATCTCCAAAGCCAGAAAGGCTCCACCATTGGTGGCCTTGAAAGAGTTTATGAATGTGCAGAGGTGGACCACTGAACTACTCCTACCTCAGTCTCCACTTCCTAATGCTCTCCAAGATCAAATGAAACCCCAAATCCTCTATTTGGTTCCACTACACAAACTTTTATGGCCTGTGACATGTACAAGGTAGAATGGACAGTGTTAGCAGCCCAGCTTTTAAACCTACTTATTTAAGCTTGAAAACTGCACATAGTAAACATTTCCATCATCTCACAGGGAGTGTGACTTTGGGCTCACTAAATCCCTTGGAAGCAGCATCCTCACCATCATGGCAGCTGCAGGAACATATAGCCTAATTTATCTCTATAACCTTAGATCAATAATGTTAGCAACCTACTTCAAGCAAGCCTGACTGTAGCCTGGTCAGGGTTCAAGCTTACACTACCTTTCTTCGCCCAAAATACTTTGTGTTTTGCTGGTGTTTAGGCTAAACTCAAATACTTAGCTCTTCAGTGTGACTGCTCTACTTCCACATGAAATTAACCTTCATGGAACAGATAAATCTCCCACATCTTCCTTTTGGATTTATACACAAGCTTTAAATGGCCAAGTCACAACAAAAACCTTATAAGGAAAATGACTTTCCCATTTTCTTGCCCAGGAAAATGTTTTTCTGAGAAAATATCCAAGGACTATTAGTGAATACTTCAGATAAAATTTTGAGTCCTGATTTCTAGGGCCAATCTGTAAATGCCCTTCTAGGTAGATTGACATGGACACTACAGGATATACGTATCTGCTGGATTAAGTCAATCCCATCTTAAACATTGATAAAAACAAGCTGTACAGCAGCACATCAATACACAGGACAACTGAAATGATAACAGCTCAGCTATCAACACCATCACCTAAGAGAACAGACCACTGAAGCAAAACCATTGTGATAAGTAAACAAGCTCCATTCATCTTCATTCTCAAGTATGAATAAAATAAGGCCCTGTGGTTAGCATCCCAGCTTGTTGTTCATCCATAACATCTTCTCAAACTGCCTTTTTGCTCAGAAACAAGAAAATTCTTAATAGAGCTGTAAAAAGAAAGACATTTCATTCTGACATGGACAAAGAAGACCCATCACCCATTTCTGAAGCAGAGCTAGAGCTGTCCAATATTTAAGAGCTTTAAAACAAATTCCTCGAAAGACTTGCTTATTTAGAAGCTGTCCCAAACTCCCTGAATACCTACAATGAATAAAACAGGAAACATTTATGTGAATTATGGATTACTAATTTGTAGGTTTATAGAAGTTCTTAGTAATTTACTAGTTAATAGCAAGAAGTTGGCTACTCACTACCTGGCAGCAGCACTGTGCACACAACCCTGCCTCAAACCAGTATCCCACCTGGCAGTGCCCACTTATTGCCAACTACCTCCCTTCCAAAGCCTCCATCAATCTCACTTCTTTGGCCCCCAAACCATATATCATACCCTGCTGATCGCTCTGGGCCTACCTGGGCTTCTCAAACCAGCACCCCCACCCCTTCAAGACCTTTTTCCATAAAAATACTTCCTAACCTACATACCTGAGCTCTTACCCCAGACACCCCCATGCCTTCAGACCTCTCTTAGCAATCTCCCATCCCTGGCCTCCTACAGCCAGTCCCTGTGGCCAGACAAGCCCATCCACTCCTTAACCTTCTTTGCAGTGGTTTTAAGGGTGGTCCAAAAAGTCATCTGAGAAGCAGACTCTGCAGCCCGGAGCGCCATGCCAGGAACAAAGAAGGTGGTGCACAGCTGCAGATATAACTGGAGGCATCACACTTGCAAGACCAAGAGCTGGAATGACTAATGCATCTAAAAGTTGATTCATGTCCTGGAGACAGCTTAAATTCTATTCTACCCCTAAGCAAAAAAGAAGGTGGCACAGGGAAAGAATGATGACAGCCGCTTACTCCACTTTATCCTGATAGACCCTTTTATTTCTCTAGGGTATCTTTTCTGGCGTAAGGGTCTCTATAGCCTCTCTATAGCCTGAGGATTACAGAACAACCGAGCAGCTTAAAAAAATGCGTTAATTTGACAGTAAGTCTCCTTGGTTTCAGCATCTTTTATTACTTTCATCTTTTTTCTTTATTTCTTTCTCTTCAGTTTTGCTGAATTCCTTTCTTAATGGCAAAGCAGCAAAGAAATAAAAGTAATTATTAGAAGAGAAAGAAGAACATCTGGGAAGTGGTATGCATCATACTACAGCAGCTTTACAACAGATTCCTGCATTACTCATCTTTATTTATTTGAATATAGTTGATCAGACGACTGTATTTTATTCTGTATCTAGGCCAAAATTTTATCATGATGTGCTGAGATAGCTAGGTGCTCATCAAACCTCAAAAATAAAATTGGTCAAATCATGCCAAATGTAATTGAGTCAGACGAAGCTGGAACAAAAAAACTGCACACTGGCAGAGTACATGTTCTTCTGAGTCACACATCACAAAAGGTATTTAAAATATAACGAGACTTCATGCATTTGGAAGATGGAAGGAAGTCAGTATTTTTAAAATTACACCAGCTTTGTAACAGAGATGCAATGAAAATTGATTTTGTTTCCTTACCAGTGAACTTTCTGTCTCAGCAATTAAAGCCTCTTATATTACTGTAAAATAAATGCAATCGAGTTTCAGGAGCTTTCAAAAGCAGTTGGTTGAGTTTACAGGACAAAACATATAGTAGATATATAGAAACCGTGGTCCATTAGCAATACTCCCAGAAACCTGGTGCCCCTACAGTGATGTGTGTGTAGACATTGTAGTGGCAGTATTGTGAACGGTTGGATCTTCTGAAGAAGTGGTCACTTTGAAAGAGTGCCAGTCGGGGATGTCTGAGTGAACTGTGCTTCCCGAGTTCACCACTTTCCACAGTCCTTGCAACCTTGTGGCTGCCTCTCCACCAAAGGACCTTCATACCCCAAGCACTGCTACTCAAGTACACCAGTGTCCATAGCACTCTGTCCTCACAGCCTGTGCAAACAAACCAGTACCCCAGGAGACTCATCTGGAGATAACATCCAAATCAGAAACATGTTTTTAACTAGAATCATAGGTCTATCCAGCCTCCAGATCTAGAAGAGAACTGTAATCTGATCTAACACATTATCTTAGCAATAGTAAAACAGTAGACTTATCTCAACAGCTGAAAACTTTGATGAGAAGCACTACAGTGCCCACACTTCTAGTCTTCTGGATACTTGATTCTGTACACTGGTTTGGGATAATATGTCATAAGTTACTCTCTCTCTCCAGAAGAAATAGGAAAATTAGGTTTTAGTTCAAAACAAATACCCTGCTACATGGCAGGCACAGTTAGGGAGTCATGCCAGCAGATAATTAAAAAACAAAACAAAACAAAACAAAACAAAACAAAACAAAACAAAACAAAACAAAACAAAACAAAACAAACAAACAAAACAGAAAAAAACCTAACCATCATTACCAACTATTTCTCATCCTCTCTTCTGTGCAAAATTGCCACAATTAGAACAGCTTGAAATAAAACTCTCAAAGGAGTTGCAGTGTTCTAACCATACTAATTCTCTACTGCCCAACACTTCTCCATCTTGTGAGATGTGACTTCCATACCTTTGCACCTGAAAAGTTCCCCAAATATGCATCATTTTTTCATAGGTAAGAGAGAAATAGAGGTTTGGATACAGAACATTTCCAAAGTAAGGAAATGTAATTCTATCAAACCCCTTCTGCTACTGTTGGCAGGCCTCTTTGTTAGCTGTAGCTCTGCTAGTCGTCAGGCAAACACTTCTGATCAAGACTGAGTTTAAGAGAAAGTTTCAGATCAGCTTCCTTTCTGCGGTTGATCACGATTGTCTTCCCAGAGTAACCCATCACTCACAGCCCAGCAGTGTTCTCATCAGGAGAAGTGGGCTTGACAACTTGAAGTCTCAGGGAAAAGAAATCTTCCTGCCAGGGAATAAGTGCTGTCATTTTCCATGCTCTACTCCACTCTAATTACAGTCCTCTTGTGCAAGAGACCTGGATGAATTCTGAGGAACAGACAAGAAAAACCAAACTAAGCAAGCCTTGCTTACTAGTATTTACTCAGAGCTAACAGCAACTTCTTTTAGTGCCATTCATTTTCCAGCAAGCACATGTTGCAGAGATGCAGCTTCAGAAGTGAACTTGCAGGAAAATGCTTCCAACTGTGGGTAGAGGAACAGACAGATAGGAGTCCGACCACGCAACACAGCCTGATCTCCAGAGGCTTCTTCTGCAGTGGTGATAATGGTACTGGTAGAGTCCCCAGCAGAAACCTTGCCCATTTCACAGAGCAGAGAGCTCCTCAATCTACCTGGACAAAACACTGGAAAATCCACTGAATTCCCCTTGCTTTTTCACCGGTGAAGAGACTGCAGCATGACCCAGGCATGGGCTAGCCAGACAGCTTGTTCTACATTCTTGTGGTGTAGCTACAACTATGTGAAAAAAACAGACCTCACACTGCGAGCGCTACATTTCCATTAGCACTCTCTTATTTTTTAATTATATTTTAAGCTACAGATAAGTGGTTTTATTTTAAGATACAGACTTTTCAGCCATGGGTCTGGTTGGGTCAGTAGTTCTGCCCTAATTATGAACTAAGCTAGTGCTTTTCTCCTCTGCAGAAATTTCAGAAAGTTTCCCTGCTGTTACTTCAGTACTTATTTTGTACTTTGACCTAAAGGCTTTACTACTCACCTGAACAATTACTGAGAATCAGTGACATTTTCTATTTCAGATTCAAATATAATTTCACCAGGAAGCAACCTGTAAGTTTTACAGTAATTAAGTTATATATTGGTTTTTGTACTCTACTTTGCATCTTTACTTCATGCCTGCACTACCTGCTGTATATGTGCAAGAACAGAAGCTAATGACCAGAATTACACAGATCACCTTTCTTGTGAAGAAAAATGCCAGAAACTGGAAATATGTTAAGGCTCTACAGACACAATTCATGAAATAATTAAAGAGACAGAATTATTTTTCTGTTTTTGGAAATTCCCACCCCACTTCAGTCCTCAGTCCAGGGAGTGACTTGGCATTAACAGTTGAGTCTGACTGGAGACTGCTGCTGGCCCCAAGCCTTCCTCCAAACCCTACGCCTCCCTGTGAGCATGCTGTAAGCAGCTACAAGTTGAGAATGCTCTTCCAAAACTTAACTTTCCTCCAAGAGAATGAAAGGAACTTGGCATGCCACATCAGGACAAACTGGTGATTCCTGGCACAGTCACCATCTGTGCTGACCATGTTCCCACAAATGGTGAGAAAGGCCAGAGAATGGAAGGAAATGGATTAACAAGACATTCAGGTCTAAGCTCCTAAACAATCTAAACACCAGCCCCATCACACCCAAAACGTTAAAATAAAGGAAATAAAGAGTTTGAGTGGACAGTGGTTAATTTTATAGTGTCTTTTGATTGGTTTCTTTGTTTTTAGGCATCTTTCAGGGCTGAAGGTTTTTCTTTAGGGTGCCAGTCTAATACATTCAAGGAACTAAATGTGGTTAACGATATGAACTGCTTTCCATCACCAACTTTTACAAAACCAAAACATTTTAAAATCAGGGTGAGCTAAGTAATGTAATTCCTGCCTTGTAAGTGGGAAACAGAAACAATGCAGTGATTCTTCACAGAAGCCAAGGCAGGGAGGCTGTCCAGCACTGTTCAAGCCTGTCTCCATCCCTAAGCAGGTGATAATCACACGTAGTGTGCAACAAGGGCTGTTCCTCTCTCTAGATAACAAACTTCCAAGGACATTCCAAGCACCAACTAAAATCTGCCCCCTCAAAAGTATTATAATAAAATTTATAGACAGGCAGTGAAATGAATCTGTGAAGGAAGCCAGCTAGCTAACTGTTCCTAAATAAATTCAGAGTCTGTCTCCTGTTACAGCAAGCCCATTATTTCACAAACCTCCAACACTGTTTTGACGGAGCATCCAAAACAGCACTATTTATTTGCTATGGCAGGGAAAGCATAAGCAAACGCTGCCTGTAAATCACTTTCAGCAAAATTATGTGTTTTATTCTAAAATATGAAACTCGATTCCCCGTGGCCTTGTATCTTCTGCAGTCATTTACATCAGCATGAAGCCTATCAATGGTCTAAAGAACCACTACTTAGATGGGTACCTGCATGGCACAGCCATCTGCATTGCTGTAAATGTCTCAAATTGTGGAAGCGTCTTGTGCTTTGGAATAAACAGCATTGTCAGTATGTTGGACAATGCACAGGCATATGTATATATATTAAAAAAATACCCAAGCCATTGATGTAAAAAAAATCTGCCTATAAATTATAAAGAAGTTAGGATGGGAAGACAACAGCTATACTGGGCAGAGACAGTCTTTTTTAATACTGTTTTATAAAGTTCACAAGTGTACCTTACACATGGAAACACTATTAAAAGAACCCTACATTATAAGATCATGCAAGTTTAAAGCTTGCTCTTTAAAGCTTTAAAGAAATGTCAGAACTACTATTGCTTCAGCAGCCTTAATCCATCTCTCAAGCATACTCTGGAATACAGAATTTAAATGCTCATCTAGTTTTTTTTTCTGCAGGGTCCTTCCCTCGGTTAGTGCATAGAAACTATAGTTTCTATAGCTACTAGACAACTATGAAGTGTGACTGCTTTCTCATCATGCTTCTCCATTTAGCCGCAGGCCTGGCATACTGTGCGCTATTCACATTCTGCTCAGAAGCCTGAAGCATTAATTTCCTGCTGACTGTGCCTGTGTTACCCAACTGCTTCACAAATATTAATTTTTTTTTCCACTGTATCATCCATGTTATACATATTTACAACAGATTTACAGAGAGATCAAGGACAAAAATATATCCCTTGAATTTCAGGAACACCAGCTGAGAAGCATAAGACGCGATATTCTCTCTGGTTGAAGTATGACTTCGTTTGTGGTTGTGATGCTTAACCTCAAACCAGGCCTCAAGTCTCATCCAGTAAAAGAGGATCTTATCATTACTAATGAGAGAGAAGTTTGATTTAAACCACTCCAGGAAAATGATGCAACAGGCAGAAACAGGATGCAGCTCTCCAGGGCAACTCTCACCTGCCTTTAACTGTATCGTCTCCTCCCACAGTCTCTTGCTTCAGCCGCTGTGCACTTTTCAGCTGCTGAGGCAAATGAAGGAAGTGCAACAGTTTTGTGCTATAAATGAGACCAAAGTATTGTGGAAAACTCAGGAGTGCAATTATCCAGTTCAAAAGACCACATCACAATTTAGAAACAACAGGGAAGAAAGCAGGGTCATGGAGAAATGACACATTCTGGAATTTCAGTCTTGTAAGCACTGTCCTTCACAACATTAAGAATATTCTTTGGAGCTACCTTGTTACCTGCATAACAATCTCAGAAGTCCTGTGAGTCTTTAACAGAGTAATTTTTTTAAAAGCCCAAATATTCTGTCATGTAGCATTAAATCAATTCCCAGTTCTGTTTTAAATCTTGTGGTATCTGCAAATGAGTTAGGCAGCCTTTTCCTAGACACTGCATGGGAACTTGGGGAGTTTAGGAATGAAGTAGGCTTCATCCTGACTCCTGGTTTTAGACTGAGAATCAGCATTGGATCCCAGGGCTGCAGAAGCAGGGACAGTGATAAGTCTTGTGAAATCTTAGTTCTTAAATTCAAAGAATTTAAAGCATACTGCATGGTTTTCCACCTAGATGACACAAAGATCTAAACCTTAGCTGAATGTCATATCCTTGCTCTAGGATTGCTAGAGTTCATCAAAGGAACATTTGTGAAAATATTTATATGGGGAGAAAAGATACTCTTTAATTCTTTTTCAGAAGGAGCTATTCACTCAGACGCCTAATCATTAGCACAGAAGAATTCTGCCTAAACCGTTGAAGTGTGACAAAAATTATAAGCACCTGAAATAATTAGGCAACACAGACAGGTAGTATGTTAACATTTTCCAGTCCTTAATGTGTTACTGTTTGCTGTTTCTTCGGTATCTTCTGATTTAACTGATCTAACTACAGTATTAGTCCTTCTATGAGCAGGAAGCTGGACTAGATGAATTCTGGAGGTCCCTTCCAAGTTTACAAGGGGAGTTTATACTACATGGTTCTTTTCAGGTAGTGATCCATCCTGCTTTTTTTCATAAGACCAAGCGACATCAGCACACACTCAAGTATTATAAGCAGTCACTCCAAACTCTCAGCATGGGAAGCCACCAAATAAAACAATGACAGGCATGAGCTTATTAATGGTATAAATTTTCCAAAACGTGTCTTTTCACTGTAGGCAATTCTAGACAGGCAACTGTGTTCACTTCTGAAGTGCCACCTTGTTATCCAGTAACTCCTGCTTTTACAATCACCCTGTACCCTGATTTACTGTCTGAGAAAAACAGAACTGTCTAGGATCTCAGTCAATTTATTCAGAAGAAAACACAATCCAAGACGTACCAGATTTACTATTTCAGAGCTGTTTTCTTACACCCACTGAAGCTGCAATGAGGTTTGCCAATTTTCATTTGGTTTCCTGTGCACTTGGGGACAAAGTGCACTCATTCTGTATGTAACTGGATCCTTAAGCTTGACCAAAATGTACTTTTCATCTGACATCCTGCAGAGAATTTAAACTTAGCTGTTTTCATTAGTACAAGTGTCTATGCAGCCAGAATTTAAGATCAAGGTACTGAAGCGCTGGGAATCATTATTCTTTCCTTGGGATTTTTATCAACAAGAAGATCACAATGAAAAAGTTATTTTAAATATGCCTTCCCCATATAGTGACTTTCTGTGCTTTAAAATCCATTGCCACATCTAGAGTTTATCTAGTGCGAGCTGGACTTGTATGGTTATTTGCTAAACATTAAGTATGTTAAAACCTTCTGATTTTTAGCTTTGAGGATACAGTGAATTTTCTGTAAAACAATAACATATCAGAACAAGGGAAGTAACCAACTGTAATGCTCTTCACTTGTGAGAGATTGATTTCTTGATATTATATATATTGATGAGGGTAGGATGTAGGAGAATAGTGAGGAAGCAATCTGAACGGATACATTTTGAATCATGACTGCTGCTCACCTCACTCATTTTATTACCAGGATCTTAAACTATTCCTCATTACTGCAAAACTCTTTATTTAATGTTTCCCCTTACTGGCAAGAGTGAAATGTGCTACAACTCTAATATTTGGAATATGATGGACTGCATCCTTCCCCAGTACTACTCTTTTCAAACAGAAAATTATTTAATTCCAGCAATGGAAGTGAGACAGTGGGAGAGAAAAGATTATATCCCATAAGAAAAAATTTGGAGATGATGAATGAAAAATGACACAGTGAGGTTGCACAAGCCAAAGGCAGGATGCTCTCAGAAGGACAAGTTAAGATGAAGAAAGTAGATCTGGAATGAAGGATGGACAAGCATGGTGGGATATGAAAACAACAGGATTTGGCTTAGCACAAAAATGCTGAGTCCTGAGTGCTATTAGGCATTAAATGTCATTCTTGAAGAAGGAAAGCATGGTCACTGATAGGCAAAGGAGAAGATGTAAGGGAAGAGTGAAGGATGATTCGGAAAAAAGACAGGGAAACATACTGTAACAACGATGACATGCTAAATGGCAGCTCTCAGTAATCTAGCAAGGCTTTTCCAGGGCAGGGGAAGAAGAAAAATGAATATCCAAAAATTACCCATATTGCAAAACAAAAGAAAACAGCAGAGAAACTCTGCATGAACAGAAGCAAGGAAAAATCCATTTCTAATGTCTTTGCTGGCAGGTAGAGAGATTCTGGCCTGAGGAGAAATGCTCTGGTCCTTATCATAATTAACATCTCCATGTAGCATTAGAAGAAACCTTGTCCTTCTGTGATTCTTTAACATTGCTGCATGACTAATACTCTCAAGCACTGTTAAAACAAGCTACAGGACCGGTATCCTTTCTGCTTCTTCATCATATTCATCATGCACCATGCACAGTCCTCACTGGAAAGCTGGGTTTTGGAAAGTGTGTGAATTGACCATAAGTGTCCAGTGCACATTATGTGCAGTAAGTGGGATTTACACAAAGCACTTGCACTCCAACAGTTCCCCATTCACAAAATTGAAATGCCAACTCCATCATTCCTCTTAAAACTCCACATCTCTCTCAGCTTCACCCCAGAGGCACAGAAAGTATCACAGAAATAATAATCCCCAACTAGAAAGTGGCTCCTTTCCATGTTGCCCCATTTTATCTCCCCGCTCTCTGAAATCTTCAAGGACACCCACCATATGTGTAAGGGAGCAAGTGAGGAGTATTTGATGTGTTAAAGGAAGGATGACTGGTAAAGGCAATACAAAGATTTGGAGAGTGTTGCTCCACTTTGCACCCCACCCTGCTGCTGGGAGAAGTAACTATCAGTCAGTCACAACTTCTCCCTTCAGACAGTTCAAGCAACACGTGCTTCTGGGTATCACTCATTATTGACATGAATGCACAATCCCGCTTCTCTTCTCCCTTCTGCCCTCCTCTCAGATATTGCTTCTTAGTTAAAGTTTTGCTTCTTGTATTTTTACAGACTTACTTCCTTGCAAGCAAGAGGGACCGACTTGGGCAATACGGCCAGGTCAGATACCTCAGCCAGTCACTGTCTCCTTAATGACATCTGAGTGTAGAAGGCCTTGCCTGCAGGTCCATGTTGCCCTGACTGATGCAAGAGGAAATCTAGTCAAGCATCCCTTGCTCTAGAGTAACAGCGATTGATCATAAGTCTGCAGCACAGATTAGATCATCTTCAAGAATTAAACAGTGTCAGATCACAAACTTAAGAGATGCAGCCCTGGGAGAGAGGATAACATAGGATAGGGTCTTCTTTCAAAGCTACTTGGAGCAGCATAGGAGGCACCTACTCTGTTTCCCAGGGTGGGTAGCAGGGGTGGAGCTGCTGGGCAATGGTTGCAGCTGCGCAGCACAGTGCAGAAAGCACAGCAGTAAGACTGGAGTTTGCAGCAGCAATGGAAAAGCATGTGTGCTGCCTCCTGTCTCATCCCAGGGCTCTGGGCTTCTCAAGTTTGCTGTTGGATGCTGAATGAGAAATGAAGAAGCAGAGCTGGGGAGAAAAAGCAGCAGAAGGTGTTAGAGACAACTGACATTTCCTCCTCTTTATGGGGAGGCTGTCTTCCAGTTTGGAAAGCTGAAAGGCAATGCAACAGACCAGCATCAGAGGGGACCACCATTGCCAATTGTTTGCGTGAAGTCTGGCAAATGTTTATGCTTCTCACTTTGAGGTCAGTTACAACTGTAGGTTACTTCAGATGTTTCCAAGAAATAGACTTCATAGATGAAACTAAGCATCTGTAAACTATCACATGTTTAATTGTCAGCTTTTGCCCATGCTAGGAAAAAAAACCCAAAACCATTTAAAGTTGCCCTGGACTAGTTGTGCTGTAATGTGGTAGCTTTTGTACCCACATGAATCTGTATGAGGAGTGAATGATGCCACAGCATTTTAAAATAAACTAAAAATGTAAGTCTGAAAGGAACAAAAAACCATGGTTCTCAAGAGTGAATGCTGCCACGCAACCATAGCATATACCCTGTACAACACACAGCCTACCTGTAACTTATTAACTGTTTTAATTACTACATTTGTATTAATACAGACATGAAAACCACTGCAATCAGTGTCCCACTGCCTCTGTTATGCAGCAAGGTCTCAAAGTCAAGATCTCTGCCTGGTATTTGCAGATCTGTCAAATCCCATGCATCTGACACAAGACAGAGATGACTCCCCTCACATCCGTCTCCAGTTTAGCCTGGACCTCATGCAATTAAATCCTGGCTCCTGCTCCAAGGCCTCAGGCCACAGTCAATCACATACCCAGACTCAGGGAGCAGTGCATTACAGTAGAAGAAAGATGTCAGGTCTGCACTTGCGCAGCACCTTACGCAGAGGCCAGCACTAGGGAAGGCTCCTAAGGAGGTAAAGAAATAACCGGACAGAAATAATCAGGGGACATAACAATGCAAAACGGGTGCAGCTGGCACACGCCAGTGTACCCTCTGTCCCTTCTTCCAGCAAATGCCTACCTGTGACAGCATTGATGGGGAAGTTGTCAGAAAAGCCTTTCTTGAGAAGTGGTGCTCAAGTATTTGTACCATTAGCCCAGCAGGTTGCCAACTTCTATTGTTTCTCTCATCTTAGCAGGATCCACAGAGCTGATCTCTTGAAAGCAATTAATCAGCATCCTAAACTCCACACACCAATGAGCCCTTGTACACAGTTTTTTTAAGAGGAAAAAAATAAACTTTTTAATTAAGTTTTTCCATCAAAAAATCCAGTCCTGCTGATAATGGTCAGGAAGGTATGCAAAAGTAATTACTCACACAATCTGTTTTTCACACACTTCCCACTCTTCTGGGGCATAAGGCCTTCCTCTTCCAATTCATTAGCACTCATGCCTAGCCCACAGTGCCTCAGGAACAGCATGCCCTTGTTTTCCTTCTCTTAGATTAAATGCTTCAGTATGTTCACAGGTTAAGAATTTGGATGCCTTCCCCCTTGCCACAATTGCATAAATACACCTACATTTGTGGCCTGTTCGCAGGAGCCCAAGAGCCAAGGAGGAACCAAGCCGCTCACTTCCCTGGTGAGCTTAATTAGGCTGTCAGACAAAAACCAGGGGGAAGAAAATTCATTAAGAAGCTCTTTTCAAAATTGCAGCCACCTGCTACACAGTGAAACTCTTCATGAAGCTTTTCCTCAAAAAGGAAGGGACTGCTGGGCTTGGAGCAACCATTGCCTCTTGTCTGCCAAAGGTACAGCACCAGTCAGTACAGCACCAACTCAAATGTGATATTTTAGGACTTAAGGGAAAAAACCCAAAGGCAGCGTGAGTACCTACACCATAGTTATGTGTCTCCTACACCCGTCAGGGGAGACAGAAACAATCGATAACAACTCTCATGTTTCATGACAACCAAATGGCTTTCAGTATTTCCTACAGCATATGACAGGCATCTCAGCTTATTGTTTTTGTCAGAAACCACTATACAGCCTGGTTTACTGTGTATCCTGTGTTGTTCACCACTGTCAAAATGAAAGCAAGTTAAATCATCGGGGCAATCTATTTGCACCTCAGCTGGTTTCATTTAACCATTTGCAATGAAACCACTTTCCTGTCAGGGAAATGGCAAGCAGGGTGCTCAGGCCTTCCCTGCTCTGCTCTGCAGGCAGGTTTTCCAGGGAAAAGTGGTATTGCTTCAGGCCATTTATAAAATAAAAACCACATCCCCCTCTCTGGGAAGGAGGGGCTGCCATAGGAAATATGCTGTTGGAAATCTTCAGCCCTTTGGCCAATCTCTGACTTCCTTCAGAAGGAAAAGACTCTGTCAGATATCAGTAAGTTATGAAGCAAGGTATGAGTTCCCACAAATAAATCCAAGGCATTCTGTCACTCTGGTTATCAATACTCGCACTGAAACAATCCTCCACCAACTGAAAACTGAAGTGCCCATCTATCAGTCTGAATCTGCTTATCTTTCTTACTCTACAAGCATCCCACAGGATCAGACTGATGGTGCTGCAAAGTGTCTTGTGAATGTATCCATCACGCAAAGGAAACTCAGAGAACAACAGCAGATCCTGCTTATGAAAACTCGACTGTAAGATTTCCAGCTATGTTCCAACCCATCTCCAGCCAGGCAGCCAAAGTAACACTGTCACAAAGGATAAAATTTCCCAGTCCTTGAGTATTTCCAAAGAGAGGCTGCAAAGTGGGTTTGGACTCCTCAAACATGAGAAGAATATGCAACTTATATGAAGGATAAGAGCAAAATTTTTTTCCCCTCAAATCCTTTCTGCTCTTTTCTGAACAACCCGTAAATCCCGCTTCACTAGAAACATACGAAGCACCTGAGAGAAGACCAGAAATCCTAGTAGCATGTCTTTAGCTTTGAACTTTGAAAAAAGCTTTTAGACAGAAAACACCAGAAACCTCCATTCCCCCAGCTGTTGCTTCTCTTAATGGCTTGTCTGATGTTGCTTTCAGCTGACAAATCTGAGAATTGTCTCCAGAAAGGTACCATAACGCCCAGCAAATCAACCTGTGTTACACCTCTAGGATGTCAGAGGAGGCAATGGGAAGCAATATAACCTACCACCACCCAGAGGAGACTCCATGTGTCCTCCCTTTCTCAAGAGTCCGGAATCTGTAGCTTCTTGCAATGAAACCTGTTTCTGGAAATCTATGCAAGTAGTCCTATTTCAGGAGAAAAACAAGTGGCACTTGTTTCTCTACAGTTCAAAGACAATTCAAGCATAAAGCCTTCAATCAGTACCTTTAAGAAAGTCAGGCTATTCATTCAATTGCCTGACTTTAGGCACTGACATTTGAACATGTGGTCTTTGCTTTTATGAAATATATCTTTATGGACAAGGACATAAAAACATGATGGAGTAGCTAGAGTTAGGGTTGCCACTCTGAAGTTTCCTTCTGTTTATATTTTCCGTACTGAAAAATTCTCAGTCTTTTGCGCAATTCCTATTTTCATAATTTCTGTTTAAGGCAGTTTGGGAGTGCAGCATTCCTTGTCTGTTTTGTTTAAGCTTTCAGAATTCCTGGCATTGGAGGAGAATCTGCAAATTTGAGGTCCATAAGGTGGCTATTAATGCGTTATTAATGTTGAGTTGATGACTCAGCTTTCATCTGCTCCATATATTTCTCTAACTACAGAGACTGAGATTAAATGCTGCTTGTACAAATGCTACAGACTCCTACATAAGATATACTGTAAATCATGGGTCTATATACATTGTTAGATCTGAAGTAAGTTTAATCCCCTTATGGTAAAAGTAAATGAAGGATAAAAAAACTCCTGACCTACTTTTTCCTTCTAAACTTGACAGCAGTATTTTTACAGTACCCGTATCCTTCCTCTTCCCAAAATACACAGCAAATATTATAACCCTGACTGTGTCACTTGATTTTTAAAAATACAGCTGACTTTGCATCTTTGACTAGAGTTACTTTCAGGAAAGCCTGGTTCCTGAAATTCCTGGTTCCTGATTATGATTATTTTTATTCTGTAGACTCCAAATATATTCCCTGACCCTTAAACGCCCCAGCACCATCTCCAAAGACATTTATTGCACAAACTCATAAATCCATCCATAAACAGACAGCATCAGGGCCATCTTCTGTTTGATTTCTGCCACGGGAGTTTTGCCCTTTCTATCTGACTTAAACAATTTCCTAAATGTTTGTATTTCTCTTTGATATAGTTTCACCCTTGTTTGCTACATGTCGCATTTTATATGTTGGTAAGTTTCTTCCTTGTGTTTCTCATATAACTCAGAAGCAGTTATCCAAGATCCTAATAAGTTTTCAAACTCCCAATTTAAACAATTAAGGATGCCTAAGTGCTCAGCAGTCTCATAAGCACAATTCTGCCACGAGTTGTTGCTATTTAATGAACTGCTGATTAGAGTGTATTCTTTCCCTCTGCCTCTCTCTTTAATAGTCCCTGGATGGCCTTTACATACAATTTCCTTTCCAGTAATTCAAAGCAGATGGTCAGGCACCACTACACTGTGAGCAGGCATGTGAGCACATGTATACATGCATATTTGTGTGGAGATCAAAGATACATATAAATAAAAATTACTGTAAACAAAAGATACAGTATTCTGTGTAGGTCTCTGATGAGGCAACAGTGAAGGAAGCAAGAGGAAATGACAACTGGATTCCTGGATAGCTATAAAGAAATACCAAAAAAACCCAAACCAAAGCATTGATGGACAGAAGAGAGCATTTTGGGACTGCATCACCTGTGCCTAGTAAAGGATTTTGATCCCCATTACTTTAGAGTATTCCCCAAATGTATCCTCCTCCTCCAAAAATAAGTGATCAACCACAACAGCACCACTTGGAGGGAAGGAGGGAGGAAGCACTACCACTTAGTCCATCTCAGGATCACTACTAGCACTCCATTTCTCCTACTATCTGTAGCTGTTTCTTCCCCCCCCCGCAAAGCAGTCCTCTGGTAGGCAGCAGGCATGGCTGTGAGGTGGCTGTTCCTGAGAGCAAGGGCAGAAGCTCACGCCTCAGCTGCCCATCTATGATCCTCCTGCAGGGAGCAAAACGGGGTCAGACGGAGCATCCATTAAACGTGCCTCTTTCTCTCCACTGGCTATATTGGAACGTAAGATAAAAACAATAAAACTATTAAATAAAAGGGGGACTATTCAAGCACCTAGATGCTTAAACTCAGATAAAATTAATTAGCTCACGTGTCAGGGATCCCTCCTCCTCTAACAGAGCACTTATTTGAACTTTTGGGAAAGCTGACAAATGCTTTAAAGCCTTGGACAAGCTACTGCACTGCAGAACCGCTTGTTTAGTGTGTGAAACTTCACTGCCACACACTGTGTAGCGGGTGCTGTCTTAAGGTCATTTACCTTCAACCTTTCCCCAGGAATGGATAATCACACAGCATCTCAACTAACGCCTGTGCTGCTCTGGACAAGCTTTGGCACCACTTCCAAGGAGCGGCTCTCCAGATAATCAACCCTTCCCCAGTCACTTGAACCATTTTATGACCAGGTCAGTTGCATGCAATTTGCTTTATTCTACAGATGTATAATAAAATGTGTTGTACTCTTATTCAAGCCCTTTCATTTGCCAAGCTCAGTAACAGAATATTAGCATCTTCCGTGGATGAGGGAAACAGGAATAGAAAATTAAAAGCACTAAGTGTAAATATAGATTTTTATCTTTGCTGTTAAGCAAAGAACAAAATTCTCCTGTTGTGACCTGATTCAAGGGATTTAAGTCATTAGGAAATACTCCACCTCCTGCACAGAGGAGCAGGAGCCTGAGTGACAGCTCCATGCAGCTGTTATACCCACCCACTCCACTTGCTGCCAAGTTCAAGTCTCTTTCCTTAGGCAAGGATACTTCTCATCAAGTGGTAAAGCAAATACCAGCTCTACAGAGAAACCTGAAATAGGGGCACTGGCAAAACTGAAAGGCAACAGCTTTGGAAACAGATAAAAAGGCAATAGTCCTTAGGAGAACAGAGGGTTAACCAGGGGAATTCACTGCCAGAGGAAATGATTCAGGCAAATAAATTAGAGGGATTTAATCAGTTTGGAAATTTGTAAGAACACACTAATATCTAGTGAATTTGAATTAGCAGTGGACTCCATTTAAATGAATCAACTTTTAAATGAGTGATACTTTAAACTGCACCCACAGTGGCTTTTTGAAAAGCAGAGCCTGCAGCCACGGGGAAAGGACCTATGTCTTGAGACACAGAATGCAGCCTTGCACCGTCACCTGGCTGGGCTGCCAGTGGTGGCAGCAGAATAGTACTTATGTGATGTCATTAGATATACCCTGCTCTGCTCCAGTACTGCAAAACATATAGAGCATTTCAGTTTCAGAACTCAGCTGCTTTTACATGATTACAGGAATGACTGTGTGGAGCAGTGTCTAATTGCACATTCAGCATCTTAGTGCAATAACAAGTAAAATAGGATATCAGAGTAAAAGCTGCTTTTGTCTCACATTTTCCTATCTGTATGGTAGGGATAGCAATCTCCTATCCCATGACATAGCATATTGACTTATTAGTATTTCTAAATTGTTTTGTGAATTCACCTGCAAAGGAGAGGGTGGTGAGAGGGCATCCAGCTCCTCTGGGCAGAGAAAGAACAGGCAAGTTTAAAATCAGCAAAAATAACTCCCCAGAGAAACCCCAATAGCAGCAATACTGTACACCTTGATTACCCTTCCAGAGAAACCAGAGCTGCAGGCAGGACACTGATCTAACCAGATTCTCCTAATAACCATTCCAAACATGGCCTGGATAGCAAGCACAAGGATGGCATACTCACACAGCAGAGTACCAAACTGCAATTTAGTTCATCAGGAAGCAAACACCCAGAAAAAAAACACACAAACAAACAAAAAACCCCACAACATTTTACTTGGACTGTTAACTTTTCTAGGCTTGAATGACTGAGGAACTCACACAGGGAAAGAAGCAGGGCAGGGCAGACTGGCACAGTGAACTGGGAAGTGAATTTTGTCACATCAGCTCCCTTCCCACATGCAGAAGCCTACTGTGTCTAGGCATGCTGTTTCTGACAAGGGAGCCTCTCAGGCTCCTAATTCTCCTGAGCTCAAATCCTTCAATGCCAAACCTTTCCACTTCCATCACCATTAGATAGGTACTGAAAGAAATCACAACACATCTTGTTTCTTTATGGAAGTCTGTTACAAGCAATAGAAGAAATAATCCTGAATAAAGAGAGATACTGATGAAACACTGACGTAAGCAACTTAGAAATGACCTAAATATTCTTTCTTTAATCCTTTACAGTTAGGGTTGTCCTAGTTACCTTTATATTTTTTTTAAAAATGGAAGTGAAACTTAAAAATTAAAAAGTCTTTTTACTACACATGCTTTTCCCCCCCTTTTTTTACTACACACCATTACCTTTTTTTTTTTTTAGTTTTCCATTGTAAAACAAGTCTGAGTCCCTCATGGACAAAGAATGGTCAAATCTGATTTTTAACATCTTTCAACAAAATCAGTAAGTTGTTGGTTTGTTTTTTTGTTGTTGTTGCTTTGTTTGTGACTTTTTTTTTTAATAAAAGAAAACCATATGCTTTCTTGCTAGCAGCTTGGAATTCCTTGCTTTTTTAAAAGCTTGAAGTGAAAAAAACCCACAATGTCAGTTTAACACACTAAATGTTTGCTTAGAGTTTAAAGCAGCTTTACAGTAGAAGAAATTTCCAAAGAAGGCAAACATTGATCTATATGAAAGCCACCTGCCCAGCACAATGACATTTCTGTCATTGAGAAATGAAATCTTGTTTTCCTCCCTTATCCATTTTCAAGTCAGCTACAATGATATTTGTGTAAAATTCAAAAATGTCAAATATAAAGAATGAAAATTAGGTCCCAGGCAATCTCTCATAGCATCAGCACCTTTCCAGAGGATAAGAAGAAAGGCTACAGGAATGGTCACNCTTTTCTGAAGGAAAAAATCCCCACATGTTCCCTGTATCAGAACAACTAAGAAGCAGCACAGTTCACAAAACACCTAGTGTAAAGCCCTCAAATGAGAGAATAACACATGTGCTTCCTGGTTTAATGTAGGACCTATATATAGAAGGGAGTGGGAGTATTAAGACATAGTAACACTATGAGACATTACATGCAAAGAATATCCTCCTTCCACCCCAAATAACGCAGCTGACTCAGTGTCAATAATTATTGCAATTGTGTCTGAACATTAACTGAGTTTTCACTAATGTCACGTTATTATAATATATTGCAAGGTGGTAGAAAAAGACGAGGGAGTGAAAATTTCCAACTATTGGGATTAAAGAGCTTGGATCAGGCATTAAAAACTATGCAGCTGATACTGGATCGTTGAGGAAAGACTCAGTAGCATTTCCTTACACAATGTACAGCAGAAAACCCTACCTGGTGATAAAAACAAAGAGTTGCAGAGCATCATCTCTCCTGCAGCTGAGTAAGGAAACCAAGCTACAAAACTTGGACAGAAGAAAAAGAGAAAGCAAAATGAGCATTGGATTAGATTTACCTTTATAGGTCTTTTCCAACCCAAACTATTCTATGCTTCTATAAGTTTATTACACACGCCTAGAACTGCATCTTTGTAATGGATTACTGGGTCATGATTACCTGCTAGAGCCCAGCACTCTCTGCTTAGGGAAAAGAAGTTGCCTCGAAGCTCTAAATAGCAATTTTGTAAAGCTGGAAGGTAAAATGTTTTATCTAAAGTACCTGTATATCCCATACACTCAAAATGCTTGAAAACTGTACCGCTTAATTCTAATTGCTTAAATATTTCCATTTACAATAACACTGTATTTTTCCACCCACTTAAAACAGGAGACAGAACAGATAATAAGTGTTAATAATTGCAAACCTGTATTTAAAAAAATCAAATACATAGAAACTAGCATGCAGCTGAGAGCTTCAGATCCCAGAAGAGCATAATTAATCCAGACTTGTACACTGTAGTAATTATCTGCTGTACCAATACTCAGGAGAGGTGCAAGGTGCATCCAACTGGCCAGGCTGTTGGTGCTGCAGGCTGAGTGTGCAGCCAGACCAAGGGCAGAACAACCCACCCAGGTGCTCTAATGCTGCTCAGCCTCATGNCCTGGTGAAGGCAGAAGCCTGTCCAGCCCAGTAGTGATCTTCTGATTCTACACAGCAGCACACATCTGAGGATGAGTGAAAAAGCCAGGGCTAGCATTACCATCATACTCTTCCAAAACAGACTCCCCGTTTCAAACAATTTGTCATTTAACTTGCTTTATGTTTGATGGGAGTAGAAATGAGATAAGATCAGGACTCACAGAAAATGTTCCTTTCAATAATGGAATAATNTAAGTTTATTACACACGCCTAGAACTGCATCTTTGTAATGGATTACTGGGTCATGATTACCTGCTAGAGCCCAGCACTCTCTGCTTAGGGAAAAGAAGTTGCCTCGAAGCTCTAAATAGCAATTTTGTAAAGCTGGAAGGTAAAATGTTTTATCTAAAGTACCTGTATATCCCATACACTCAAAATGCTTGAAAACTGTACCGCTTAATTCTAATTGCTTAAATATTTCCATTTACAATAACACTGTATTTTTCCACCCACTTAAAACAGGAGACAGAACAGATAATAAGTGTTAATAATTGCAAACCTGTATTTAAAAAAATCAAATACATAGAAACTAGCATGCAGCTGAGAGCTTCAGATCCCAGAAGAGCATAATTAATCCAGACTTGTACACTGTAGTAATTATCTGCTGTACCAATACTCAGGAGAGGTGCAAGGTGCATCCAACTGGCCAGGCTGTTGGTGCTGCAGGCTGAGTGTGCAGCCAGACCAAGGGCAGAACAACCCACCCAGGTGCTCTAATGCTGCTCAGCCTCATGGCCACAGGACTTCCTATGCTGATGATGCTACAAACACCTGTTAGAGAGAACACACCGTATCCCATTTTCATGTGTGAATTTGTGGTCACACTGGGGCCACAGACACCACACAGGACACTAGAGAGCTCCTGGTTTTGGTGTTTGCTTGGAGTGCAACACAGAAGAAAGCAAGGAACAGGAAGGTTATAGTAGCAGGATGAAATACCTTTATTTATAACTCTCTGTGTGTATGGACAAAGACAGAATATCACCTTTGGGGATTTTTTTTTTTTCCTTCAAACTTCAGATTAATTCAACTATTAAAAAACACTATATATGGAAATACAATTAATTCCAACAAAGCATATCTGCACTGTGAAAGTTTCCCGAGTTTAGCAAGCTCCAGAAAGCCATGAATAATGCTTAGACCTATTCAGAAAACTTACTATGTGCACATACATATGCAAGGATGAGTGAGAAACAAATTAAATAGCAAGACTCTTCCCTCCACTGGTATTATTTAGAATTTCTCTAATGAGGCATATCCATAAACCCTTGAAGTCTAGGTATGTGCTTTATTTTTCCCTGACTTTAACAGGCAATCTTTCTTCCCAAGCAAATTCAATTTAGAGCACTAGAAGATCACTCTACAACAGTGAGAGTTGACACTAAATTTCAAAGTTTTCAGACCACCTTTAGCTTCTTCAAAGTTTCTGCAGAAAGCCGTTAAGTTTCAGCAGGTATTTGAGAAATATTATCCTTAATTGGGAGATATGCAAGCTAAAGTACAGAGCAGAGACATAACTTTTCCAAAGTTATTATCTGCACTGCTAAGACCTCAGGTTTCCCCAACTGCATTTCCAAAATCTAAGCCACTTGCAGCACATGTTAGCTTCAGCAGGTAAAGGTAGCTTTGATTTTACTGATATTTTTCAGAATTCCTCCTTCTTGATTTAAATCAGTGGCTGAAAATTATTTTGTCTACCATGACATTTAATTTTTTCACTCATCCTGCAAACATATTTCACATCTCTGTTATTAATGATAAAAAGCAAAAATAATAATAATTGCAAAAGCTGAAACACAGTATAGAGGATTTCTAATACAGATGGCTGGAGCGAAGGGAGAGCATAGAGGATTGACGCAATTCACCACACAGATCAGATTCAAATTCAGCCATAGGTCACAACTGAAGGGAAACATGAATAATGGCAGTGTGAGCTCTGTCTATACATCATTAAGTTGAGAAAATTAATTTGGCACTATGGGTCATCCCTTAGTGGACTAAAACAAGAGCTTATGTTACAGTTCAGCAAGGAAACAAGCTGGTAGGAGCAGAGACTGTGTTAAGAGATAGCTTGCATGCACCAGGCAACAAGATTTCTCACTTCAAGAGTGCTACAATTACTCACACCTTCTCAAAACATACAAGTCAGAAAAACAGAAAGCTCACAAAATACATTTAAAGGGCCACAGCAGCAGAAGTTAAATAATTTATTCCAACAGATCTCTAATAAAGACATGGAAGAAAACAAATTTCATTTTTCTACTAATTTTTTTCAGGCTTACTGAATAGTCACTATGTCATATAATTAATTGTTTGGCTTTTTTTAGGGTTTTTTTTTGAGGCAGTGATGCAAGAGAACTTTTTCCTATATCCTCATAATCTGCATCTCTTCCAGAAAACATCTTACAAACTTTTCTAGCTCCAACATTTGCATGAAGCCCTAGCTGAAATCAGAAATATGCTGTTCTCTTTTATTTACCTATCATCATCATCATGTCCTTTTTCTACTTGACCGTGGCCTTTCAAGTATTACATTTCAGTAAACTACCCAAGCCTAGCTGGAAGACTTGTTTAGCCTATAGTATGAAATGAAATAATCATAACATTGTTGTGAATTTAACCTTCATTAAACATAGTCCTTGATTTTGTTTCAAAATCTGCTAAGTGAAAACACCAACCACATTTACTTTGAAAACTGTTCCTTGACAAGTTCTGTTAGTAATCTTCCTCCTATAAGTTACTTCTTTCAAATGAATGTTATCCTTTCACATGATCAATTGCTTATCCACTTTTTAATTCTCATACTAATCTCATCCTCTCCCATGCATCTCCATTTCAAACATGTTAATGAAGTCCACAAAAACAAGCACTACTACACTTCTCTCTGCAGAAAATTATTTATTCTCAAAGAAATCTATAAGGAGTTCAGAAGATTCTTCCAAATGCCACTTCTCACTTGGCTTTGTGTTTTTGATTAATCTTCTCTTCAAAAGTTAATCAAGAGCCTCACATTTGCTGAGGAACACATGCAGACACGTGGTGAATCCAGCCAGCACGGGGCTGCAGAACACTCTATGAGGCAGCTACTTCCATGCCTGATGGTCACTGAAACGCACAGCCAAGACAGAATATACATAAAGACTAAGTGATGCAGAAGGCCAAAGGGCCTTTGGGGTGTAAAACAGGAGAAATGTGCAATAAAGAGCAAGTTATGGAGCAGATCCCATAAAGAATATTATCTTTGCTGTTTAGGGAAATCAGGGAACTCCTCCTCATTTCCTGCTGTCTTAGCTCAGTTCTCTTGTGTGGCTTATCCTCTGTAAAAATCACAGAGCAGTTGTCAAACTGCTGGTGTAGTTCCCTTGCTTGTGTCAGCAACATATTCAATAAGCTTCATTTGAATGTAACGATTTCAATATCAATAGTGAGTAAGCACAGCACTCCTCCATACTCTCATCCAGAGCAGCAGCAGGATGGAAAAGCTCTTTCTTTAGCACCTGGATATACAGCAAAACTGCCTTTGATGTTTTTCTTTGAAGTAAAGGCAGAATTAGCTTTTTAGTAGCATTAGGAGTGACTCATTCACTCTGGATGCCAGCTAGGGTACTCTGATGTTTTATTTTTTAATCTTTGTGCTGTCAGGGAAGAGACAGCTCTCCTGCTAACACCTTCCAGAGCAATGATTATTAAATTCTTAAGGCCTTTGCATCCAGCTCAAACTTGCTGATCCTCCATTAAAAGGGTTAAAAGAATCCCCCACACCTGTGCATTAGAATTCACACTGAGCAAAGATAGACTGATCAGACTATTCCCAACAGCCAGACACCAACCGGAGGTCCCCAAGGGCATCCCTGACAAGCTGCTCCAAAAACTGCATGCTGTTGTAGCACACTTCTCAAATCCAAACAAGAAAATGAGAATGTGCAAAGAAATTATCACCAGCAAAAGATATTTCGGAGACCAATTCATCTACACCTGCTATTCAGATAGTGGGAAGGAGGGTTTTAGGACCGTACACATTGCATTTCCATCCATGGCGCCTTCCTGTTCTCCCAGTGTGCAGGAACATGAACCACTGGTGTAGGAGTTCAAAGATCTGCTGACATTTCTCCAGGGGTGACCATCAACATGACAGGCAGATGTCCAGTTAACATTTGCACATAGCCAGTTACACCACAAGTCATCATGAAGACCAGCATTTCTACAAGAAAACCAATCGATGCAGAGGTAAAAGAACAATTTCTTCTGCTTCCAACACACACTCCCACACACCCACAGATAAACTGGCCTGTACAAATAGGCCATTAACAATGTTGGTGCAGGCTTAATTAGTGGGTCATGGGAAATGGCTGTTCTTCACAGCAGATGGCAAGGGCTCTCTTCCATCATCAAACCAGGACTCAGTTGTTACCGTAATTGCCATATTCTACTTTGCCTGAAAGATTCCTTTAAAGACTGTCATTTCTTCAGCTGCAGAAAGACCAAAACCCCTGCTGCTCTTTTCCTCCCACAATAGCTGGTAAGGAACTGGTTTAAAGAAAGGCAGTAATCCCAGTAAATATAGGATTTCTTGTCCATGAAGGACAAGTATTGTGGCTTCTTTCATAAAGTACTTATGAGCCACTGTAGTAAAGTCTCCTTAGAAAGTGAACAAAATAATTTCCTCTCTACAGTGAAGAAATACCCTTCATGCCTGAGAGGTTCTTCCTGCTCAATGGGATTAATTTCAGCATATTTCAAATTAAAACTTCTGCTTCTCTAGTTGGCACCTAGAGAAAATGAAATACAGTATAAAAAAAAAATATATGGATTTTCCTAATATAAAAAAAAAAAAAAAATTAGTATGTCCCAAATCACTGCTTTGCTCTTGATTTTTTAACTTCTAACATTTGCTTGGAGGAGGATGCAGGAGTACTAATGCACATTTTGTCTTGTTTTTTTATCTTTCTTCTCAACTAAAAAAAACCAAACCAAGCAACCAACCAAATAAAGATAAAAAGAAAAAAAAAACCAACCCACAACACAATTATGTGTCTTACTGAAATTAAGCAAAACCAAAAATTAACAAAACTTTCACTCTGTGAAAGCACCCACTTTGCAGCTCACACTCTTGAGCCTGTCCTACCTGGCAGATGTTACATCTGCCAAATTCAGCTTTTTTGGTCACATCAGTGTATTATGAGGTCAGTTCTTACCCTGGTTTACACTTCCATACACTCCACTGATGTCAGAAGTGTCCCAGGTTGTGTAATAACGTTGTGCAATGATGGTAAGTGCCAACCAAGTAGATGGAGATGAGGCCAAACACATTTACTGTGTAATCAGAGCAAATATCTGAAGGTTTTACTTTAACCATCCCCACGGCATAGCTTCCTCTATCTTTTGTATGTTTCCCACAGTTGCTTTTCAGCATGAAGAGAATAACCCAGAAGCTTTAAGATTCCTTTAGGATTTGGCTTCAGGAATCCCACTGAAAGGTTTTAGGCGTCTCAGGTGGGATAGCCTAACTAGTAAAGTAATTTTTATTATTTTTTATTAATTAACATTTAATTAATATTATTTTAAAAAGCAACACAACAAAAATCCCACTTTTAGAAACTTGCATTGACCAAGTTCATAGATAGCTGGCAAAGTTGCACTGCATCAGAACAATTTGGCCAAAAAATGTTGCTATGAAGATGGTGTAATTTTTACACCAGCAGCTTCTTTGGTACCCCACCAAATAAAGTGGCAGGTGATTGGCACTGCAGGTAGATAGTCCACCTGATCACCATCTTAAAATTTAGAGACATGAAAGATTTTTATTTACAACCTGCAGGAGGATTCCTCTGCCTTCCTTACCACTTGGTTACAGAGACAGTGGAATAATTTTCAGAGATTCTGAAAACTTCGACTATATTTAAAAAAGTCCACAGGGGAAAAAGAAATATAAATTATAGATATTCAGAAAGGTAACTTTAATGCTGTGAATGAACTGGGAGAAGTATATGAATTATCACAACAGGACAGTATGAATGAAAACTGTATGGTTCAAACTGACAAATGACAACACTATGGATACTAAAACCACATAGAATGGGATGACACCATAAATCAACCATAACAACATATGACACCATAAATCAAACATATATATAATTTAAAAGAAAGAAACATCACCACAAATATATGTTCAGATTCTGACTTGAGTTGGCAAACAGGGCCAAAATTCTGAGTCTAGCTTATTCATGGTCTTTATTAAATCCTGAGGATGTCTGCAATTAGAGATGTCACTCAAACAGGAAACACAGCTTCAGATAATACAGAAAAGTATAAGCAGAAGTCTACAACATTTACATCTAAAATGAATGCAAAGAGTCATGGAGTTGCTAAGCAGCCCCACTGGGTAAAAACATGAGAAAATAGATCACATTGGTCAGACTTCTCCACAACGCCTAAAAATAACCCATGCAGAGAGTGCACACTGGAACCAGCAGCCCTTCTGTGCATAATGGTGATATTTAAACCATAGAAGAATTTGCTTTCACCCTTATAGATGAAAAATTAGTATCTTCACAAAATTACCATTTTCAATAAATGCTGTATTTGTTCTCACCAGGTCAGAAAATCTAATTGCCCCTAGCATAGGGCTGATTTCTGTAGTACCTCTAAGGCAGACACAGGCTTCAGGGTCTTCTTGTCAACACATCCCCAAGGAACTGCTGCTGCTGTTGCACCCCTGCAAACAGGGTTGTGAAAACTGGTTCTGAAGGGAGAGGGAAGCCAGGATTTCACTTTCTGAACCACAGAAACTTTAGAGCCTGGAATCACAGGCAGACTTGCAAGTAGTCACTTCTACCACACTGCCACTGTATTACCATGCTGCTATTTTTGATAAGCCTAGGTAAAGACTCTCACAGGTGGTACAAGAGCAGCTATGGATAGAGCAGTAACTACAGGCATTTTCCAGGAGACAAAGACATGTCCTGCCACCTCCCATACAGCTCTGATCCATCTCCAAACCATACATTTTTGTGTGCAATACCTGAAAAGTTCCCACATATTAAGAGGAATGGTTAGACACCTGAGATCTAACATCTATACTCAGCCCTGGTAAGGCCACACCTCGAGTACTGTGTTCAGTTCTGGGCTCCTCAGTTCAAGAAGGATNGGAAGCCCTGGAGTCCCTTCTTGCAGAATGAAGTAGTACACACATCTCATACAAACTCTGATGTACCCTAAACCCCAGGGTTAGGACTTTCAGAAGAAAGTGACTCACAAAATAATTTATGTTAACCCATAAATCCACTACTTTCTCCTCGCTCCTTTCACAATAATAGGTAATACAGCTACAAATCTAGTTTAGAATAAACCTGTGAAGAATTTCCTGCACAGAAGATCAAGGTCAAAAGCTGGAGACTACATGGGGCAGAACATGCACTTGGATAGGAATCTGCTACATCTAATTAGCAGGCTATTCTGCAGTTGAAGTATTTTTGCAGAAGGTCACAGGTTTGTCTCAATTCAGTGCCCAGGAAGATATTTAATTCCAGACCTCAAAATCCTATGCAAAAAATAGTCAAAAGCAATGCATCCTCATGAAAAACCTCATTTTCTATGAACCAGCATTTTTAACAAAACTCTGTTCCTCACCCCTAAGCTAAACCTGTGTAGAAACATCCATGTTTTCTTGCAGATCTCAGACCCTTTACTGTGTAAGCTAGATTCAAAATTTTTCACTGAATCATCTGTGGAAGTTTGTCAAACATTTTCTAACAACACTAGAATAGGATCTTTGCAAACAATGAAAATCACTAATGGAGAAGGAGAACCAGCAATTTATTATATCTGGCTTCCAAGTCAACCTCAAATTACAAAATGAAACAGATTGCCCTTGGAAGTTCAATATTTTCATCTCCTTGATATGCTGCAGGGCCACTCCACTTCTACATATTCCGTGTATATGGTAGAAAATTTCAGGCACACACAAGCAGTTAAATGATCACTAGTACAATTAGCTATAAGCTTGCCAGCAAGACAATGTTCTTCTTGTCTTATGCTAAATGCAATTTTATTTTAATTACTGACTGCAAGTTATATAGAAATGCTGGAAGTCAAGATAACATAATACATCTAATATAACCCTTCATGGCCAATTGCTTTCATCTTGTTCCAAGTGTATAACTAATTTCAGCTGATTCCTCTCCCTACTTTGGGTGCAAAAATTCTAAAATTATAAATACTCAGTCCAGAACTTGTAGCTTATAATCCTGAACTCCTTCATTTGTTTTTCTGAGTTTCTCCCCATGACTCCAGGGCAGGAATTACATTTCTTCATTTTTTTCACTGAAGGCTGCCTATCTAGTAAAACATAAATGGCTATGGAAGAGGTAGAAAACAGAGAGGATGTGATTAAGTGAATACAAAATGTGTTGCACATCGTTTTCCAACACATAGACCTCTAACTAAAACTGAACGCAGCTTCTCAAACAAATACAGAGCTTGCTCAACAGCTGCTATGCATTTTTAGGGAAAAAAAAAAACCAAAAAAACCAGAAGAAACCTCTTAAGTCCTATTCTTTTGCGGACTGCCTTTTGTATGGGAAGTTACAAATTCCATGTTCTTACTCACAGAAAGATCTCAAGGAGCTCCCTGCTTAGAAACATGCTCAGAAGTTTAAGCCAATTTTTCCAGATAGCCACACTTTCTACTAAACTGAAAAGTTCTCTCTGTGCATTTCCCAGTTCTCAGCACATGGACTTTCCTCCTCTCTGATCCTTGCCTTTCCTGCAAGCCCTCTCCTGTACCACTCCCAGCTTCAGTATAGTTCTCTTGAAAAGAGGAAGTATTGAAGATGAGACCTTGATGAAGAACTATGTTTATGTACAGCAATCTCGCATTACATTTTCAGTCCTTAACTAGAACATCATATGAGCCTACTTTCATGTGGTTTGTTCCATGACACTAGGTCCTTTACAGATCCTTTTACACTTACTACACTCTGATCCTCTCCAAAGGATACAATTACTACAGATGAATGGCACATACAAGACAACCAGGTGATCAGGCCCAGTCAGCATCAGTTTACAAAAGGCAGGTCCTGCCTGACTAACCTGATCTCATTCTACAACAAGGTGACCTGTCTAGTGGATGAGGGAAGAGCTGTGGACATTGTCTTCCTGTACTTTAATAATGGCTTTGACACTGTGTCCCACAGCATTCTCTTTCAGAAACTTACGGTGCAAGGCTTGGATAAATACACTCCGCACTGGATAAAAAACTGGGCTGAAAAAAGGGTAGTGAACAAGGGTAAATCTGGCTGGCGTCCAGTCACAAGTGGTGCTCCCCAGTGTTCAGTACTGGGGCCTGTTCTCTTTAATATCTTTATTAATGATCTGGATGAGG
>VWZY01009673.1:592182-649777 GCA_013399075.1 Chloroceryle aenea
CCAACGGCATCCTGGCTTGTATCAGAAACATTGTGGCCAGCCTGAATAGGGAGGTGATCGTTCTCCTGTACTCAGCACTGGCGAGGCCTTGAATATAGCGTTCAGTTCCGGGCCCTTCGCTATAAGAAGGTCACAGAAGTGCTGGAGCGTGTCCAGCAAAAGGGCAACAGAAGGGCTGAGAAGGGCCCTTCTGAAGGGCTGAGAGCACAAGTCCTACGAAGAGCAGCTGAGAGAGCTGGGGTTGTTTAGTCTGGAGAAGAGGAGGCTGAGGGGAGACCTTATTGCTTTCTACAACTACCTGAAAGGAGGTTGGAGCGAGGAGTGGGACAGCCTCTCCTCCCTGGTGACATGTGACAGGACCAGAAGGAATGGATGCAAGCTGAGCCAGGGGAGGTTTAGGCTGGATATTAGGAAACCGTTCTTCACCGAAAGGATTATCAAACACTGGAATGGTCTTGCTCAGGCCTGTGGTGGAGTCACCATCCCTGGAGGTATTTAAATGGCCCTGGTGCTCAAGGGGCATGGTTCAGTGGTGAGCTTGCAGTGTTGAGGTGAAGGCTGGACTAGGTGATCTTGAAGGTCTCTTCTAACCAAAGACATTCTGTGATTCTGTGAATGATGAAATTCATGGCTTTGATTCAACAATTCAACATGCACAGGCTTGCAACTTGGACATCTGGTTCCAGAGATATTTATTTATTTTACTGCCCTGATCCTCAAACTCACCCAATTATTTACAGAGCACCCTTCATCTGTTTCTTGAGTATACTTCAGTGCCTCCCCCTACTGACTATAGATGTTACCATCATCTGAGCATTCTTAACTCAAGATGTCAGGGTAAAACACCAAACATTTTATTTAGAAACTATCTATAGTCTTTTACTTAGTAACTTTTTTTTTGTTTCATGTTTATCTACCTGGAAATACTGCTGTGTCTGGGCATTAGTGTGCTCAAAGAGAAGTGTGCAGTTCTGCAGCCACAGCAGAGTAGTAATACTGAAATTGTACCATCTGGGGAATTCTTTCCAGGTGCAGACACACAGAAACAAAACAATCAATAAGAAGAATAGAGAGGCTTGCTGGATCACATAGATTTAATCTTTAAATTAAAAAAAGAAAATAAAACTGAAAGTGTAGATTCATTTCCACCAATAAATATTTATTACTGCTGCATCTGCTTTCAAGCAGGAAACACGAAGTGTTAGATAAATACCTAGTCAGGTCATCTAGTTTCACTGCAATTTCTGGAAGAACATGGTAAAGTCACCTGGGAAAGCTATTCTGAAACTTCCTATTGTAATACCAACAGCTTTATCTCCCTCTGCAGTACATATCAGGATTTGGTCTGCTCAGAGATGTCTTGCAATGAAACCAAAAATGTGTGCAATTTTCATTCAAAATGTATTTCTTCAACTTTTACTTAATCCAAATCCAAAACATGCACAACATGACAACCAAGTGCAAACTGATGTAGCAAACCAGACCAAGATGATTATTAATCTTATTTAATTTTTATTAAATTTATTTTTAATAATTACTAAATTAAGTTTGAAAAATTAATTTAAGGTCTTATTTAATCAGGCAACAGAAAATCACTGGAGCCAGGAATAGAAATAAGGAATTGTAAGTGGGTGATAACAGCTAATACATTGCAGCCATCAAGTGAGCTTCTGCTATAAACATGGCAATATAGGCAAAACAAATGTATTCCTCATTTGTCAGACTCGGAAAATACCTATCTACAACAAAGGTTTCCAGAGATTAGTCATGCAGCACTATCTGTGTGTATTGGTCACTCCTGGAACCATGAATTCTAGTCCAGACTAGGTTATTTACACTGATAAACATGGTATAAGGTGGGGGGGTTTGTTTGGTTTTTTAAGGTTTCTGCTACAACTGGGCAGTGATACAACCTGACAGTTGAGGAAAAAGTTTACAGCTCTCAGGGGTTGCCCTGGGTTTGCTGGTGGGGAACAAGTAACATTCAGCCTACTCTTATTCTACTATAAATGCAAGACATCAGAGATAGCAGAGTAAGCTATCTCCTACTTAAAACGCACTAAGTGCGCAGAGAGGGGAATCGTGGCGTAATCAATGAGCTGAGAATCCATGGCATAGCTCTCTTATTAGTATGGCTGTTTGTGCAACTAAAGACAATATCTCATGCTTAAAATACTACTTTAAATAATACTATTTTAACTTAGGACATAGCATTTGACTGAGGCATATTCCATCTCATGAAGTCTAGGACTGAATACAAAATGAAAAATCTTCAGAGGGCAAACCAACACTAAAGAATTAGATGTGACAATGAGTTCTTTTACTGATATAAAAGTAAGAAATACAAAAAGTAGAAAAAAAACCACCAAAACCAAAACTCACCCACACCCCAAACCAAAACAACAAAAAACATTGCTCTTCTTTTTTTAAGTACCTTGTTTCTACAGAGGAATCACAAATAGAGCTAAATGAACCCTGCAGCATCCAAGTCAGGAGACACTTCCACTTGCACCCCAAGGATCCAGCCTGCAAGGTCTGTAGCTGAAAGCTTCCCTGGAAGCTCAGTTTGGTACTCCTGTGGCCACATGAACTTATTGCCTCCCACAGCCAAATCCCAGCTTGGCCAGAGCTTTGATGTAGAAATGCATCACCTGTCTAGCATGAATTTCCCACAGTAAGACAGAATTTAGAGCTTAACATCGGAAAATCTTGGGTTTATAGTGATAAAAAACTCAAAATGTAATTTTTAAATTAATTCAAGATAACAAGGGAAGAAGGAAGAAAAATTAAAAACTTTGTGCAAAATGTTTCTGCAAACCTTGAAGCCCTTGAAGTCAATTCCTTGCTCTCATGCTCATTTGCAACTAACTCATTGCTACTTGTCAAATACTGTGTAGTCAAACATTTGTCTTTCCAAAAACAAACAAAAAATTGCTGTTTTCTTTATTCACTTTTATTCTGTAGCAATACATCTTGTTCTTATACATCCTTTGAACATTACAATCAGGATGTGATGGAAGCATTTCCTGAAGTAGGAAAGAGGAGATGTAGCGCTTCTTTCATTCCCAGTCTAATTTCTTTCTGGAATTCTCATTGCAGAAAGTGATGCTTTCCCTACACCTCTACCTTTTGGCCTTTGCATAAACACATGCAGGGCTCTCAGCTCTGACAACTTGGGGCAGTACCACCTGTGACTGCAGTGTTTGTATATCCCTACAAACTGTTCCACAACTTCAAAAAACAAGCATTGATTATAACAGCAGAACGAAAAAAAACTTTTGTTACTATACAAAACAAGAATATATTCTCCAAGTGGAAACAAAAAGGTTAGAATAAAAGTCACAACAAAATCCACAATCCAGAGCATACTGTAGAACTCAAATCTACCAGCATTTTGCCTTTAAAAATAAGAGAATTCTTCAGAATTCAAAAGCACTAAAAATGTTTAAATAAAAAGGCCACCCCCAAAAACCAATGCATCTCTACAAGATGATCTTAGGAAAAGCAGGAAAGAGAAGCCAGGAACTAATGGACCTGCCAGTACCAGAGTTCACAGACTGATGTGATCATGATGAATACCTGCACACGGGGTACTCACCCACCCCTGACATCCTCCGCCACACGACAACTGCGAGAGCTGCTGGGAGCTCATTACCTTCTCATAACAGTTAGCTCATGCCCACAGTGGAAGGAATGAATTTTGAACTGAAAAATGAAGTGCTCCCAAGCAGATGTGTCATTCTACAGCAGATGATTTCCTGCCCAAAGGCACAAGCCCCCATTAATTTCACTATGACACTAGGAAAAGGTCCTCAGGCTGCCTGCAGGTGCCGGGTAGGCAGACAGGCAGAGCCCTTCAAGAATCCGCAGTACAGATCACATGGTCTTCAACACTGGGGCGTAATAAACAGCAGACATTTCTATCTACCATTACTTCTGTGATAACAACCTTGTTGAACTTGAAAGGCCAAGTTTTTAAGGTTTGAAGTACCTAAAAATAAAGGGAGACACCCCTCAAATTTTCTAAGTAATCCTGAAACCTAAACCCAATATGCAATCCTTCACCTATTTAAGGCAGAGAGATGCTTGGTTTTGCAGGGCTGGAACTACATGAGGTTTATCCATCAGTATGTACTTGTAGCCAAGAAAGTCAGTGGTATCCTGGGGTACACTGAGAAGAGTGTGATAAGCAGGTCAAGGGATGCTCTCCTCCCTCTCTACTCTGCCCTGCTGAGGTCATATCTGCTGTATTGTGTGTCCAATCCTGGTGTCCCCAGTTGCAGAGAGGTGGGGAACTACTGGAGAGAGTCCAGTGGTGGGCTACAAAGAGTATTATGGGACTGGAGCATCTCTCTTACAATGAAAAGCTAAGTAAGAGACCTATAGGGCTGTTTAGCCTGGAGAAGACTGATCTTAACAATGCTAATCAGTCTCTAAAGGGTTGGGGTCAAGAGGATGGGGCCAGTCTCTTTTCAGTGGTGCCCAGTGACAGGATAAGGGGCAATGGGGGCACAAATCAGAACATGGAAGTTCCACCTAAACATAATGAAAAAATTCTTTACTGTGAGGGTGACAGAGCACTGGAACTGACTGCCCAGAGAGGTTGTGGAGTCTCCTTCTCTGGAGACTTTCAGAACCCACCGGGACACATTCTTCAGCACCTTGATCTAGGTGAACTCCCTTGGCAGTGGGGTTGTACTAGATGATCTCCAGAGGTGCCTTCTGACCACTCTTAGCCTGTGATTCACTGTACATTTAGTCACCTGCAAACACCATTTGCTGCCTTAAGTACTCCTCCACTGCAAACATTATCCTGTATTAAGCAAGATGAAAGTAAACAATGTCCTAAAAGCATAAACCTAATTTTACAGAGTACAGTCTTAAAAAATAATGACTGAAAGAAAATCCAAAATGTGTCATCCCACATATTCAAAAAGACAGCAACATGACAAAGTGAGGTATATTCAAAGTGTAAAATGCGAACAACTGGCAAACTTACAGTATTCGTACTGCAAATTGGATTACAGACTTGTTAATAAATAATCTAGAATATTTCTCTGCTGTAGGCACAGCTTTGTGTCTCTCCAAGCTTAACCAATGCAGTATCTTCTCCCTGTAACTGCTTGGGTTAACGATATAGAAACGCAAGTGCTCAATCTTTGTTTATTTTGAATTGTGAGCCTGCCATTCCTTATTAATCCCTCTACATTTCTTTTATGAAGTGCTTTTTTTAATGATCCTATGCTATATTAGGAATGATAGTGCACAATGAAAATGAAGAGATAAAAGCATACTTAGAAAAATAGCTCAAAACTACAGAACTACTGAAATGAGTGACCTTCATAAAGGCAGGCAATCACATAAAACTATAGAGATACCCAGCAGCTCTCAGAATATAATATGAATGTACATTTTTGAAGTTTCATTACCCAAAACAGCAGAGTGACGTGGACTGTGTCACTGGACCTGTGAGCATTTAATAATTCCAATATTTGGCTGGCAGTTTGGCTGGCAGTTGTTGATGGATCTGTTAAGAACAGCACATCAATATTACACAAGAAACTGTGAGGCAACTCCCTGGTCATAAAGATGACCTCTAGTTAACTTTACAATAGGCAGCCACGTTGATCCCCTCCACATTTCTGGCACAGAGGAATCCACAGCCAATGCCACAACTTTGGCCTTGAAGACTGCGTAGCTGTTCCTGTATCTGTTACCCCAGCCATCATGCAGAGAGGATAACACACCTGCTCAATCTGAAAAGGGAACCCATGCTGTCTGCCAGCCTGACATCATCATCTGGTACACCAAAGAGATGCTACCAAACAAGATTTTGGTGAAGCACTATCTGAAATACTTTTTAATCAGGTCACTCGTGCTCAAAAAAGAAGTATCCAAACTGGAAAAGGTGAAAGGAGAGGATTTGAGGATAATGAAGGAAGCAAAGAACACATTTTTCCTAGAGATTACAAGCTTGACTTTTTTAGTTCTGTGAACTGAAAGCCAAGAAAAGCCAGGGTTGCTCTTCCAGCAAAGCCACGGGGGAGCGGGAAAGCATGATTAAGTCAAAGGACAATGACAGCAGTGGAGCAAATGGGAGTAAACTTGTCCATTAAGAAGCTTAGCCTGGAAATGTGAAGAGGATTTCTAAACAGGATTAAACTTGAGATTGATTACTTTATGAAAGGCATTATATGAGATGCAAAAGCAAGGACTAGAATCAAAAGTCCCTATATTCTTATACTTCACTGACTTTAAGCAGTTCAGATGAGGGTTTCTTCCTATCTCCCCCTAGGGCAAAAAAGGGGAAGATGGGCATCCTTGGGGCTCCTGCCTCCTCCAGGTATGCTCAGCTCACCCTGCAGTCCAGGCTGCTCAAGGACCATAGCAACGACCTGAATCTCAATTCCTGACTCATGTCTTCTGCCCATCTCATAAGGAACTAAGAGGGCAGCCAGTGTTTCCATCTAAACCACCCAAGGGTCTGTCCAGGCCCTGGCAAAAACTGAATTCCTCAATAGCCTGGTAAAACATTGAACATCAGTGCAGCACGCTACAAAGTCTGTAATGCCACCAGGAAAGCTTATACTTTCACACTTTGCTTCAGAGTTCTTGCAGACAATGCTCCAAGGCATTTTCCAGATTGTCCATATTTTCAGTCTTTCTTTTTTTTCTAAAAGCATAAGGAACAATTAAGCAAAAAAAGGGATCTGAAAAATCAGAGCACAGTTCTGCAACACAGGATAAACTCTGCATCACAAAGTCAGTCCAAAAATACAGCATGACTTGGATCCTGCTTTTATTTTTCATGTAAAATGAGATGCCTTGGATAATATGACTTCATTAACTGGATGACTCTGAAACTGGGCAATACTTGCCATACCCCTGCATCGAAGACTTAAGCACATAGCACCAAGTGCTGCAATCAGAATGTTATTTCACTGTGATTATTTTTAATCTTCCAATAGAGAACAAAAGCTGAAGTCATTAAAAGATAATCAGGACGAGATGACTCCTTGAGTTAAAGGAAGAAACAACATGAAAGAAAATAGAGGCCGTGAGTGTTTCTGGCAAAGTACCACTGCTCTTCACAGTCAGCACTTGTGTACCGAACACCGTCTGGAGTTAACATATACAACCCTAGTGTCTTCACCAGTTTGCTCAGACTCAGGGGAGCTGAATTTTTCAGAGAGATAAATTAATCCTGCTACTTATTAGTAAACAGCCTAATAAACCCCAAAAGGAGAAAGAGTTTCCAGTTGTTGCCAGGATCTTCACAGGTGGTGTGCAAGAATTCACTCTGACAGCAGCAATGCAGAGAAACAAGGAGAAGAGTCTCTGTCTGCGTTTAAAACTGCCATAGGTAAGATAGAAAACTGCATTATCATACCAAGTAAAGACAGAGTGGCAGTGCAAGAAAAGTGGAGAGCGGTAAAAGTCTTTCCCAGGACCTTCAGACATCACAAGGCCACACAAGTCCTGATATATAGCCAGTCCAGGAGCTGTAGCTGCCCCATCCAGCACACTGGAATGGTAATCAGTTGTGAGACACTACAGAAGCAAACATTATCACTAAAAACCTGCTGGAGAGATTTTGCACCTTACAGCTGTATTATTACACTCATATTACCGAACAGAAAAGCATACCAATTACTATTTCATAAACAAAACCTTCCTCAGCCCTTGACCCAAGCCCCAAACCAATGAACCACACTGGTCTTTCGTACAGGAGCTGATCTGCTGCCTCTGACTTGCAGCAAGTTGTTCAGGAACGTGCATCATGCAAGGGATGCAAACAGTCGAAGAGCCATAGCGTGGCCACTCTGCAATGAGAGCAGTGTGTCACTACACAATAGCGAGAGAACAGCTGTGACTCATTTCACAGTCTACTGAACATGAAATGTGTTTGTTTCCATCTGTGATAAACTGTGCTACAGCTTGCGATGCGTATCAGGTTGTGTCTTCTAATATCATGGTAAAAATTAAAGAGTAAGCAGCAGTGAGTTCTCTGGTTTCTGTTGCCTCAGACAGTGACACAGTTTTGGTTGCCACTGGTCTCACATTAAGACATAATGACCAGCTCTGCGAAAATAACAGTGGGCTAAGTGTTGGCCCATTGTTTGGCAAAACGCCCCCCTCTCATCAGCACTGAAGGCATGTTCACTGCTTGTTGAGAATATCCAGCTAGGGCATAGACAGGGATGTGCAGTCCCAGTGAGGAAAAAAATATTTTAATAGTTACTCATAACGTGCATCATTTTTATAGCACCATCTTGTGAGACCTAATACCTTGGTATTACACAACCCTTCTTTCCAAGGGACCATAGTAAATCTTTCAGTCTCGGCAGCTGAAATATATGAAGCCCAGGAGCATTTCAAAGTCAAATGTGGCTCCCTCATTACACTCCTCTACTTACTCCTACAGCGGGTAAAAATGATACATCCATCTAAGTTCCCTCGGCCATCTTTCTACCACATGGAGCCAGCACAGCACCAGGCCCCACAGCAGAAAAAGCTGCTTGAGCCAGCATTAGTGTCAGATGGCTGGTGACCAGAAAGACACCCTCGTATATTCATGGTTGATTCGCCATTTGAGAGTGAAAATAGGATGGTATGGAAAAGCCTAATGAATACACACGGCTTTCAGTGAATATTTAATGAAGTGGCATCCAAATTAACTATGAAATGATATCGTGAAACTAAATATTTTGACAGTCAAACAGTTGGCTTCATTACCACTGCCACCCTTCTTGTGACATACACAATTATTATGTCATTTCATGTCCTGACAGTCAAAATAAGTTTGTGTGTTAGGACTCAAACAGATACCAGGCTGATTTTCCTTCCAATTCTGAAACAACCTGAAACATCGTGATATCCTGTACAGTGCAAGTTTCAGCTCGTGGCTAACTCAAACTGTCATGCCTTGGCAAACCCCATTATCAAACTTCATTATCAAAACCCCATTATCAAACTTCTCCTCAAGAAGCAGAAAGTATAGGTGCTTTTAATGAAGAAATAAAGCTTCAAGAGAAATTCTCAGAAAGGTTTCAGAGTTGTGTGCATCTGTGCAACCACCGTGCCAGTAGTATACTTGTTTTAGTCACATTGCAACAGAAAAATATCAACATAAAAGAAAGTAAAAAATTACATTTTCTCCAGACAAACACATTTAGTGTGCCTCAGTCACAACCTTTATTCTTCCCTTCACTCTTTGATCAAATGCCAAAGATGTGACAGACACAGTACAGCTGTGGGAGGTTCCCAAACTGTGATACACGTGTGTACCACATTCTACCTCAAAGTGGTACCCAAAGACTGCCTCAACAGCCTAACTTCTCTCCCTAAGCACAAGCATGGCTAGGCAGAGAGCCAGAAGCCGCTGCTGCTGACAACAGTAGCATCTTTGCAAATTTAATTCAGGAAAGCCAATTTTTTAGCATAGGACTGGAAGTCACAGGCTTCTGAAGTTTTACTGAAGTCTAAAAATGTTTTGCTGAGCATTCTCAGGTATACCACTGTCTCATACATGCCCTTAGTTTTCCCCTCACAATTTCATCTTGGTGCCTTTTACAGTTGGCCATTAAAATGAGTTTCATACAACTAAATCCAAACACCTTGACAATATCAAGCGTTTTGCTTCACAGATCTTTTTTAAAAGGTGAACAGACATCAGACTAAGTGTGCATCTTGCTTTTGTATCATGCTGTACCAGAATCAGAAGGGTTGAATTCCACCAAGTGTTGCTAAAAAATATTTTAAATGGAAAACCAGGTAAGTGAAATGCTGGAGTCAATTATTGTGAAGTTTTTATACATTTAAGAAGATCTTCACTCTTGGAAGCAGAAGGGAAAATAAAATAAATAAACCAAACAACAAACAACACACAAAAGCCCAAACAAACTAACCTAATTCACCACAAAAACATAGTGTGCAGCTAAAGCAACAAAATGGCCCCCTCCCAAGAGCACTGCACCCCAACCTAGGTGTAGTTTCCTGACAGAGGATGAGGACATAGCAGTGCTTGTGGAGAGGAGAACTAAAAGCCCATTTGCTTCCCCATTTAAGCAGGCTAGACCCTGACAGACAGTGATAGAGTGATGAAGAATACCTTTATTTTTTGAGCAATTTACTAGGAATGTTTTTACTCAGAAACTTGTTAGACACACGGGCAAATAAAAGCATTCAAGCTTGGATAATTAGAAGTCAGGTGAAGCCCTGTGCTTGGGCAGAAACGCCTTTCCTTGGGGAAATCCAGCTACATCTTTGCCTATATCAAGAGGCCAAAAATTGTCTCTGGAGAACTTATTTTTATGAGCCTCCGATGATTCATCCTTGGCAGAGTGATTTAACTTTAGTCAGCAAAGCTGAACTCCAACAAGAGAGAAGGAAAATCACCCCTGTTTCTGTCATTTTGATGGCATAACTGAATAGCCCCTTGTTAGCTAGTCCCCTCCAGAGCATCACTGGATGCGAGGAACACTACAAATACAATTTGCCAAGGACAGACTAATGCTGGCAGTAAGAAGCTCATTAAGGGGAGTAGCTATCATCATTAGACAGGTAATCCCACCTCCAGGATTTTCTGCAGCACAAAGCTCCTACTACTCAGCTCGTCTCCAAGGGTATAATTACCTTCTGGAAATGAAGCGTGGTTGTATAGGGGAAACTTCTGGGAAAGATTCAGTTTCATACAAATCAGTTAAATGCTGAAGGCTTTACACATGCTAAAAGGCTTTAAAAGACTCTGTCATTTTGTCAGTGGGCTGTTTAGCAGCAAACATCTGCTTTATAAAAATCATTATCTCATTTAGTCTTTTATTAGCTTTGTCACCACTCCAGAGAAATGAGATGAACTAATACGTGGTCCCTGTTTTGCAAACGTACCATATATGCTCAAAATCAGCCAACGCCTCTTTCATAAGTCCAGGTCTATTCTGACCTTGGCAAAATCATTAGAAGAGATTTGAGGACATGGTAATCATCTCGTTTTTCTTCAGCTGAAATTATTTAAATATAGAAAAGATCCTTTACTGAGAAGGACCAGCAGTGCTAAAGACAGCATGTCAGAGATAATGACTTGCGCAGCTAATCCCCATGTATCACACTGCATATTTACCCCTTGATATAATAAGATCTGTGTCTCTCTGAATAAGAATTCATCAACGCTAATATCATTGGCAGAAAGAGGACAGAGAATGTAAATCTCATAAATAGGCTTCATAAATAATATTAGCAATGCAGGTTTTTTTCTTTCCTTCTAGCTTCCATTCCAAAATTCATTTGTCACAATTCAATAACAGTAATGCTGTCAATCTACAGCACAAGATGATATTTACCCACAACCCCCACCTCCAACTGAAAGACACAAGCCTGAGGAAGCCTCTTCAGCACTGCAATCTCCTTCCTAATGTCAGGTATCTTGCAGAACATCAGTATCCCTAGGTGAGGCACGGTCTTCCCAAAACCCAAACCCGACTTTTGGGCATCTTTGGTAGGTGAACAATTAATATGTATCTACAGAGATGTTGATGTACAGCTCCCAGATCCAAGCTGGCTCAGTGGCAGCTCACAAGTAGCATTCATTCAGGTCAGTAGACACTTTCTCATAGCTCACTCTCCAGATAAAGCTCTCTCCAAAACTTGCATCCCAGCATGTTCCCCTGCCATAATCCATTGGCATGGTATAAGCCAGAACACTTCTTATTTTTACTTCCAATTGAGGGATCAAACTCCAATGTCTGGTGCTGAAATCAGGACCTACACTTTTCTTCCTCCCTCATCTTTGGTTGGGCTTGCAAAGCCCCCTCTTCTCCTGGGAGAAGGGGGGAAGAGGATGACATCCCTATAGAAGTTCTTGTAGCACGATGGCAGCCACACCTGCAGTTCCCTGAGGGACAAGGATAGGTCTGCGTGGGTGCCTGCCTTAAAAAGCCCCTTCCACAGTGAGTCTGGTGCAGACCAAAACTATCAGTGTACCCACATGGCCCAGCAGCCACCTGCACAGCATCCATGGTAAATTCCATGCAATAACCAGAGAGCACAGAAAAGGAGGCAGGGGCATTCAGGTGGCCAAAGGCAGACAAATTTCTGTAAATCTTCCCCATCCTTGCTCTAGAGAGTCTCCTAGCAGCACCCTACTTTGTGTGCTGCATGAATCTCAATCATTTTATCCTTCCTCCTAATGGAAATTACAGACCCGTTAGAATCATATCAATAACAGGAAAGAAACTATTTGCTGAGGTTAAGGAGATGAGCCAGAAGACAGCTGAGCAAGTTGAAATGTTTGCTAGTACTAATATTTCAGATGGTGTAGCAGTCTAATAGAGGAGTAGTACAGAACCCCATTGCTTAGAGCAATTTGAAATAAACAGAAAAACTTTCAAATAAAGCATAAACATGAGACTACTATCAGAGTGGCACAGACGTTGGAATTTGTGCCTCACAGATTATCAGACAAACATGTCCTACTGTCTCCTTTAATGTATTTGTTTAATTCCTTAAATTCAGGCTAATACAGACTAGTCTAACTTTGTAAGTATTTTGGAGAACAGGAAGGGTAGAGTTTGGAAAAGCAAAAGAATCCAAACCCAACTGATTTGTAGATATATTTTGTTCTGATTTGTTATGATGTTCTATAACCTGACATTAATTTCATTGTTTAACTGATTTAATGTAGGGACTGTCAATCTTCTGAAAAGTCTCTGGATGGGTCTTCTGTAAAATATTAATATTTTAACTTTAGAGGCCAGGTGGTGAGTTTCCACTGTATTTTCCATGGAAATTACATTACCAATTTAATAATCTCTTCCTATTCTCAGGATAAACACCTACTCTTTGCCATACCATGAACCAAGAAATGGAAATTAAAGGAAATTATCTGTGATCATTTCAGTGCGACCACCAATCAACTCTGGAATTGCTCTGCCAACTCCAAGCACCAAAGGATCTGGCCTCAAATGCTTCAGTGCATGGCAGAAGTGAAAACGTACTTAAGGCATATTTTCCACTTCAGAATTAAAAAAAAAATTTATAGCTTATACTGCTTAAAAACAAAGTTCATGCAGTCATCTGAGCCCTTCATCCCAAAAAAAGGATGGGAAGGGAGAGGATGATGTTTTTCTTGCTATAAATTATCACAGAACTGGTATATCCTGTTAAAATATCTTCCAAAATAAATTAACCTTAAACTACTGTACTTTCAGAAGTACACTACTCTGCATCATGTCCCAAAGCAAATATAAGGATTAAAATAAAAAACAAAAAACTCACAAGACTGTTGAAGTTAAATTTGTTAAATATTTATTTTCCTCTTTTCCCTTCAAGCTTTATCTTTTAACTTTTTTATTTCTAATTTTGAGGGGGCACAGCAAAAAGAACTTTTAAATATGAGCTTGAAATTGCATTTCATTATGTTTTATTTTTTGCTGGGAATGGAATGGAATTCCTTCTTCCATTAACGCTACATTGGAGCTACTGGCAGCTTGTTCTCAACATCCTCATTTACTGCTGCCGATATGACACTGGATGAGCCCATTCCTAAACACTGGGTAAATAATAAGCAGCTTCATTCAAAACATAAAATTATACAGTGGCAAGGAGTTTTTCACCTTTTAAAAAGTAACACATCATTGGTTTAAAACAAAAATAAACAAACCAACCAACCCCAAACTCACTCCTACTTCAGGTTTCCTGAAATGCACCCTTGCTGCATTTAGCACAGCAAGAAACAGCACACCGAAGCCTCTGTGAAATTGTCCTTCAGGACAGCAACTGATGAAGCCATTATAAATTCTAAACATAGTCTTTTAGATATAAAAAAATAAGTAACAGCTATATAGGATTATTATTAGTGTGCATATTCTTACAAATCAATACTGAACTTGGACCCAGAAAAATAGCTGTAAAAGTACACAGTTAATGAGAGAGTTTCTGGTAAGTAGGTATTTTAATCCACATCAGAACAGCCAGAAGAAGTACCTTCTGATAAGTGAGAAAACTCCAAGTAATAAACAGAGGTGACCGCATCATACTTAGCGGACACTGTTGAGAATAAACACTTGCCATTTATTAGCCCACACTTACCACACAACTCTTCTACTCTATGGCTAAATAGAAACCACATTGTTATTATGCAGTAGCTATTACTTAGCTCTTACATTTCAAATTAGTTTCAAAAGTAGTCACGGAGGTTCAGGTCTGTATAAATACCACAGTCATTAGTTGATGTGGAGTTCTTCCTCACTGTTTCCTGCATGTAATGGGAGCTCAAATGAAGTGACTGCAAAGAATCCAACAAACCAGCTGAACTTTACATTGGGTTTCACAGCACATTGACTCTCAGAACCAGCAACACACACAGAGCCCTGGCCTCCTGGAGTCCCAACAGACATCAGTCTTCTGTACCTGGAAAGGCTGCACCGCTGTTCCTCACCCTAGTAAATGGCACAACGGAGAAAAGCAGAAATCCTGATCTACCTCCAGAAGGACACCCATGGCAGTGTGACAAGCAGCTACACACACCTAGAGAACATGCCTGAAACTTCTGAACTGGCCAGAGGCAAAGTCTGTGCCACACTGAGTCTGACCCAGCACATACAGGATCTTTCTTATCTCCTGCTTCACGTTTGGCTTCTCAGCCTTCTTGTGGCTTCATCAGGTGAGACAAAGCTCTGAAGTCCCTGACTTTCGTGCTGCTCAGTGGAGAGATAAGGTGTCTCAGGCCAGCATGTACCCACCGGCCCAGTGCCAGCAGGCTCACCACAAAAAACAATGATGATACAAAAAGGCTTTTAAGTGAGTGTGCATCAAAACCTTTCAAGAAGCTTCTTTCATGAAGGGTTTAAAATCAATAGCACAGTACTCTTGCTGTAATTACTCACTGATAGTACAGGACTGAAGTGCAGGCTGCAGTTGGAAAGAGGCAGAAAGCCAAATTCATTCCTGATGTAAGCAAAGAGGTTGTGCAGAGCACGGCAAAAACCATAAACTCTCCTTACATGTCTGAATCTGACTCACAGTGCTCATTCAGACAAGACCATGGCAAGATTCAGGCATCTAAATTCATAAATAAAGACAGAGAAAACTTGAAATGCACCATTTATTCTCTCTATAATTTAATTATTCTTTCAAAGAACAGTTGCAGCCTTAATGGGATATTTTCAATTAAGTCAAATGGTTTCTGAATATCTTGCATATGCTCCATTTTTGTGATACAACTCATTTACAGCTGAGGGAAGCCTCCACTTATGAGGTTACAGCTCTCCTCTTTGTCAGAGTTAATAGCAATTCCTACCGCCAACATTCAAGCTGTCAGTCAGACAGACATGTGCTATAAACATCTTCATTTCCTTTTATTTCTGCAGACACCTTTAAACAGCACCACCTCTCAATTCATAAGGCATATTAGCGTTACTGCTGTAGCGCAACATCTCTCTAGACAGTCTCACATAAAATTAAATGCCCATTTAGCAGCTACAAACCTTACAGCAGTTGGTTTATTTTCCTTCTTTATTGTAATGGAGCAAGGGAGAACAGCAGCCTAGTACAGCATCGTGTAACATGGCTTCTCTATCAATCCAGTGGCATAAAAGGACTATCTGAAAGATGAAGTAAACCACTCATTTATATCTGTTTGGTGAGTCTAATAGGCAAAGAACCGCTGCACACAGATTTCTAAAACCAGGGCAGCTCTACTCGCCAAGGGTTAACCTGTTCACACACTGGGGCCTGAGCCTTTCTCTTGCTTGAGGACTGTTTAATTATGTATACCAAGTGCAATAGCTCCAGCAGGAAAGATTAAAACAGACACTCACAGTCTAACAAAAGGACATTTAACCAGAACATTGCAAGGCTACAGACCAATGTCTCCCGTGTTCATCTGGGTATCATATAAATCAGGGTTATTCCCTATGAAAATAAATTTTAAATCTACCTTTCTACCTATCTGAAAGGTCTCAGTTACACACTGAAGAGAGGTTTGAAAACAGCTCTCATATGAAACAGGATTATCTATTCCTGAACATATCATGAAGTGCTTAAAAAGTGCTTGGATGCTTTTGAAGTACTGAGGAGAGTATGCAGTGTGTACACTGATTGATATTTTTCATTTACATGGAAATAATAAGAAACTTTAACTTAAAATTTATTTTCATGGGGAACAAAAGCCCTCCAGACCCAACCATTTAGGATGCTTCATGGCACCCCTCATCATTTATTTCATCAGCAGTTTGTCCTCAATACATAATGATTAAGAATACATTTTGAAACACTCTCAGCATAACCCACAAGTGATAGAGGACATCCCTCTATTTTTATTTCTGCAGTATAATCTGCATTCCTTTAACCAAGCCACCTGGACCCTGTCCATCTTGTCCAGCCCAAATGGGACTGTTTTAACATTCAAAGTTTCTGAGCAGTTCAATAGTTAATACCTATGGATGTAGGGGAAAAATAAACCTCCACACAACAACAAAATCCAAATGCGTCACCTTTGGTTAAAACAAAAACAAACAAAAAACCAACCAACCAAAAAAAAAAACCCAAGAAAACAAACAAACAAACAAAACAAGACAACACACAACCCATCCCCAGCAGAAAACTCAAAACAGCTCACTCCTCCTAACAACCACCTGTATCTTCCACAATGGGGGGGGGTGCAAGGCAGCAGCAGGCGTGGAGACAGCCAGCAGAAAATGATCATGCTCTCCCTCCATCCCCAGAGAGGCCTTGCAGAGCCTCTGCAGAGCAGAAGAGTTACCCTGAACTCAGTGTTACGGGGTTAGCATATTGCAGGTGATGCTTCCAAGCCCTGGATGATGCTGGGAAGTCAGCAATAATGTGGCACCACTTTTCTCACTTGGGCTGCTCCGAGTACTGCAGCATTTTCTTTCACAAGTACTGCAGCAACGCATTTGCACTAAGCCAAAACAATCATGCAGATGAATGTGAAGATACTAAAATTATTTCTGGACTGTTTTCCTAATCCATACAAAATGTGGTTGAAAAAAATGAAATTCTCTATAAATTATAGAAAGCAAAATGGCGGTGCAACTGAATAACAGGGGGAAGAGACAAAATACTGTACCAAAAGCAAAACAGGTGAATAAAGAAAAGTCATTATTTCTGTGTCCCTTTTACCACCTCTCAGCAAAAAAGCCAAGCAGTTCTAGATAAAGACCTCCTTTTTTCCACCCTGTCTACCCATCACATTAAATTTCAGAGAGAGAGGAAGCATCTACAATTATATTTTACAAGCCCTCTGGAAAAATAAGATAGATTTCTCAAGCAACAGGAACTCTTCAAGTCTCTTTCATATCTTTTCTCTCTCAAATAGATGCCTTCAGGGAGCTCCCCTGCCCCCCTTTTAAGCCCAAGTACTGATTTAAAAATCAGGAACTTCAGGCTGACAAGCAGCAGATTCCCAGAAGCCTGGGATATATTAACATGAAGCTCTCCAGCAAGGTCTTAGAACTTTCCAGCCCACTTATTTTATTTTCTTTAACTTAAGGTGAAACTGTGACAAACAGAACATATGTACTAAGTGGACAGTAACATGCACCGGGCACTCCAAGCAACCTTCTCTAGACTCTGTTCACTCTGTACTAAAAGCTGCATTTTCCAAACCCTGATCACTGCAGGGATTCAATTAAAAATTAAACCAACAAAAAGATGAAATGCTGCACAGACCCAGTGTAAAAATTACAGAAATGAAGCACATGCACTGTGTAACTTTTCAACAAATATTAAACAAATTCTAAAAGCAAGCTAGTATCAAAGCAGCAAAATACTTTCATAGACTTTTCTCCACATTGCACTGCACTTTACTGCATCTGGTCTGCTCTTTTTTAAGCACCATTTTAAGCATTCAGTAGCAACATGGAGCTGACCAAGCATCTCAGTTCCCTGCACACATTCATTTCAACAGCAGTTTTCTTCTGAACATCCACGCAGTGTAGGTTGCTGGCATTTACATCCACAGAAAGCAAACAATCAGAGCTCTATACGTCAAAAGCTACTGAAATTACAGCTGGGCTTCCTCTGTGGCTCACCACAGACTGGAAACTATATTTCTGGACCACACCAGCCCATCACAGCTGGATGCTCAATCTCACATCTGCTTGCACACAGTGAACCTGTATGGTAGAAGTTCATTCCCATCAGTGAACGCGTTATCACTCTGAGCTGCTCGTTGATCCTTAGCTAGCAAATATTTAGAGATCTCTGGGCAACCCAGTTTTCCATCAAGCAGAAAACCTGCCAAGCTTAGCCAGCATTGCATGTTCTGTCATTAGGGGCATATCTCACTCCAGAGATTTAGAAGTGCTAACTGCTCCTGTCCACAGAATAAGAGAGTGCCATTTATTCACAGTACAGCACACTTCGTGCACATTATTAAATTCCAGCACGTTCAATTTATATCTGATACAGAAGGATCTAGCTGGGCTGTCAAAAAAAAAGATTCATATTGTCTCTTAAAAATATAACTGTGTTGCTCACAATATCAATCCATTTCTACACTTGCTTCAACATCTTCTGCTCAGACTGGTATCTTAATTCACTAGGTCAGTTCTGGAAAGTAGTAATAAGTTCCTGTTCATGCTTATTCTATACAATTCCTAGAGTGTCTGAGTATACCCTTCTAAGGACCTGGCTCTCATGGTGCTGAATGCTGTGGCAATTCAGTAAAAGAGCAAATGGTAAGATGATTAATACATAAAAACAGTTCTCAATAGCAAGTATCTCATAACATTTTACACTTACTATATGGGAAAAGCAAACAGAAAGAAAAGAGGTGAAATCAATTCCTCAGCTGGTCAGTGGCAGAGACAGCAATAACAGCAGTTTCAGCCTGCTAACTCTTCCAGCATTCAAACCACCATGTTTGTGCATAATAAGCACTACCGTGAGTGTTCTCTTTTTTTATCCCTTTTTCCACAGCCAACATAAACCGAATCAACATGAAAAGCTCAGGATAAAGGACAATGGTAAGTCAAGAGTAAAGGGCATTTGTACAGCAGACTGATTCTTTTTTTTCCAATACAGAAGAGCACTTAGCTGTATCAGCTCATAAAAGATGTCTCCAAGAATGAGGTACATCCCAGTTCCTGGAAAAGACGAGAACATTAACAAGAAGTAAAATGAATGGAAAACTGAGAGGTTTTGACTAAGTTCTTATGGTTTTGGTTGATCATTGTCTCTTAAGAGAGATCCTTCTCTCTTAAAAAGCCCTTGAAAGTGAGAAAGCCCAACCTCACAACTTTTCTCTGCATTGGCTTATAGGACAAAACATGAAAACTGTGAAAAATGTAATTTTGTAAGCTTGAGCTGGCATCAGTTGCATCTGACAATACATCCACTTGTTTCCAGGTCAGTTCTGCGAGTCCCTCTCACTAAACCCTATGCACAACACAAGGTCTGAAGAACCTCAGCTGATCAGAGTGAGGCCACTTCACACATGTAACCATGTCCTGCTGCGGTTTTCTGACTTAGCTCAACCAGCAATGAGCAAGAGTCCATTAAAAAGGATCTTTAAGGATAAGAAACAGGGGCTGATCAGCCCTCCCTAAAAATTCACCTTTTCTAGACAAAGTAGACAGAAGACAAATGAGGTGTAGATTAGCAGGTCTTGTAACATCACAGACACTTTCTTCAGCATTTCATCACCAAATCGTGACTGCTGGACCATGTCAAACACAGAAGCAGGTCAAATGCCTGGCCCCAAAATCTGTGATTTCTATATCCCTATTAGAACACGAGCACTCTCAATATGTTACAAGGAAGGTTGAAACCCTGCATAAATATTTTGCAGTTCAGGGTAACAGGTCATTATTGCAAAAACATTAAATTTCCCCAGACACTAACAGGAAAAATCAGGACATCTTTATCTAAAAGTTTGGAACTTGAATATATGGCAAAAGTATGGTGAATACAGCAAAAGGCTCACATGCACTGTTTACTCAGTTACAATATATGAGAGCCAGGCAAATTGCCAAAGTTCTGTGCTATGCCCATTCTTTCATCAGTATGGATAGGACTAAACCACATATCTGTCCATACCTTCATCAGGAACCACTTGCCAATCCTTTTAGCATCTCTTACACAGCACCACAAATACCTTAGCATGAATTTTCCCCAGCAGTGAGGGGATGCGCTTTGCCATTGGCACCAATATTTTTACATTAAAATAGCTCTTGGTTTTGCATCCAAGTTCGAGAAGTGCTAACAGATGGAATTTAAACTTTATGTTGACATTGTGATAACATCATAGCCTTCTCCATTGCCCATTCATCCCTGGTTTCTATTTCTGAGAGCATTTCTATGTAGATGTACCATGAGTTGAATGAAGATCCTGTTAAACTTGCAGTTGCATTTATGAACCCTGCCACTGCCCCAGAAAGAGGAAAGGGTTTTGCCTTATTACAACACTAAAATAACCACCTACTACTTTTTCTTTTTTATATATATATATGGTCAAATATCGGGTAGACACTATCTCAAAGGGACAATTGCATAAAATAAGCACTGCTCATGGTGCTTCTTTTGTAATAAAATTGAGCTATAATATATAAAATTGACTTTTGAAACATTTTTTTCTGCATTCATTGCTATGAATATGTCTTAGAAAACACAAACTATGCACGAAATCCCATAGCAGTGTCACATTCAGTAGCAATCCCAAGCCAAGACTTTACTATAACTGTGAATGATGCAATCCATCCTGACAAAGCACCGAAACCTACAATTTACATGTTCCCAGTACTTCACCACTGCTTTGGGAAACATAGAGCAAGGCACAGTGGGCAGTACTGGTGCCTGGACATCCTCTCAGACCAAGCATGCTCCTAGATGTATTCTCCAGGACAGAAGCAACAGTGTCCTTGGACATCCTCCAGAAAAGGACAGTTTTCCTTTGAGGCAAACATAAATCATAAACACAATAAAGCACAGATTAAAAGATAAGATCATGCAAAGATCACAGTATAATAGTTTTGCACTTGGCAGCACTGATGGGTTTCTCCTGACTAATCATTAGATCTCCAATATGCCTGTAACAAAATTTCTGATCTGCTGCATGTGAGTGCTACTGCAGCCAGCTCCAGTTTGATGCATAAAAAGGGATCTGTTTGCCACAGAAAGAATCAAACCACTAAATTTTTTGTATCTTAATCCAAAAAATGTCTATATTAACCTTTCAGCACAGATCCATTACTAATTAAATGCACTGTAGCGAGCTTTAGTTTTCATTTATGAACACAACACTCTGACAACAATTTGGTTTTATTATCTCTACACTGCTGTTGTATCCCCTAGAGCACCAATTGTCACCACAGTTTGCTTTTTTTAAAAGTAAAATAACACATTATAAACCTAATAAATAGTAAAATTTTATATATGCTAGTGTTTAAAGAAGATATCATGCCACTTGCAAACTAAATTTCCTGCAGAATTAATGTGAAAGGAAATAAAATTTCCAAACCTTTTTTAATGTGAAGTAGCATTGCCAGTTCTCCAGCCTTCATGGGATGGCTGGTCTCAACCACAGGGAAAAACAGAGATACATGTACCATCCAAGAGAGCAGAGGAAAAAAGTTGCCCTTCATCTTTTTAATACACTGCTCAGTAAATAAAGACAACCATATCAACCTGATAAAGTACTTCAAGTCTGTAAATTGTAAGATTCCTACCATTGAAAATAACTGAAATCTTTGAAAGCCTCATGCAAATAACTGGTAAGGGGAGCTTTCAGGAACAGTATTTCAGACAAACATTCCTGGCTGCCTGGAGGTCAGTGTGTGTGGGTTTTATCCAGAATCACTTAAACATGGAATAAAAGCTAATGAGAACAAAGAATGAGTTGGACCTAAAGGCTTAAAGGTGGTCGAGTCAATTTGTAGCTGCTGAATTTTCCTTTCAGAAAAGTCCCCCAGGCTTAAGGAACTGCACTCAGTGACAAATCAGGATTCAAACAAGTATTTGAGCATCTACTTAACATCAACTATTTTATTAACAACATTTGAATAGTATAATTTCTGTAAATAGAGCACTTCACTGATCCATTCCCCAAAACTGCTGCACATTTTTGTAGACAGTTCTGAAATAAGCTTTCTTGGCCTCAGTCTCATACAAAAAAAGTAGGATTAAAAACTAAAAAGGCTCCAACTAATTCAAATAGGTGAGCAGATGAGGTAAAGGCTGGCCCCAAATCAGAAGGTCACTGTAAAAAAACTTCACTCAATATATAACAGAAGTCTGAGAGTTTTCAGACCTTCCAACCGAGGCAAGTGGGAAGGACTACAGATGAGCCAGGTGATAGCTGCTGACTAATCCCTGCCTCATGGGAAAGCACTGCACTCAATACTGCTTAGGAAAGCTAAATCTCTGTAACTTCACAGCTCACCACCCTACACTGCACATTACCTTGCCTGGGCAGATGGGCCCAAAGCACCAAGATCAAACAGCACCACAGTATACAGGACACTGCATTTTAATTTAAGAGCTTCTCCTTTCTTTTCTTCTGGAAGTTTATCTGCATGGTAGAGTCATTCTTGTGAGAGCCATTACATGAAGCTGGATACAAATGCTATAGCCCAGAAATAGTCCTTCTTCCATCCCGGCTAACTCAGATCCAGGATAAGCAGAGGTATGAAAAGGTATTAACATGATACTCCACATGTATTCAATTTTAGGCATTTTAATGGTTTCTACTGTAAGGGCAAAGGACACAAAGTGCAAACAATACTTGGTGCTTTTTAAAGGAGAAAAAGCCTCAAGAAATTCTTCATAGTGATCTTAACAGTAAGCAATAAGTAACACACAAAAGATAAGATAATAATGATGCAACAAACATAAATCATTCCAATTCCTTTAAGTCTAGATAACTTCCTACACAGCTGAAGAACACTAGTTTTTATGTCTCATACCCCTCTTCCAGGCACTCCAAGGAGCAGAAGGATTATCATCCACCCAACCAACCCACAAATAGTGAAGCATTGTCACACCAAGAACAAGCAATTGATACACGTCTTTTCAGGAAAGCCTGGATATCCCATATTGTAGCCAATAAACACAAATAAACATAGAAACATGTTGTTTTCATAGAATCATAGAAATGTCTGGGTGGGAAGGGACCTCTAGAGGTCATCCAGTCCAACCCCCCTGCTGAAAGCAGGGACATCCTCAACTAGAGCAGNTATCTATGCATTTTTGATGCACTTCTTTTGATTCACATATATATGCATAAGCCTGGTTGTACTTAGGGATATATACATGCCAGCGTACTTAAATCAGATCAAGGAAAAAGGAAATGCAACATAAGTTAGGCTTCTTCATTGGCTAGACTGCATCCTTGCAACACGCATTCTTGAGAAACCCACTAACAACATAAACACAAAACCATTTCTGACTAAACCAAGTAATGTTAACTTTGCAGTACTCAAAAGCACCTCGGTTTGAATTTTGCTTACACAGATTTACCAGGGAAATTAGCCTACATTTGAAGCATAAGTAATAAGTAAATCTTGCTACTTCCTAAGCATGACTACCCCATCCTCAGCAGGTTATACAAAGGTCAGCAGACACCTGCAGTGCTTCTTCGATGTTACAAGAAAATCATTGGTTATTCCTCTTTGAATAGGTGACAGCATCACATCAGTCACTAAAGAAGTCACACCTAAGGTTTGGCCGCCAGTTATCGGGCAGAGCCCTGCACTCAACACAATGCCAATGAACCGACTTCCTCATCTGATAGAGAACAACCAATTTCTATGGTCACCCTACTCATAGCCTTTGGGGGAACAACCTGTCCCCAAACCATCCTCTTGTTAACTATGCGCTTCTGGTAAATCTGCTTCTACTTATAATACTAAAACAATATCCATGGTGGTTAAGACACAAAAAACCTAAAGCACTAATACACAGTCACTGAAATAAAACTGCATAGGTAAGCCATATCTTGCACCATTACATAGCCTGACATACCTCACTTTTCTCCTGGTAAAAGTATCTAAGATGCCTCTTCAGAAGAGTATACTGACAACACCAGATGAAAAAAAGCCACTGCCAAAGTACACCACATTTCTGATGTATTGATGGTTGGGCTTAGATTCTTCAGTGCAATACAAACATAAAAATAGAAAAAAAAAGTTTCACAGAATTTCACATACAGAAAGTCCATCTTTTGAGACCATCATACTTCTCTTTTCCTATTTCATACATGTTTTGTGTGAAGCAAAAGTTTTCTAAGTCTAAGAACTTGCTGACCTAGGAACAAAAATTCACAAGAATGATATTCAAATGGTGATACTTTTCGTATTGCAACTCTTGTTCCACTGTACCACTCTTTGTCTAAAATGAGTTTATCCAATTCGCAAGTGGATTATATGAAATTACAGAAAAGGAGCATAATATTTAGGTTGGGAATAATCATGAAGTGGTTACCATATTTAAATTTTCACCACCCAGATTTCTTAATATCCTTGCTACACCTTTATTTTGGAAATATGGTCCCCTGGTTTCAGCATTCTTAACATTGTGAAAAATTAAAATATTTTCTTTAGAATCATTTTCTCAGAGTTGAAAGCAAATTGATGGCAGCACTGTTGGTGAAGAGAGTAGACTGCAAAACATTCCATAGGACTATACCTGGGGACTCACAAACCTCTCCTTATACAGACACCAGACAAAGGTAAATGAGAACAGGCATGTTACTGATTTGGTACCAACTGAACTTTGCAAAAGTTAGGGCCGTCCAGGAGTTACTCTCTCTATGCAGTATACATGCTTTACACAGCTTGGCTGTCCTGAAGACCACAAAGACTAGGATCCTCACCTCCCTGCTGTTTAAAACTGTCAAGTTATGAAGCTATTAGAGCCTTTACAACGGGATCTGCACTTCAAATACTCACTCAAGCAGTAGTTGCATGCAAATGCAACCCAAGGCACTGAACAAATCATTCAGGTCCCAGGAAACATACTCATTCATGGTGCCATCTGCTAAGGGTCAAACAATAAGGCAACACGTCAGAAAAAAGAGGATGTTTACAGATAAGCAAACCTCATAGGTTAACAAGAACATTAGACATTGTACCATGCCACAACCCTGAAACTTCTTCAGACTCTCCATGTTCATACTGCGTTACCACTGTAAGAGCTTTAATTATCGTAAGTTAATCACATCCCCGAGGCATTACAAGGCAGCAAGCAATGGCGGATGCCTCTAATCCCTCGGGGGTGTAATTATTTCATAACCACTACACTTCAGGGTTACCTGATTGCCATTATGGAAAAAATTATTCTCTTTCCTTTCTCAACCCAAGCCTTTTAAAATTAAATACATCTCTGACCTATTTTACACAATCCCCATTCTTTCCCTTAACATGCCGTGTAGGACTTTGTTCTTTTCTTCAGACAGTGAAGGAAGGATAATCTCCCCCTCCTTCATGGCATATTCAGCACAGGGAAACTACTTGGAGGCAGTACTTTCAAAGGTGACAGAATGGATTTGAACAGAGCTTTATTCATTCCTTGATTTAGGAAGGATTATGATCCTCTGCTTCACAATGAAAAGTTTACAAAAGACTTGTTGCCATAAGAAACCAGGGTCAAATACAGACACATTTTCAGCTGCAGCTTACACCTTTCTGGTGGAAAGGATTTTTTTACATGGTGACTTGTTTCTCTCTAATTGCTTCCACATAATAAAACAAAATGGGATGTGAATCAACACAAACTTTTTTTTTTTTTTTAATTATGAAGCACTCTTTGCTTTTTCCATCTACAATCTCAAAATCCTGAGGGAAGAGATGCCAAAAGAAACATAAGCAAAAGAGATATCTTGCTTGAGGAACAGACCTTTGTATTTTCAGAGACTCCCAATGGTAGATGAGAATAACATTTTTTTTTCCTCACCACAAAAGGTCTGGTTGGGAGTACTAAGAATTACCCTGAAATAAAAGGAGGTAAACTACATTTCAAACTGAGGCTGCTTGCTTGGCAAGAACACTGTCACTCTTTGGCAGCATCAATAAAGTAATCAATAGAACTGTAACATGTCATTAGAAGTCAGGCACCTTAGCCAAATCCTATGGTATCCACCATCTGATCTTGCCATCAAGGTATTTTCTGGCATCCTGACATTTCTCTCTCTCTCTGAAGTACACTTTTAAAGTGAGACCCTGAATAAATGCTTTCCCTTGCACTATTCAGCAATAATGCATTGACATTTTAAACTATACAGGAGTCCAAACAGCTGACAACAACTGTCACTGTAGCTACTTAGCATTGTAGCAAACAGATTTTCCAGCATATTTTATTTATGTGATATGCCAGCTAGATGGTTACACATATCCTCTTCATCTGAATTTTCCAATCCTAAAGTATTTATTTAGACACAAAGGAAATCTTAAGTATTTAGGAGCTTAAGAGTTCTGATTTTTGTAAACAACACTCAAGAGTTTCCTTTGTAAATTTATGGAGGGCTCCAAGGCAACTCATCTTTACAACACCTGGATATCTAAGTGAAAACTTAGGGGCTGAGTTTTTCGGAGTGGTGTTATAAAATTCCAGCTACAGGATAAACCTTCATCTCTTCTGCTCTACTGCTGTTTGAAGTTGCCACCCAAAGCGTTTAGAGTAAGCTCTGCAGTTCAGATGCCAAGGGTAGATGACTGAAGCAAGACAAGATGGAAACTGTCGCTGGGAAGGTAATTTGCCCCACACTAAATCTCCCAAGCTAAACTCAGACTCACTAGCTAGAACCAAACAAAAGATATTGTCTGCAGTTCATTGTTTTCTTTAAGGTATTGTTAATAAATCTCCTACAGATAGCTTATAATAAAATTTCAGATATATTAGAGACAAGACATCATAATTTTTAAAAATAAAGGTCTAGCCTATGTAATGTGGACTATGAAGCAGGAATCTTTAGGAAACTATGGTAAGGCTTGATGAGAGATCTATCTATGACTTTCAAAAGTCCTTCCATTTTCTGTTCTCCAGTGATTTCTTGATGCATTTCTATAAACATTAAAACAAAATACTGATCTCCTTGATAATAGAAACATTTTCTTTTAAGACTAGGGAACAAAACACAGGAAAGTGCTTGATTTCACTGACTTGCAGGTCCATAACAAAGTAAGGTTAATGTGGTTTCATTAATTGGCTAAAACATGGTGAGAGGCAGCCAGTTTTAGCTACTTAAATATATATATAGAGAGATATATATCAGCTCGGTATTCCAGGAAAGCAGCAGCACTGATAATTTTCCAAACCATCAAAACTGAAGGTCCTGTCTTTCAAATGGCTCCAGTTCCCACAAAACTGCACTCATCACTCTAGAAGCCTGAAAATAACACTTTAGCAGGTTGTGCGGGTTTTTTTTTTTCTTCTATGCTTTAGTTATTTGGCACTGTTTCTTCCTCCTCAAATGGAACAGAAATGAAAATAGCTAATCTGGACAGAACGAGCTCATAATAATGGTAAAAATAAACAGTGCAACACATTTATAGCCTTAAAATTCCACACAATTGCTTTGAATCTTGCACTGACAGGGTAAATAAGAAAAAAAAAATATTTCACTGTCATTAAACAAGTGCTAATCTGAATGACCTGATTTGGTGGGGTTGCCACTGTGTAATCAGGAACCAGTCATAACACCAACACTGCAGCACCTTGCTTACCATCAGAATGGCTATCTCTGCCAGTCTCTGGGGTCAGAGATGGACTGGGAAGAAATGGAGATTTTAAACATCTATTGTGAAGTACATGCAAATGTGGAGGTTGAATCTCAACAGAAGAACTTGCAGATGTTTGACCAGAGGACTTTGAACTCAAACAGTCACAGCAGAAATAACCAACAATACTCTGAGGGGGGAAGAAAAAGAAAAAAAAAATACCAGACAGCAGCTGCTGGTACTCAGCGTCACTTCCTCCTTTTGTCTGTGCACCTCAAGATGGTTCAGGCCCAGCCTGAACTGTGGGAGAAATATTTATTAGTTTCTTCTAGAGCACAAGTTCTCATTTAGAAATATAAAGTGTTCTTTTTCATATTATTTGCCACTGAAGAGCAACGACTCGGCAGTTAAGAACATTTAAGACCTAGTGGAGTACATACACCTGCTGTCTGCTAAGCACTAGGGAGTATGATGAAGACAAGGTAGGTGTTAGACTTCAGCTTCACAAGCCAAAATGCTGTTTCAGAAATACACTCAATTAATTCCAGTAAGCAGCAAACATTTGCTCCACTGGCTTTAAATTGCAGTTCCACAAACCTTAGATATTCAAACCACAAAGTCACTTAAATATTCGGATTCCCGTCACCACTAGACATGAGACAGACATGCAAATTAGCTACGTTTTAAATTTGTGTAGCAGAAACAATATAAGCTTTTCTGATGTTGTTAATCAGGATTGCAGTTGCTCTTTCATTTGATTTCTAAAGAAATACAAGAACACTTTGGTTTGCTTTAAAAAATTTATCTGTGTGATAAACAGTATGCACATCTCAAGAAATCAGAAACATTATGACCCATCAGAAGGTGAATGCTACTCTGATTTTACAAAACAGCTGTAAATAATTACGAAGGTCTCCACNTAGTCTAAGTGCTGTGCAGACACAGGGAAAAAGGACATTCCTCCTCTAAAGAACGGGCAGAATACATGCATGCGGGATGCTAGAGGGGATACAGTAATGCTAGCAGACTTCTGCAGATTTGGGTTTTTTTAAATGCTCCGAAAGTTAAGGCTTTTAACCTAAGTAACATAGGGCAAAAAGAAATACCAAACAAAAGAGAATGGAGGAAAGTGGTCATAGACAAGAGGCCGTAGAAGGAGAAAAGTGCATGCACAGCAGGAACTGACTACTTTAATGACAGAGCAAAAGGACAGGTTAAAGGCTAGACTTAGTCTAGATACAGGAAAATACAAATAAATTGAAGATATTGCTCAGTATATGAACGCAAATTTATACTGGTGATTAAAGAATATAGAGGGGGCTGTGCCAAGGTGCAGAGCTCCTCTAGCAGGGCTGACCCTGGGCTCCTCCCCACACACCTGCCTGCAGGGCCAGTGAAAACCACACCCGGGACTTGGGGCAAGCTTTAGCCAGGACAGAATATCCACCTAGTAAGGTATCTGATACTTAAAAACTTAGAAGAACTTAAGTAGTATAATCTTGCACACTATAGTATAAAGTATAGAAATGCTTAAGTCCAATATGATTATGACTTTATTTTAATTCCAAGATAGCAACTCTAGAGGAACATCTTCATTTCATTTTTGATATTTTTATAGTGGCTTGGTTTTCCTTGGCATCAGAACAGAAAGAAATGCCAAATCCTTCTCAAAAAACAAAACATGAGTTGTCTTCTGGCAAACTGCACCAGCAAGAAGTCACTGATAGAGGAAGGGAATGATACAGGAAAAGCCGTGCTTTTGATATTTTCCATTGAACAGACTGAGGCAAAGTCAACTGAATTGAAGAAAGAAAAAACAGAATACCAGATCTGTGAAATTTCAACTACCTACATCACAGGATATTTCTCCCCCCCTTTTCAAATCTGATAAACCCCACAACACATGCATACATATATTCATATACTGTGCAAAACCCAGACATACACACATGCATATGCATGCGCACACCTTTACATTATATGAATATAATGTAAAATATGAATATTGTACATATGCATGTAGCCTTTACTGACAGTACATTTTCCATACTGCTTATAACTAATAATCCAGTATTACTCTTCTTAGATTTCTTCCTCCTGCTTATTTTCCTATCATATTAACATTTGGAAATTACATATAGAGGATATAAACTTAAAACAGCTAACACAAATTTGTCTCAGTCTCCTGCTGCAAAATCATGGAGAGAATTTATACTACTACTGGACACATCTAAAAGGATTTGAAAATCATACTTAAAATCATTTTATTGCATAAAGCATATTAGAATGATGCCACAGAGTGATACCAGCAGTCAGGCTCAACAAACACAGCTCCTGCCATCTGCCTTCACGAGACACGTGCTCTAGGCTCCTGATCATTTTGGTAGCCCATGCTATTTGGACTTGAAGCTCTCCACTGAACACAGTTTACCATCCTTGGTACCTGTCACAGCAGCAGCAGATCTCACATTTTAACAATCATATTGCCCTAGCTTGAAAAAACACAGAAGAATACATCGGTTCCTTCCATACTACCCGAGCTGGCCTCAGTAAAAACAAAACTTAACATAGAATCATAGAAAGTTAAGGGCAAACTTCCTGACTAACTTGAACTTCTTTTCATTCACAGCTCATGGTTTCACTTACTCAAGAATAAATATAGCTCAGCAAACAGCAAAATATACATACACACACACTTCTGTTTACAAGAAAAATATTTAGGACAAAATCCAGCAAGCCTTTTCATTTGTACTAGCACAAGTCCTGATCAAAAGCTTGCTGAAAGATAAAAGCAAGGGGAGCATAACCAATGACTTTAATTGGTTTTGGGTTAAGAAGCCATTAACAACCCTAAAGGCAGAAAATCTGGATTAGCATTTTTGCAAGGAAGTGTCCAATTAGTAGGTGGGAGAATTGGAGGTTCATCCAATGTTGATGCAGTGTGCTTCACAAGTTGTGCTAGTAGTACACTGGGTAAGATCAAGTCTCTTGCTCAGTATGGTATTAAGGCAGCTCGCAGACTTTCATGTCAGCTACTGACTGAATATTTATTTTTGTTAGTGGTAGTAAAGGTATCAGTCCCAGTATCAAGGACAAATTCCAATCTGAGGAGTTATATTTTGATACCGTTGAATCTCTCTACAGCATCTTTGCATACAGAACATTTTTTCAGCTCTCAATATTAAGATGCTTTCAGCTTTGATCTCTATACATACTCAACCAAGAGTGGCTCCATTTCAGTAGTCTATGAAATTAATATGTACAGTAAAAACTCTAGAAACATTATGGGTATATTTAATTTTCATTTGAACCCATTAGATAGAAAGAAGCCCCATTCCACAGAGGTACATCCAATTCAGCAAATTTAGCTTTGATTTTTTAACATTATTACCAGTAAATTACTTTTCTCTGGAATTATAGAAGGCTGAAACAAGGAAACAATTTTCTCTGAGACTAAGCTATATACTGAAATCTACTGGCCACTTGAATTAGTTCAGCACTCCAAAAAGCATTAAAATGAAAAACGGTAGAGAAAACTAAGTAAAAGCTGCGTGCCACACGCTTCATTTCCTCTGTAGCTTCATATTGCAAGTTTGATGTCAAAGACCTTTGTTCGGTGACCTTTTGGAAAAAGAGATGATCCAAAACCATGAATAAAGGCAGGTGATAGAACAGAGACAGCGGTGAGATCTATAGGGAGAAAAAGCACAGATGATATGGAAGGCAGCAGGACAGTTTATTTACCTTGTACAGCTCAACATCGGAAACCTCCCTCCCCATTGCCCGTACTACAAAGCCACCTGTTGTCCCCAGGATCACCATATTGCCAAACCTCAACTGACCTTCAATGAGTTCATTACCCCGAGATTGTTACACAAGCTTTTTGAATTTCTTTCTTTGAAGCTTTGCTCTCAGAAGACTCTGTTGATAGAGCCAGACAGACTGCGAGGACCGCTGACTGTTTATATTACTGATGCTTCAGCTGCCTTGCATACAGGTAACTAGAACCAGCTTCTTCCTGAGGACTTCAAACATTTTCAGTGGGATACAGACACAGGACAAAGTTCTGTATGAAGTAAAAGACTTGTTATCTGTAAAATGGGTCCTCAGCTTCCACACATACTGCCCAGGAACTAAGATACAGATGGACACTGAGGTCAGCAACAAGCATGCAGACTAAGAATCCTCCTGGATCATCCTCTACCTATTCTTATGCCACATGACTTACAAAGATCCTCTTGCACAGTCAAGACGGAGAGACGGAGACAAAATACACATGTCCTGAAGTGGCATTCCTTGCACCATCTTGGAGCCGGGAAGGCCACCAACCTCAGTTTCCCCTCACTCTTACATAAGGTGTCAAGACTGTAACTTTGAAGGCGCAGCTGGGACACAAGCACTGACTCTGAGTGTATTTCATAATTCCTTCAGCTGCCCACCCTGGGAGAATACTTGAGGCAGCAATGAATTAACCTGGGAAGCAGCACAAGCTGTCCCCCTGTACCCCTGCAATCCATCTGCACATGCTTCCTTTCCCCCTAGTGCCCTGTGCTTATTTACAGAGAGCATCACTACTTCCTTCATCAGGTTTCAAAGCATTAAGATCCACTGGAAAGGGGGTGGCTGTAGCCTCATATGCTCAAATGCTACCACACAGCAGCTATCTTACCTTACGCTGCCTTCTCAGACATTCACAGTAAATGAAAAAGGGTGATCTACAGCATTTTCCTCATAATTAAAATTGGCTTTGAGGGACCTATTAGCCTGTATCATTATCCTGTCGTCTTGCTTCTCCACCAGAACAAGATGTAATCCTCATGTTTCTGTAAATTATCATGATGAGATATTTCATGAGAGGTTTCATTTTAGCTCTGCACATGCACTGCTTCCAAGAGCCATATTTTGCACATCATCACTTAACTACTAGCACCACTGCCATTAGGTTTGTGGGTTTTATTTCATGTGTCCAACCTGCTGAATGAAGTTCAGTACACAGAATCTGACAAACATAAAAATTTCATTAGATGAAAGTATTTTTTTTTCCCTCCTCCTTCTGAAGTCTGCACTGGCTTCTCAAAAGGAAGGAATAATTATATTACACAGTGTTCAGATAATGGAAACTCATAACAGCTTCTCATTCAGAAGAGGAGGCACTAAGGTAGCTGGCTTGAAGGGAATTGCTAAACCACAAAGAAAGTCAAGAGTAACAAGTGCAAGGCAGGTTGGCAGCAACATTTGGATTACAATGCTGAAATGCAACTTTATGAACCTAGCTGAGACAAGCAGCTCTACAGCACCAATGAAGTACATCAATTCACTGCTGCCACTCCAACAGATAGAACAAATATTCTCATCCACTTCACTGGAGGGCTCCCTCTATGTAATAGAGTTCATGCTAGCAGCTATTTCCCCTTTAAGAACAAGCAACTCCAGGATGCTGTTTATCAGGCTACCATCCATCCTGTGCATTCCCAAAAGAAGCAAACCCAGCAAATTATTCTTTTATCTCTGTTTCAAAGACAAAAGGACATTTGGGGGCTGGGGGGAAGTCGCAACACACACACCACAATGAAACCACTAGAAAAAGCTGTTAAAAGTAAGACAACTTATTTTGTCATCAAACTCTTTATATATTGGACACAGACCTTGGACAACAGTACTACAACAGCACTACCCACCCGAGATTTCCACTGCCTTTAAAAAACCTAGATTTAACAATTTTGAGATGTACTTTAGCAACCACAACAGCAAAACACCCAAAATGTCAGATGCGTAAATTGAGGCCACTGTATCCCAAATGACAAAACCAGAGTGATCTAATATTCATAGTCTCCCCAAAGTATGTCTCTTTGTTTTTGAGTGTTGTCTTGAGACTTCTTGGCAGAGAGGAAGACTACAAAGTGTAGCCGAGCAGTTCTCTCGCCTGAACTGCTCTCAAGATAGCACTTTGAAACAGGAAGAGACAAGACTCAGGAGAACATATAAATATCTTATAAGGTGCTGGAACACTCAGCAATTAATTTTTCAGCAAGGAGAAGCTTTTATTTCATCAATGCGTAAAAAATAAATTTCAGATTCCATACCCACTGCCCGGCTACTCATGTTCTAACACAAGGTAATAGCAGAAATGGAAGTCACGATTAAGAAATCTGCATAGAACAGGCCAAGAGCCCCTGCTTTTACTTAACCTGATTTCCAGGGCAATAAATGAGAGCTGTATCTCCATTGCAGAACTCTGGAAAATTTTGTTTTCCTACAGTATGAACCTAAAAGAAAGAGAGTACTCTGCCCTAATTAAGGGCAGACAAGAAGGAGGGGAGGGCAGGGAGTGAAATATCCTGAAAGCTCTACCTGGTTCAATGCAGAAATGTTTTTGTCATTTTCTGGAGTCTGGGGTAGGTCAGACAAAGGACAAAAGCATTAGCCACACATCTAACCTTTATGGAAACATTACCTTAAAAGTTACGGTGAGCCAGATTAAACCCATGATCTAATGTGGAAGAGTGCTTCTCCATACCTCCTCTCCTTTCTGATCCCTGATTTTGCCCGAGGCTCTTCCTACACAGTTTTAACCCATCTCTCCTCAATATATTCCTTTCACAATATGTGGGACAACTTGCTCCATTCCAAGCTCTTCTCTTCAGTCCTGAGTAATCAGTTAGTAATAGCCTCTGTTAGCTCCCTGATTAGTTGACCTGCTATGTCTGCCAAGATCTGGAGGACAGCTTTGGATGTGTACCTAAATGTTTTTTTACGCATTTCCATTTTCAGCCAGGAAGCCACAGAAAAGAGAATCTGTTTTTTATGATGTTTCTGGAAAAATTTCCAAGACCAAGAATCATCAGACCAGAATATGAATTCAGAAAACAATGAAGTTTCCCAGTCCCTTGATTTCACTGTAAGTTAAAAATAAATTAAATTCCTAAACCCAGTGGCCCACCACTCATGCAACCGTCCCACAAAATGTATTATAAACAAGACAACTTCTCTAAAAAAAGGTAACAGCTTTTACATATTGTTTCAATCTACAAAACAGCAGAGGTATTTGGGAGGAAAAAAAAAGCGCCAATAGAAGTCAGGAGTCCAGCTCTGCCAACACGCACGTGATGCCACAGGATTGAGTTCAAATACCAAAAAGTGGATGAGGCAGCAAAAGAATTTAAATCAAGGCTATGTGTTGGGTGGGTGCATTGCAATACGTGAGCTCGTCTAGGTCTTCATCTCTGGGTTTAATAAACACACCAACAGGAACACAGTAAAAATCTATACTGATACCTTGTACATATTTTCATAAACAGTTCCCTTTAAATGAAAAAAATTCTCACCCTGATATCCCCAAACAAATGTACCTCATAGCATTTGGTTCCTCTGTGAATTATTGAGCCATTTTTCAATGATTCAACAATTTGTTCAGCCACTTACAAACTTACTGAACTAACAATAAACAATTGTTCTCATTAAATATTTCAGGTGTTTCTTTCAAAGGCCTTATCCTTGGGAAGCCAGGAACATAATACTGATTTCCATTAGGTAAACATTTTGTCAGCAGTAGTTCAAGTTTTGTATACTAAACATTCCACAGCAGTAAAAAGACATTTCTTGGATCAGATTCTGGCAGTAGTAATGAATGCTCAAAGACCTAAGGCAGCAATGTTTGAGGAAAACAAATAAATTAAAACTAAATTTAAAAAAAAAGTTAAAACCCCTTCTCCATAAATACATACGGACACAGACAAAGAAGACACTGGGTTACAAAAGAGAGAATATCATAAACCAGATGAAACATTCAGTGCTCCAGGTAAATGCAGCTACACTCACTGTCACCTTACTGCTCTTAGCAGTTACAAACTGCTCAAATCTACAGTTAATCTCCACCAACTTAAACCAGCTGCACCACGAGAATGGTAAGACTGTCAAAAGAAACACTTGGGGAAAAATAAAATAACCACAAAAATGCAAAATATAGTAGGAGTACATAGCTTCAGTGTGCCTTTGCCTGGACCTCAGCGGTGACTCGGGGCTTCTTCATTCTATGGCCAAATGTTTCTCATATAAATCCAGTTTATGCCATCAAAGACAACAATGATGGCAACAGACCACCATTAGAGCTTGCATGCAGCCTGCAAGTGGAGTCAGATACATTTAAGACTGCTGAAGAACTGCTTCAAAATAACTCTTGCAATTCTAAGTCAGCAAATGCTCTTTTTCAAAAGCAATCTGGAGTCTTAATGCTCTGCAAAATGCATCACCCTTACAGCTCACTTATCATTTCTGCCTGCTTTTGGCACATTCTACTTCAATCTCCTTCAAACACTATTACCCATGAACGTCAGACACGCACAGAGAAAATGAACAGGGGAGCAGAGACAGAACCAGAGCAGAGGCCACCACCACAAAACTTGTAGCCTGTCACAATTTCAGGCAAGGTTGGGTTAAGATCTTTCCTACAGTCCCTGAAACTCTAAGACCTGTCTTAAGTGGGAGGAGAAGAGCACTACTGATGCTAAATCCACTATGAACAACTTAAACATCATACATATGTTGTTGAAATGGAGGTTTCTTCCTTGCATGCAGAAAGGAAGCCTTGTTGTAACTCAACATTTCTTAAGTGCTTTCCAGTCCAAAATATTTAGAAAAAAAAAAAATCACTAACAAAGTAGGTCACTTTTCCCAGTAAGAGGACCAAGGAAAATATCACTTAAGCTCCCTGTTTCCAAAGAACAGATGCTTTCTCATTACTGAAAACAAACAAGCAAAAAAAAAAACCCAACAAACAAACCCAACAGCCAAACCAACCAACCAACCAAGTGGTTTTAGTGACTGGTTTGCTTTTTTTTCCACAGATAACTTTCCAGATATAAGCCAAAGGCTGGAGTATCTTCAGCGTACAGGCAGACAACAGTAGTGCCATTATCATAGCTCCGTTTTTCCATGCATAGAAAAAACATAATTAACGCAGCTCCAGATAATTTTATTAAGACCCTGTTGGGGAACAGTGCAAGTGACAAGAAGGCAGTGCTGCCAAGGTTTATGCGACATTTTGTGCAAGCTATTGAATGAGACAATTTGTACGTAGCTACAAGCCCATGTTTAACAAAATTGTGTGGATTTACTCATGAAGAAAGGCATCTAATTATAGCATCAGTGAATGAAATATTCTCTTTATCTGGAGCACCAGCAAAACAGCTCTTGCAGCCATGGTCATGCCAAAAGGCAGACAAGAATTATGCTCGCAAATACAGACGTTGTTAAACTGCTTCCGCAGGCCTCCAGTTCCAGGTCTCCTTGCTAAAACTGCCAACTACAGTAAGACATAAGGAAAAGACATGCGAAATGGTAACAGAGCCAGGGAGGAAGTTTTTTAATATGCAGTGGCCACCAAACCTATTTTCATGAACCAGGGAAAAAACACAACACAAAAGAGATGGTAGAGAGGGAGAATGGAAGTGACAGCTGCAGCACCATACTCTAAGATGACACTGGTGGGCAAAATCATTTACATCTAGAGTTTGAAAGCATAACCACAGAACCATTTCTATTTGACGTCAATGTCACAGAATGCCATTTTTACAAAATCAAAACATGAATCAAATTGAAGTTGATCTGCTTTCTCTCACCATCAAGAAATAAAAGCAAATAATTCATTACACTCATCATACTCTCAATTAAAGCATTAGGAAAATACATGTAATATTTTGTCATTTCTTCTAGCATCACTTTACCTTCAGAAGCACTGGTCCAAAGTATAATTTTCAAACACTTCAATGCAAGGTAATATTAATGAGCTTCATTAATATCAAAGAAAAGCAAAGTAGGGACACATTTTATTTAAATGAACACCTCTGCTTATTTTTCTCCCTCTCAGAAACATGTAGCCTTTGAACTAAAATATGAAATATACTCAAGAATGAGAATACAATTCTTTGTTAAGCAGGCCTGTGCACTTCAGTGTCTGGTTATCCAGTTACTTTCCTTTTTCTTCAGTTCATTTAACTTTGGAGACAAGAAAAAAGAAGATACAGGACAACAGCAATAAAGAAAAAAGAATAAAAATAACTGTTTCTCCTTGAACATGGTATGACAGCTCCTCATGAAAAAAAGAAAGCGTGCTTCAAAATGTCTTAGGATGCAAAACCATGAGTTTTCAAATGGAACTTCATTTGCATATTTTCATGGTCCCGCACATGTAATTCTATTTATTGAAATGAATCTTCCCACTCAAACTTTACCGCAGAGCCTTATGAAAGAAGTTCATAATCCTCTGAAGTGATATTTTATTAATGAGAATAGAATAAGAGTTTAGCTGAAGTTCTATTACAAAACAAAACCCCATGGTTTTGCCAACATCTCATCCAATGCCATCCAAACTCTTTTCTCTTTCATCTTAACATTAGGGTTCAACACTGCATTTGAAATAGCCAGAAGCCGCCTCCTAGAACAAGTCAGGTTGACAGCTCTCTGCTATTTCACTACTTCCTTTTGTTTTGTTTTGTTTTTAATAAATGAAGCAATCCCATGGATAAAATAATGCTTTGGGCAGAAAGAAAACTAATATTCAGCATCTTGCCCAAAACAACATACAAAAGTAAACCAACAAACATAGTTAAAAATACTCCAAGACCATAACTTAAAATGCTGACAACAACAAATACACAGAGAATGACATGAGAAAGATGCTGAGGGGAATAAAGAAAAAGAGCCATTTCCAAAAATGCAAGGCACCAAGTGCTACAGCTAGAATAGCATAATCTTACCCTCTAGCTGAACCTTCCCCTTTTATCTCGGTATTCTAAATTTGCACTAGTTGCTTTGCTAAAAATATACTTTGAAGTTGTCACAGCTATTGGTCCTGGTTCATCTTTTTTTCTAGTTCTGAGAACAGCTAAAGTAATAGATCACTGTAATTAGAGTTTTATGGGTACAAGAGACAGTTTGCTTCAGCTACAAATGGTAACAGAGAGAAGATAAGCCAGAGAGGAAAGAAAACTAAGTAAGTTTATATAAGACAACTGCTTCTGAATATGGAGAAAACTAGTAAAAAAAAATAAAAAATTCCCTAACTACAGAGAGGGGTACAATACACAAGAGCTAAGGCCACCTGCCCAATATTTATCCTTTAGAGCACTCCAGTCATGTATTACATTTCTCCTACATCCTTTTGTTTTGCTCAGTTAAATAAAGCCATTTGTTTCTAGCCCACTCTCTGTAACCAGGTCATGTTTTCTGAAGACAGGAGATGACAACAGAGAAGACTATGCCATGACCTAGATGAGGCTGTATCACTAGCCCTTAGCATACTACTGACACCCATCACTCCCCTGGAAATATTTCTCCAAGACACTCTGGGACTCTATCTGTTTTTCATTGCCACTGCACAATACTGGACCACACTCTCCTAAGAATTGGAAATGCCAATGGAATGTTCTAGATAAAAACCATCCAGCTCTGCCTTTACTGCAGCCACAATTTAACACGTAGCCCATCTTGCACACAGGTGTTCCCCCTTCCCTACCCAACACCTGATGCAGTCAAAGCTGTTGACACAGTAAATCAGTTGGATAAATAAAATAGCAAGGTTTCTAGAAATCATCATCTTGTGTTTATAACCAAGGCATGTGAGCATTTGCAGTGAGAGATTAATGGAAACCTCCTTTTCAATGTGCAATACAGAACATGCAGAGTTAAAGTTGCCCTGCTCCCTGACCTGCATGTTAACACACCTTGGTGAAAAGATTGGGTTTAAATCTGTTTTCCAACATTGACAATGCTAGTTCAGGGGTTACTTATCAAAAATCATGCATGCTTCAATTCCTGAAGTACTTGATGTGTATTCTCAAATTCAGTCCTAGTTTAATCCTGAGTTACCAATTTTACTCTGGAAACAGTTAAAAAAAAAATAATCGGGAAAAAACAAGAGCAAGATGGCTTAATATGCCATAAAAATAATCTCTAACAATAGTACAGAAAAATCTTTGAGGAAAATTTGAAGACTATATGGCTGCAGTGTAATCAGTTCATGCATTATCATCATACTTTTATAACTTTACATTGAAGAAGCAGTTACCAAACAGAAGCAGTTGTGGGAGAATCTCAGATTTCATGTACCCTCTCTTGAGTTTATGCTGTTCTCTCCCTAGAGCAGCATAAAACCTTGAAAGGGTTAGGAAACCTCAAAAGAGATACAGACCGCTTTCATTTCATGAAGTGTAAGAGTTATATGCATGAAATCCAACCAGTTTAATACACTGCAGTTTTCAGGTTTTTTTCTTTGCAACAAGTCCTCATTTGGCCTACACTCTTACTGTTTTTTTCCGCTCTGGGTTGCTTGGACAGTGTCCTGTGGAGATAGTTTTTTATGTGCTATTTAGCACAACTTCAGAGCAAACAAAAAGTAGTCATCATCTTTTGACTACCTCACAATACTAGCACTTTTTTTTTTTCCCTCATCTCAACAGCTAATGTTAACAGCAGCCTCTTCCCGCAGCTTTTTGCTTCGTGGTCCATACCATGCATTTTTTTGTACGTGTCCATTGGTCTTTACAACTCCTTTTTCTCCCATTTCCTGCCCTATCACCACACCAGCTATTTTCCACCACTGGAACCCTGGAATCTGCCTGGAGATAAGCTGTTAATATAAGGGTGCATTTTTATTTTTTTTGTTTTGTTTAAATAAATAAATAAATAATCACAATTCAGATCTTAAACCAGCATTTAAAAGGAGGGTGAGGCTGCCAAGTACTGAAGGTAGCAAACAACTCAGATTTTTCTGAAAGCATCTTGTGGCAGCTGCAAGTTTGTATTATATTTACTTAGAACAGTAATTGCCTTTGGAAATTAGATTTTCCTGCTTGTTCAAAGATTTACAACAAAGAACCATAAACATTTCAAAATTTAACTCAGTAAGTGCCAATGTTAGCAAGTAGATCTGGAAGATGTGCTTGGCAAAATTAAGCAGAGATGGAGATGGAAATGTACCATCAGATAATTCAGGTATTTTCTTTGATTCTGCTGTGTGATATCATTCAGAGCATGCATTCTCTCCGTGGTTCTGAATGTCTCTAACAGAACAGTTTGTGAACTTTTCCACCTCCTAAGGGATCTCCCTGAGAAATAAGTACGCCTTGCTATCCAGTCTAGATTTTCATTTCTGTGTTTTCATCCTTGTTATACTCCCCAGGTACTCCTAAACTGTTCTTCCTTATTGGCATTTTCAGTTCTTATTTAGTCAAGCCCTAAATATCTCATTTTTCCTTTTGGTCCAGTGACATGACAATTTTCTGCCATCCTTTCTATAAGAAGATTTCGTTTGCCAACTTATTTTGGTAATAGGTTGCCTAACAGGTCTTGTGCCAGAAGGTGTCTGGGAACCATTTGCCCTTCATTACAGTCTGCAGAAGGTGACCTTTCAGACCTGGATTATTGCAATGATGAGCCAAAGGGCTTCTGGGACACAGTAACCAGCGCTGGAAGCCAGAAAGGCAATCAAGGGTGGCTGGATTTCAAGGGACTGTTACAGGCTTTTAAAATTAATTGATATTTTCTGTTGCTGTTTGCTTGCAGTGTTTTTCTCCTCTCACTGGCTTTTTATTGCCTTTTTTTGCCTTCCATGATGCAGCACCCACACAACGCTCACAAACTGAAGTGAGGACTGGGATGTCATTCACTTCCACAGAAGCCCTTGTGTACTGACATTACTTACTCCCATGAGAAGGAGGGTAGCGCATTTCAAACAGTCTTTTTAAGCTCTGCACACCACTCTTTCAGTAGTAATCACAACAACAACAACAACAACAAAATACATCAGCACCTTCTCCAGATGTGGCCAGACTGATTAAAGGAAACATGGTGGTCATGTTTTGCCAACAGAGCAGCACTTAAATGGCAATGCAGTTTCTGCAGCACCCTTACATTTTTCATTGGCTATCATTGTGCCACCCAAGACAAATGACAGCACATCCTCACTGCAGCACGACTCATAGCCCTGTACCAGCCCAGGGCTAAGTACCAGGACATGCAGAGAGATGAGAGGATGCACAAATCCTAAGAGTGGGTTGCAGCTTGCTTAAGTATACATGTCTACAGTATAACATAAGTACCCGACAGCTAGGTGTCAAGGCACCCATGAGAGTCAATGGAGACCTAGTCAATACAGCTCATGTAGTTTAGGGTGAAATTCATTTTGACAAGTTTAGGGTGAGTCAAATTACACCCTAAACACTACTTACCCTAACAAGTGCATCTGCTCCACCTAATTCACACACAGATGTCTTCCAGAACAGTAGAGCAACATTGAGCATTTTGGATTAAAAAAATAACACAATTTGATAAATATCAGGCCCCAAGAGGTTAACCCTGAAGGTAGAAGAAAATAAGACTTATCTCACTGAGACCATCTGCTATAGCAATCAAAGCAGTTGAATACATTTGCTTGCAGGAATCCATAGAGAGTATCTCAAACTAATTGGAGTCAAAATAAATGAGTTTATTTTGTTCTGCATGGCCAAAATCCATCCCACTTAGTTTCACCTACCTAAGTTTAGACAATAGCCTGTTCTAGGCTTTTCTCCATAAACAAAATAGAGGTTGTGTCAAAGGGACACACAGCACCACCTAAGATTTCATCTGTCCTTTAGAGGCAAGTGTCTCTCACTAGTGATTATAAAGAAAACCAGGCAACCACAACCACTCCTTGGCTTATGAACTTTAACTAGACCTCGTTGAGTCTCTGTAAACCAAGTATGAACAATTAGGGATTGTACTTCTGGGCTTTACTCCCTCAAAACCCACAAATGAGACAGTTAGAACAAGCAACAAAACAGTTGACACTTGGAGCAGGAATTACTGTGGTCCCATCACTGAAGCTTGCCTTTACTTCCTCTTCCTTACAGCATCAACAACTGCATCTCAGGAACTGTGCTGGGAGACACAAACCTTTTCTTTTACTGTGACACACCACCAACCCTGTATTGTGCAGTATGCTGGCAGATTGTGTTCTGTATTTCAAGGAGTCCAGTGCAGTGTTTTCCTCATTCATTACTGGCAATCAAGCCATTTGAAAGGAAATGAGAGATGAAGAGCTAAACACTCATTTGGAGAGAGGAGAGATAATCAGGAGAATAAAAGTCTTGTCTCAGATTTTGCATATGAGTTCTCAATACTAAGGAACGTATAATTGATGTGTAATATGTATAACTAATAACAAACAGTAAATTAGATTTAGTAAGCCAATCACCAATGGAAATTAACTTTGAAGAATAAGTAATATTAACCCTATTCATAAAAGCAACAAAAACCCACAACAAAAAACTATACCTGACAGATATGTATTAAGTGAACACTGACAATACAGAATATAGTATTATTGAGCAATGCAAGGGGTACACTATTCTGAAAGATAACTGTATTTTGACAGATGACTCTATTCTGAAGGACTGATAATACTGACATCTGAAGAACACCAGTAAGGAGCAACGTATCAAATGGTGTAAATACATTTCCTGTTGATAAGGCAGAATTTGTAAGCCTTATTCTACAGCAACAATAATGAAACACTGAAAGGCAAAGAAATTGAGAAATCCTTAAGTATTAATGCCATGAGAGGAATAGAAAGTGAGGCACATTCAACTAAAACATAAGGTTTTAAGAATAAGTGGATTCTCTGCAGAGTCACAGATTTAATGCCCTAGTTCTAGATCATGCAACCAGAAGCTTCTTTCATAGCCTGTATCTATCTGCTTCAACCTGCTGGGGTGTTGGGCCTCTCAGCAAACAGGTTCTATAAAGATAATCTGACTAACTGACTACTGCTACTTCCAAATTAGCAGCCAAAGTGTGTTCATAACACATTCAAAACAAACAAGCCTACACATTACCCAAAAAATTTTCCCATGTTAACAATTCCAGATTCCAAACCAAATATGCAACAACTAAATCAAAATTATGGTCATCAAAAAGCAACACTTTCAGCAACTTATGCTCTATATGAAACACAAATTATTTTTCTCAGCATATGAAAAGTCACCAAGATTGCAGTCAAGCAAGCAGAAAACAGTACCATGTATGCTCAACACATTTTGCTTATTTATAGCTATTTTCTGAGGTGTAAAAATGAGTGAAAACATAAGTTCTACCCAGGATCAGTACTACAGAAGGAAACTTGATTTGAGTTAGCATTTGTAGCTCTCAAGTTAACAGAATGATAGTTTATTTGAGCCATGCAAGAAGTTTTATTTCTGTCAGAACCACACAGCACTTTCACACACTACTTAAACATTTTGCAGTCTAAATAAAATATACTTATGTGATGTCATTAACTTACAAAATGGTTCCATTTCATAGATAACAGATACAACTAACCCAGAGTAAAACAATGCCTTAGTAAATGGGTCAATGGATTCTTTCCTTCAGCCTTTATACTAATTCCAAAATACTTCAGAATAAGACATTTTATCACAGTGAAAGAATGTTCTTTGACATCATGCACTTCGGTTATTCGACCTTTGTCTAATTCATTTTTCACTATCACTTGAGAGTTTTCTCTTTTTCAGTTTACGCAATGCAACAGGAAGTACTAACTGCTTGCAAAGAATCAAACTGTAAACTATGCAACAAAAATATCCCAAATATGATTTTTTTTTAAAGTACTAAAAGATTGTTGTATGGCAGCTGCTTTACACGTAGTGTGATAAAATTAGGCAGGTATGCACACTTATTTTATCTAGACTTAATAATCTTCAATGATTAAAGTCACATCACAACTACTCCAAGAAGTCAGAAATTTAAAGTTATTGGTCTGTTATATATTGTCAAATATTTACACTAACAAGCTTAACTGCTTCCACTGAATAGAATAAGCCTTTCAAGCCCTCAAAAGCTATAGTTTTAAATACCTACTTTCCTGAAAATTATTTCAGCTATGCAACCGAACAGCCCGAAGCATACCTTTTCCTTCAGAAGTGGCATGGGATCCATCAAGCCAATCGCTTAAGACATTTTTGTGAACAGCTCCAAATCCTTACCTTTCTGTAGACTATCATATTTGGAGAGCTCTCCTCTGGGTCAGCACTTTCCACATTACTTGGATCAGTGGGTGCTTGGGCCATGGTTGCCTCTCGTCGTTCAGACTGCAAGGACAGGAGCAAAAGTCAGCATCACTCCAGGCTGCAACAGAGCATGGCAAGGACATGCAACTACCTCCAAGGCAGACAGGTGAGGATGGTACAGAGGAAATCATGCTCCAGACTTCACCCAGTGCAAACTTTCACCACACCACATCAGACAGTTAAATGCTTTGAACTCATTTGTCTACAGCACAATGCCCCAGAAGCAAGGGCCACCAAACTGCATACAGCTGTAGTTTGGGTTATCCCCCACGCAACACATTTCTCCCTCAGATCTTGTCTTTTATCATTAGCCCCCATTCAATAAAAGAACAATTAATATTTCACACACTTCCTTTCCTTGCTATAAAGAACAAATGACTTAAGACTTTTCTAGGAGTTTTGCAGTACCTTCCAGCAAAAACCCAAGGAGGATAAAGAGCTGGCTGTGAGACAGTGAAACCCCACTGGAACTGGCAGCAGACTGTCAGGCACTGCTGGTTGTCACCTGCAGACACTCAGAGATGCCTCCAGCTCTCCCCAGCCCCAAGGCAGCAACTGAGAACTGGGGAGACAGAGCTGCTTGCTCAGAGGAAGCAGCTTCCCTCAGCTCTTCTCGTGATACAGCCAGGAAAAGGCAACTGGACACAGGCAAACAACTGTGTGTAATGCTCCTAAACACAAACTATCCTGTAGAAGCACAGAAGTGCTGCCTTCTCTTCTCCAGGTCATGACAGGCTGAGGCAAAAACATTAGTTTAAAACTAAACAAAACAAAAAACAACAACAAAACAATAATAGTCCAGTGCAGGAAGGACACTTTAAATTCTAAGTCAAATGCTGTATTTTATTTTTTTCTTCCACCAGCACCTTTGAAAACTTCCATCTTAAGTTAAATGCCACATGAAGCCAAATGGTGAGCCCTTACAGACACTGGCATTAAAGCTGTCTGACAAGCTCCATTTCTGTAACACTGAAAGTATATTAACTTTTCTCATCTCAATATATTGTATTTAAAATTGAGACCAAAAAAAGTGTAAGTATGTACACACATGCATAATCTACTCAATCATTCCTAAATCAGAATTCAGCTAAACCACCTCCCTTATTTAACAAAGTAAATACTTTCCTATTCATTTCTCTACTCACTTTTCACATTCCCAAAGGTGACAAAGTGCTTCAGCCTATAATATACACATATAGCATACAATTATGTGTATAATACAGCCCCAAGCCATTCTAGCTGACAGTTACCAGCCCGCAAGGAAAAGTCACACGCCAGAACTGAACAACCTCAGACCATACCCCAGACGTGTCCTGTTTCAGCAGTGAAAAGGCTATTGCTGTAACATGACATCCTCCACTGGAGCCAGAAGCACCTGAGATACCCCTTTAAGCAAGGGCTATCCCTTTAAGAAGGGCATCACATACATTATTTATGCACCAGATTATATATACACCAGATTCCTTCATTTCTTTCTTTTATAAGATATATATGCACACACTCAACTCTAGGCACAAATGCATTTGTAAGTGTATATATACATTTTGAAACTACACTGTAATACAGTGTTAGCTCAAATTAATACACATATATATCCCATTTCAATGGCTTAGTCCAGTCAATTTAGATGCTATTTTAAATATAAAGGCCAAAAATTTATTTTTAACTCCTGTTAAAACTCTCATGTCTTCCTAGAAGCCCAAACACTACACTCTCATGCCAGGTCATGAGCCAAAATAGAAATGGAGTAAATTCTCAAAGCAAAAATATTAGATGCCACAAAAATTAAATAGCACAAATGATGACGGATAAAGCATTTTAAAGTTACAGCTCTTTGAGTGATTTACACTAACGTGCGTTTTCACCACACTTCTTAATCATGATTTCAGGGCACTGAAGAATTAGGCTCTAGGTATCATCACTCAGACTGAATGGAATAGGAACTAGGCAGAGATTTTACATAACGTTCTGAAGGAAATACAAAGCAGAATTGAAAGCGTATGTCAAGTCACCCGAGCTTCAGCTTCACCTGCAGTATATAAAGACCATGTTCACTGCTTACGTTATATCTGAGATGATTCATGCACAGTCGAAAACAACTGCAATTAACTTTCAGCTGAGCAATGCTCCTTTAGAGAAGAAATTTCCAGTTTCCAATGAAAAAGCCCTCCACAGCATTACTTGCGTGCTCGTCACTCATTGCATTATTCACTTTGAACGTCCACATTTACAAATTCTGTTGGTCTTACGCTGTCAGCTCACTTGATCTCTTCTGATACCTCTGGATTTTCCCCCATAGCACACATGTTGAAGCTTTTCATCTACACTGGTGCAACAAGATAAAAACCGTCTTGCACAATATGCAGCAGTAGCTGTCACGCTGCTCATGGTGACATTGAGGGAGCCTGGGCACATTCAAAGTACAGGTTTTTTACCCTAATACTATGTTAATGTGCTCCATGTGCAACCCTTTAATTAATACAAGAGTGTATGAAACTCCACATCTGACTTACACAGTTCTCTGTTAAAAAACAAACCAACAAAACCCTGTAACCTAGTGTGCAAGAATTGAAGAACTAGTTTTTCAAGGGATCTTACTGAAAACTATTCTTTCTACATAATTTTTTCCTCACTGCCAGCCCAGTCTACTCAAGATGCAAGCAGAAAGTCAACCTATGTCACTACAGAGGTTAAAAACAGAATTTGCCCTCTTAAACCTTTCTCTAAGCCCATGTTCACGATGCATCATCCAGAAAAGAATCCAGCTCAGTCTTACATAGATATTTCAGCTACATGGGGCTGAGAAGGGTGAAACCAAACATTTTATTTTGGTTTAAAAAAAAATAAAAACTAAGAATACTAATGCAGAGCTTCTAGTTAGTACCTGAAGGGTACTTACTGCCATCTTCTTACTCCAACAGGCAGCTCACATTACCACTGGCTACTCATACCAGCCTGAATTCACACACCAGCAATCTAAGTCATAAGCATATTTTCAAAAAAATCAAACAAACAAAAAAACCAAATGGTCCCTAAATTCCAACTTTCAGGTTCAAAAGCTGCTGTTTTCCCCCAGCTGCATTTTTGCAATAGCCATGCTTGCCGTAACCCAGACTGATCAGCAGCAAAGGTCATCAAAATTGAAAGCCCTTTCTGCTGACCGTTCTGTCACTCTGCCACACATAAAGGAGCAAATCAGTTTATTAAGTTGTCAATTTAATAAACAAAACTCACACTGCAAAACATTTCTGGCACATATGGGATAAAATGAGATTTTATAATATGTAAAAATTTAATCCCAGAAAACAGAAACTACTCCGTGAATCCCCGTGAAGATATCAGCACTGCTCAACTGAAATACAACTACAAGTGCCAGTAAGTGGAAATTACCTTTATGTTATATCATTAATATATTTCAAGGGCAGCTTATAATTGTCATGGAGTGTTAATGTCAAATCATGAGAGATTTAGAGCTTTAGCACACAATCAGAGAGTCAAATATCATTGTGTCATTAATACCTAGTTAACTTTTCTAATTAGTGAAATACATCTAGACTACATGAGTTTTCACATGCCTGAGAAATCATATACCACCGACCCTGCTGAACTGATAATTACCTAATGGGAAAAAAAATTTAGGTTGAATCAATCATTTTATTAAGGTGACAGGAGGGATGAGATGGGGGGTAAAATGAATTAAAAAAAAAATAAATCAGTTACTGTGAATTCAATTAGTCCCCATTAATATTAAGTTGCTATCTCATATCCATTACAAGAATCTCTCTAGATTTGCACTTGGAAGAAAAAGTTATCTTCTTTTTCCTCTCTTGGTTAATTATTACTTCATTAAACTGGGACTCAGGCATGCCAAGCAAGATGTGTATACTCGAGGACAACACACAGCATGTCGCAGAAGTTACCTGGTTTACCAGGCAATTACATCAACCAGTGGATCTGCAGGTCCAACCTGGGCTATACTCTACTTTTCACTGGTGTAGCTCAGTCAGAGCACAGCACAGTTCACTTCCTTCAGAAGTAAACCAATATGACTAGTGAAGTAACTTTCCAAAGAGGAACTGATACAACTTCCATCTAAATCAGGCAAAAGCAGGGAAGACTGAAGCCAAGATGAAAAATCTACCATCTCCTCCAGTAACCTTACTGGTGAAGAGAGAAGAATGCTGGTATTATACAGTGCTGCGGACCACCACACTCAGCAGAACAAAACTCTGCAAACATTTTCCTGTCCTGAATCAGATGAGGAGGACATGAGGGCTAGTGAAACAGGGGCTGGGAATCCACACAACAGATAGCGGTGATAGACAGGACCCTCATGCCACTCAGGATACCATGGTGATGCTCCCCTGCACAGAGGAGCAGCAACAGGAGTCTGCTTTTGATTAATGAAGTGCAGTTCCCAGAGCATCTAAAAATGCTTCTGATTACTGTTTTGGACATCAAATTGTAACTGAAGTTACTCTGAAAATACTTTCCTGGTAGGACCTTCTGCCCCTGCTTGCAAGTGCTGAGGATTGCAGTACTATCAACAGTATCCAGTCTGTTGCCTTTTTTAAGGAACAAAGTATAAACACTTCCAGCAACTGCACTTAATGATCGAATTTTTGCCAAATGAAGTGCTCTTTGTTGTGAGAAAGCAGTTTTGTTTATACTGGGAGAATTCATGGATTCTAAAGGACCCCCTTCCTCCTCTTTCTACAGTATCAGATCACAGGGAGCCACATGCTGAAGTACTGGAGAGCTCAACGCTTCCCTTGATCTGCAACTGGCAGGATGAAAAATGGGTGCTTATACAGGCATGGAACCAGCAGAGACTTTTTTCCCCTCACCCTACCAGAGCAGGGAGAAAGGACACAATTCTGGGACACTCCCTTTTCCTTCTCTTTAGAGAAACTGGGATCCTGATGAAGACTGCAATTTCCAATTTCGACTAGTCTTTCAGAAATTTCCTAAAGGAGCAGTTCCCTTCAAGACATGTAACTAAGTGCTTCCCGTGAAAAACCTGCCTCAAAACATCCTACAGCTATAGCTGTATTTCCACACAGTACAAGGGCAGGGAGCAAGCTCTAGGCTCCCAATCATCCGATTGGTTGGTCAGATGCTTCGCTGGATAAAGAACTGGCTGGATGACCAGGCCCAGATAGTGGTGGTGAATGGAGTTAAATCCAGCTGGCAGGCAGTCACAAGTAGTGTTCCCCAGGGCTCAATAATGAGGCCAGTCCTATTTAATATTTCATATTTTAATCAGTGAACTGAATGAGGGGAACAAGGGCACCCTCAGCAAGTTTGCAGACACCACCAAGTTAGTCAGGTTTGTTGATCTGCTTGAAGATAGGGAGGCTCTGCAGAGGGATCTGGACAGGCTGGATCCATGGACCTCGTGGTGTGAGGCTGAATGCAGTCAAGTGCTGGGTTGTGCACTTGAGTCACAGCAACTACATGCAACACTCCAGGCTTAGGAAGGAGTGGCTGGAAAGCTGCCCTGTACAAAAGGACCTGGGGTGTTGGTCAACAGCCAGCTGAATGAGAGCCAGCAGTATGCTCAGATGGCCAACAACATCCTGGCCTGTATCAGAAATAGTGTTACCAGCAGGACTAGAGAAGTGATCATTCCCCTGTACTTGGCATTGGTGAGGCCACACTTCAAATACTGGGTTTAGTTTTGGACCACTCAGTGTAAGGAGGACATTGAAGTGCTTGGAGCATGTCCAAAGAAGGGCAACAAAGCTGGCAAAGGGTCTAGAGAACAACCCTTATGAGGAGCAGCTGAGGGCACTGGGAATCTTTACCCTGGAGAAACAAAGGCTTGGGGGAGACCATATCACTCTCTATAACTACCTGAAAAGGGTCTGTAGAGAGGTGTGAATCTGTCTCCTCTCCCAAGGAACAAGCAATAGGACAAGAAGAAATAGACTCAAGTTGCACCAGGGGAGGTTTAGGTTGGATATTGGGAAAAAATTTGGTTCCCCAAAAGGGCTGTCAGGACCTGGAAAAGGCTGCCCAGGCAAGTGGTGGAGTCACCATCTCTGGAGGGATTTAAATGATGTGTTAGATGTAATGCTTAACCTGGCAATGCTGGGTTAAGAGTTGGACTCAGTCTTAAAGGTCTCTTCCAACCAAAACAGAATATATGATGCTATATGATGCTAAGTTTAAACTCAACCCACTGGGTAATCTAGTGTGAGAAAATAGTTTCTGTAGGTACTTCTGTCCAATTACTTGCAGTTCCAGATCATGTATGTCCTTTAATAAAAGGGTGTGGTGGTCCAAGTAGAACATTGCTGACCAGGGATCACCAAGGCCTTGTACTACCTCCAAGAAAGGGCTCTCCATGGTCTTGAGCATTTTTCTTTCCATCTGTGACAACAGTGGTAGCACACACCCTGTCACACAACTGTTTAACAGATTACACTAAGGATAAGCATTTCTGGTTGTTCCAGTCTTGTTAGCCACAGGTGACCTGTCTCGGTCACCTGGCAGATGCCATGGAAGTTGATTATTTTCCATGCCTTTCCCCAGGAAGCCACACTCCATTTAAATTCTATATATTTCTGAATCTGCAGATATTTGAAGCTATTTTAGAATGCTGAAAATACTGTCTGCAATTGGATGTTACATCCAGGAAATCAGAGTGAAGTAACTTTCATGGCACCTGACACTGACGGGGTTCTGAGCTCCCTGAAGTCTAATTAAAGGCATTCTCTATTGTTGTTTTTTAAATGGAGAAATACACAGTACCTTTTTTTTCAGGTCCATTCACCCAAGGTGTGCTGGGAGCATTGCTGACTTAAAAGGAAGACCTTTCCCACTTTCAGAGTTTTCAGACTACTATTTGACAGACACATAAACAAGATAACCAAAAGAAGTAGTGGAATGGGGATGGGTGATAGCAAATATTGACACATGAACTGCTTATTAACAAGGGAGATTTTTCCCTTTATGAAATCAATTGTTAAAATGGGCACTTGCATACCAAATTTACTTCTAATGGAATGTTACACTCAGGAAGAAACTGGCACCAATACATCCATCCTTCTTCCAAAGAATTCAGAACAAAATGCAGTATCCACCTGCAATCAATCTACCTTCCAATAAAATAATACTGCTGTGAGCACCAGTGCTCTTGGAAAGGCTCCAAGCCAGCACACTGTTACTCCAGGTACCTACAGAGAATGTAAATATTCAGCATATATTTACAGTTAACTGAAACAAGTGTCAGTGCTATATGAATTTAGAAATGCAAAGACAGAGATACAGCCCAACTTTGAATTTCACCTGAACTGGTGATTCCAGGCTATTGAGGTATGTATTAAGTGCTATCAGTCTGCAAGGAGCAGTTGCAAAGAAGAACGCTGAAACTGCATTTTGTTGTTTTGCAACAATGCAAATTTATTGGCCAGAATTGTTTCCCGTGGGACATGAGTACTGCATTGATAATATAGAGCTTGAGGATAGACTTCTAATCCCTTCTCCCATATAAATCCTTCTCTGAAAAATCATCTTCCTCAGATCTGTTAAGGTGTGCCAAGAGCATCCTGTCTATGAAGCTGGTCCATCAAATACACCAGCTCTGAAAGTACCTTGCACTTCATGCGCCATAGAAAATAATAACTGCAACTACAGTAAGCTACTTCTGGGAGCTGGACTGCATTTTCTATTTCATACTGTATCCAAGAAGTTTAAAACAACTGAATAAAGTTGGTTTGATGAGAAAATTGAATGAGAAGTACAAACTAATGGATGCTCTAATACGGGCTGACAAGAGAATAAAAATATTAAAAATTAAAAAAAACCTCCCCAGTACCTGTTAAGAATCCAAATTCAGAATTATTCCACCTAAACTCACAGTTACAAACACAGGTTGCTAAAATAAAGCTCCCTTAAAGTAGTCTAATGCAAGTTGATATAACAACCAATCCACCCCTGAGTCAATCTGTGACTGCACAGTCTCATTTAAAACACCCCAAAGTGCTGAGATTTCTTGCTGGCTGTTCATTCTTAAGAGGATGGGAAAATGCAAGCACCCTGCAATCAAATAAAATAGGAAACTTACTCTCCAAAAGCACAGATCATTCTGAAGACATGGCACCACATGATAGCCCTGGTGCAAATGAACACAACTGGTCACATCCCATGTACTTCAAGGACCTGATGCAATATACTGTGATTTCACTGCCCTCCTGTTTATCACAACACCACACAGCCTTTTCAGATGCAAATGATGTCCAAATCACTTCAGTAATTGCAATGTAAAAAGCATCTAAGCCACTCCTGAATTAGCAAGCTCAAGTTCACACACCCACATAGCTCAGCAGAGTCTACAGATCCCACAGCAGTGGTTCATCTACCCTGAACTCCACAATGCCATAACTGGACTACTATAAATACCAATATATGCTACATGCATTATAACTACTAATATACTTTACTACCACTAGTTTACTATAATACTCCTATAAAGACAGCTCCTTTAACTGAGCTAACACATGTGTATGTCACATGTGCTGTTACACCTGTGAGGTCATAATATAAAACCAGCTGCTCATCTGTGACAGAGGCAAGTATTATTTTCTTTTACAAAATGATAAACTAAAATCACAATGAAATTAAGTTACCACCCACATTCACAAAATGGATAGTAGAGCAATAAATTGAACATAGAAGTCCTACCTTTCAAACCATCAGTTATCATTTGCTCAACACACATCCCCATAGCATAGGAGACCAGTAGTAATCAATCTGAGGAACCGTTCACTGCTGATGCCAGGTTCTATATGCGCAGTGAAAAAGATTAAATATCGTCCTTTTCCACTTGGATGATGTTTGTAACATGTAATTGAAGATTTCTGGCAGAAACAGAGCACTACTTCCTCTTCACTGCCTAATTACCTCATGATCCCCACCCCCCTGCAGGTGAAGCTCAGTACCTGTGCCTTTGCTGCTGCTGAATCTAGGAGCTGTTTCCAGCATGACAATGCAGAGCTCCTGGGACATCAAAATGTCAGAACCTTATTGCTCACTGAAATTCTGATCTACCTCTCTTTCTCTCTCTCTGCATTCTTTGCCATCAGCTACAGAGATGTTAAAAAAATAGTATGAGATCTGATGCAACACAAGTGGGTAGCAGCAGTCTCTTGACTCCACAATCTTTCTAGAGCTTGACAACCAATAAGGAAAATACAAATTAGCTCCTCTTTCTTGCTCCTCTTCATAGATAGAGCACAACAGCAGAAATTAGCTCATTCCCCAGTCACCACAATATGCTATTACTCCTGCTGAAAGATTAAGTGAAATCATGGAAAAGTCTTTTCATGGTAAATGTATGTAGAGGATGTATAAATTATATCTGTGTTTAAAAATAATATGTTTAAGAAAACACTGTGGATTCACTAACATTAACATCATCCTTTAAAAACTTTAGAAGTCGCTATATCACTAAAGAAAAAATGTAAACACACACAGTTGAAAACTCTCCATGATACATTATTAACTTTTAAAGGGTAAATCCTACAGAGTATTTCAGGCTGTGTGCACTCTAGTCACCTCTAAACCCCCACAAATCCAACACAATGTGGGCAGTGCTTTCACAATCACTACACAGAAAGTTTAGAGATGAAGAGTGGAGGCAGAAATTTGCAGGGAAAAAAAAAAAAGATATAGGAACATAATATTTTAGTTCAGAATACAACGATAGCTGCTCAACTATACCTAAGTGCTCAAAGATGAAAAGAGGAAATTTCATAGCTTGAGGAAGTTGGATGAATAACACCACAGGAACCAAGTGACTGACTCATGCAGATGCTTTGAAAAACCCAAGGCGATGTCCACCACCACCTACAGGCACCAAAGTGTTTCTGAAATGTACTTGGCCAGCACAGCTCTGGTCAGCTTTTCTCTCATATGCAGACCCTCAAGCGTTTAGGGTTAAAAGTACTTCCACACCTTCAGTAACAACATGGGACCACAGTACCTTACATCTCATTTGATACTTCAGATGTCAGAGTGCTGTCTTATGTCACATGGATGACAGCAATTTGAAGACTGGCATGAAGAAACACCTTTCCAAATCATCAGTGTAATATTCTTATTGTACCCAGTTTTTCTTTGTAATTATAATCCTGTGGCATGAACTGAATAGATAATAATGCTGTTGTGAAGAAGCTTGGAAGAGTCCCATGAGAACTAGGAGCATTTCAGTTCCAACAACTAGATGCAATATTTGTACCCTGAAACAGACCAGAGCTGCTCAGTGAAGTGAACCTGTTTGTTCATACAACCTCTCTCTGGAGAGCCTGGGCATGCTTGAGGAACACATCTGAAGCTCCAGGTGATGGAGCACACACAAGGCAATAAAGGATTGTAACAGCAAAACTGCACTCTTGTAACACTGGGCATGAGAAGAGCAGCTCAGACAGAATTCTGCTGCCACTTGACAACTGCAGTGTTTGATTTAGATATCAAAGGTATCTCTGGCCAGAGCCTCTGGGTTAGTGAGCTCTCATTGTTGAAAAGCTGGAGGCTTGTATTGTTATCCAGGACAGCAAAACAAAAATCACCCCACAAACACCCTGTGTTTCCTTTATGAAGCCTGAGCCACAGCACCACAAGAAGCAGAAGTTTCACCACAGACTTAACAGAGCATCCTAATGTATCCCATTAGGATGACACACTGCAGCTATTTTGTCTTCCTGCTACTCCACATACAGCAGCTTCTTTTCTTTCCCTGCCATCTGCTAGTTTGCTGCAGTCTGCTGGGACAGGACTGCCCTCTCCTCTTCTCCCTTCCTTGTCAAAGGGACAAGGAAAGATCCTACCATTTCCAGTCCATACGCTGCGCTTTCCTCCAGCTGCTTCAGAAACATTGACCAATGCAGAGTTACTCCCATGAATGAACAGTGCTCTGCTCACCTCTGCCATACTCGCACGCCCCACCAGAATTACATGCTAGACACTGGAACACCTTGTAAGTGGTTAGCAAGGAGGTAGCTGCTGCTTTAAGAGGATACACCTTTTCCTCTTATCCTCAGGGTCATTCACTAAAGCAGGTATCCTTACCTGCATGACAGGAACAATCAAAGCGAAAATAAGGCAAGCAACATCAACAATGACTATATACAGCTTATTATTATTATGCCATTTCTTAGCAGGGAAGGGTCATAAGAAGAAAACAGAAAAATCTGTCAGGTGTTAATAGCAATCTTCAAACATCTCTTACTATAAACCTCAGTATGAGACGCATAGCAAATAACTATTTCTCCTTCTGATCGCTAATAGCAGTTCAATATGGAAAAGATAAGGGCTATTTAAACTCTACCACACTTGTAGCCATTTAGGAAATAAATTGGAACATTTGCCATTAATTATTCTGTTAGTCAGGTCGTTAGAAAGGACAGCTCATCTAAATAAAAAGTCAATATTGGCTGAGTCTAAACAGTCTCTTCAGCATTTAACACACACATTGAAGCAATAAACACTATTATTCTGTGCTTGTAACCACATGCCCTCAAGTCAGTAACTGCTTGTCAACATCTGACCTCTTTTTATAGCAGATTTACAAGGAAGTATAGTGAAAGTGTTTCCAGTCAGCTGGTGAGAAAGTATTATGCATCATAAACACACAGCAAACAATTGCTAGTTCTTCCAATCTGCAAGATTAGGATAAATCTGGCATTCGAAAAAGAGAGAAATGGATGATAGCAAATATAGACAACTTTCCACTTCAAAATAAACCCAAATCAACCTTGGAGAGTATTTACTGTGATATGAAATACCTTAAATCTCCAGAGCCTTGAACTACAGTTAACCTCTTTCACTTTGTTCTTCAGTGAACAATTACAAATAGCACTATACTTACAACATGCTTTTCACATTCACGCTCTCAGAGCGCTTCCCACAGAAAAACACAAATGAAACGTAGCTTTCTTTTGGGGTGGGAAACCACCAATATGATGGTGAGTTTAACAGTATGGCTTCATTTATCAGATTTTCCTGCTTTCCAATCCCTAGATGCTGGTAGTCAGCAAATAAAAACCAATCAAGAGCAATCATGCATATCCATAATCTTTCATTTCAGGGAAGAGTTGGGAGGTATGACACTGCTCCATAGCTACAATGGGGATGACGTCCTGGCAAGCCCCTTGGGGGTCAGCTTAAGGAAGCCTCGACTTACCCAGGCTGTCCCAAGGAAAGCAGTGCCGGTGCAGATGGGACAACAATCTCAGACCCAGGGGCACAGTCAGCTCCTTGGAGCAGCAGCCCTTACAGCTATTATGCCTGCACTGTACAAGCAGCAGCTTGCTGCTATCTATACAAAAAACCTGCATCCTCAGAAAAAAAAAAAATAAAAATACCTGAAGCTCCTCGAAAGTCCCGCAACCTCTTCCCCTCTCTTCTTTATGCCGTCGCAGTTAGCGACTAAGAAGATGCTTTTTAGTGTTACACGAGATTAAAGCTCTGGGAAGAGAGAGCCTAGCAGCTTTACTCTTACACACGGATCCGTCTTCATGCAGACGCACTTTGTCGGCGGCTGAAAGTGTATCACTGCCACACACTACAGAAGGGAAACAGTTTCCCGGTTTCCCCACGAGGCACCAGCTCCCCGTTCAAGCCGTACCCCAGCGCCTGCTCCCCCTCGTCCTCCTCCGAGGCCTCCGCACGGCAAGCGCTGTGGTCTCAGGGCACCGCACCTTGCTCCGTGTCCCCACCGAGCCTCGGCTCCCAGGACACAGCCCTTGTGCCTGCTGAGACGCCGCGTTCGCCGAGGGGCGAGGGCATCCCCGGCACCGCTCGGGCAGAGCCCAGGGG
>VWZY01009673.1:650069-666052 GCA_013399075.1 Chloroceryle aenea
CCCCGCCCCATCCCGCCACCTTGACTGCTTCTCGGCGCAGCACTGAAGGAAGGCACGGAGCTGAAGGCGGGCTTTGCACGTATCTCCGCTCTTAGTTATGTGTTGTATCGTGTGATTGAAGTGTTAGGCAAAATTCTGCCATCTGTAACCTTTTATGCCTTACCTTTGGGTCGCGCTCCTCCAGCAGGCAGGATTTTCCAGCTAAAACCTGGGATCACAAGGAGTCCAGGACCCTGCACACCATTAGCAATCATAGGAGGCACCACAGCTTCAACAATGGCAGCTATATTAAGCAGACCTGTCACATGGGCAATGACATTGCTGTTGCCTGGATGACTTCACAGAATCATGGAAGCATAGGATGGTTTGGGTTGGAAGGGACTTTAAAGGTCAGCTAGTCCAACCACCCTGCAGTGAGCAGGGACATCTTTAAGCAGCTCAGGTTGCTCACAGCCCTGTCCAACCTGACCTAGACTATTTCCAGGGATGGGGCATCTACCACCTCTCTGAGGAACCTGTTCCAGGGTTCCACTACCCTCATTGTAAAAACTTTCTTCCTTATATCTAATTTAAATCTACTCTCTTTTAGTTTGAAAACATTACCCCTAGTCCTATCACTACAGTCCCTGACAAAAAGTTTGTCCCCATCTTTCTTATAGGCCACCTTTAAGTATTGAAAAGCTGTGATAAGGTTTCTCTGAAGCCTTCTCCAGGTCGAACAGGAAAAGCTCTCAGCCTTTCTTCATAGGAGAGGGTTTCCATCCCTCTATCATTTTTGTCACCCTTCTTTGGACCCACTCTTTCTTTGGACCCACAAGGTCCATGTCTTTCCTGTTCTAAGGACTCCACAGCCCATTGAAGTATTCCAGGTGGGGTTCTCATCAGGGCAGAGTACACTGGCAGAATCACCTCCCTTGACCTGCTGGCCACACATTCAATTTTTCATACATGAATTAGGTGTGCATACTTCCCAAGGATATTCTCTAGCAATTTCTCTCCTGGATGGGAGAAGATTTTTATTCCTTTCCTTTTCCCTGCAGAAGGCAAGTTAAGCTCACCTTGCCCAAAATTGACCCTCAAGTCTTAGAGAGCTATGCTAGAATGCACCAGACCAGACCCTTGACAGCAGGTGCCTCTGCCCATCTTGGTGACAAAATTTTCTACACTTCCCAGGTTTGGTTTCCACATGTCAGACTTACTATTTCAGTTGAAACTCTTTGTGGTAAGGCTGTCAGCTCCACAGTGGAAGGGCTACTTTACCAATCTATACACCCTGTCTTAAATGCCCTTTGCATGGTGTCCCTGTTCCGCCCTTTCTTAACATCCTGGATGTTCTTAAAACTAGTCTTCTATCTAATAAGCTGATGGACACCAAAAGCTATCATGTACAGGCCTGTCTGGTTCTGTTGTGGTTGTGGTGTGCCTTGCACATTGAATTTCCAGTGGTGTCTGGTACTCAAGACTGCTGCAGTAGTTCAAGTGATAAATTCTGAAGAAAAAATTCCTTCCACTGCAGCTCTTCACCACTTCCCTTTCTACTGGATCCATATCTCCATCTTCACCATTCTTGGTTACTTCTTGCAAATGCCATGTTCCAGCCTGCACAGTTTGCCCATGCTCACTTCTAAAAGGTCCTTCATCTCCACAGACTGTGCATTTCCTTGTCAAACTCAAACCTGCACCTTGATAGCAAAATTCTGCAGTTGTGCCTCACGTGAGCCATTGACCCCTACTTGACTTAAGAGGGTGTTGATTCAATTGATTTAGTTCAGATCTCCACTGTGGACATTTAAAACCTTCTGTAGGAGTTTAAAACATTCTGATCTTGGTGGACTTTTCCCTGACTTTCTCATTCCAAGAGATTTCACTTCTGAAACATTGCAGGATATTTTTGGGATAATTTTTTGAAACAAAACTCATCTAAAAATATTTCCATTTTTATCATTTGAATTTCAGCTGCTTGTCATTCCCTTCAGACAAACCAAGCATGTTATACATTATTTGCCACCCAAAGTTTTCTGGCAAAGGGAGAGTGGCTGCTTAGGAAACACTGATTTATTTTTTTTCCAGATAATTTTCTTAACAAAACGTTTCAAATCACAGAACCACAAGTATTTATATCAAGCTATGCTTGGGCATGACTACAGGTTTCATCAAGTATGAGCTATTTCAGTGTCTTATATCAGGTCTATTCAGGGAAAAAATGTTTCACCTCTGTTCTACATGGTCTTTGTCCTCCTAGCTCCCTTAGAGGAGTGTACATGTAGTAGTTGACAGGTCTAAGTGCTTGAATTTATCAGGTTAACTCAGAGTAAAATTCAAGTTCTATAAAAATGTCATTCTCAAAATACGGGACTGAAAATACTTCACATGTGTATTGACATTGCAATTCACAGAAATTCTGTTTCCTGGCAGTGTTTCTAGGCTGAGAATTACTGTACTATGGCGGCGCATGATGCTAAGAAAGGAAACTGGCTGGAAATATTAAAGCAAAAGTGACCACAGTGCTTTTTTTTAAAATGTGCTCAACAGAAGAAATTGTAACCAAAAAGTACAAGAAAAAGGAAAGGCAAATGATAAATAAAAATAGTTTAAATGGTATTTCAGTTTTGGACAATATTTAATGTCTCATTTCTACATTTTGTATTATTATAGTTAATTTAATGTTTGCCTGATGGGTTCTCTCCAGTACCAACTATTATTTGGTCCTTTGAAGTAATAATTGGTATAAAGAAAAATTACATGGCAATATTTTTTTTATTTAATGCATTAACTACTAAAATAAAAGATACATAATTAAACCCAAAAGAAACCAAGCAATGTTTGTATCTACATTGATCCTTATGCTGAAGGCAATGCAGTCAGACTTGGTTCATCACAGATCATTTCTCAGTTTAACCTTTTTCCCAGCGGGAGAGTCCAGAAGTTTGATGAGTATGATTAGAGATGCAGGGACAGTTCCATTTAGATCAGTGGGACATCTTGAGCTGATGTAACACATCAAGCACATACCAAAATGTTTGCAGAAAAAGACCTTCCATCTGAAATGCTTTGTTATGCTCATTATGTACCAGGGAAGAGTGAGTGGTGAGGGACTGCTATGCATTTTTCCAGCAAGGAGGACAAAGTTTTGTTGTCCCCTCTCTGCTGTACTTTGCAATGAGATCTTAGAGCCAGAAGAGACCACCATGGTCCAACCAGCTATAGAACTTTATCACAGAGACTGATTTCAGTAACCAAAACACACCTTATATAAAGTTATCCTATCTTTTACTGCAGCAGTAGAAAACTTCCCACACATCTCCAATTCTCTCCTAAAGTTGTATTCTCACCCTGGCTGTAAAGTGGTTATTTCACCAGCTTTGAAAGGTACACCTTTCAACCAGCATGTGTAGTGGTTCTGACACCAGAGCTACACATGCTCACAGGGCCTGTGCTAACTCTCTCAGTCACAGCTCAACAGTGGCAGTCAAGAGCTTCTTAACATGGTGAAGAGAATCACAGAACAGCATGTTCCCCTGCAATTGCTTGAAGAACAAAAAGGAGGAGCAGATACAGCTAACTTTCTGCCAGTAGCACCCTCATCTCCTGGTGCTTGAAGAAAATTGAAAAAGAGAAGACAGTGTTGCTGTGGTGGTTGTGGTGCTCTGAGGTAGGGCTGGTCCTTTCCTTTCAGTTTGCAAACCAACAGTGTTGTTGATTTGATGAGTAAATGTTACTCCATGGCACGCACTTCATAAATATTCAATCGTTGTTAATTACAAGAAATGGAGCTGCTGGCTCAGGGGTGGGTGCCGAGATGTCACTAAACTGGTGGTTTTTCCCATGAAGGCTGTAAAGTGAAGTGCCTCTCTTTGGCTGAGTGCATGAAAAAAGCAAAGAGGTTTTCAGAGTTGTTCAAGGTAGGTTCTGTTTTTTTTTCTGTTTAATTTAACAGTGACCTAGTTTTACAACAGCTTTCAGTGTCTTGGCTTTCCTTATCTCCTGTGTCTTAGCCTACATCATTAGAACAACAGAGCAATAGGCTTTACAGACTTTGTTAAAGCAGACTAAGTAAGACCTTAGATGGTGGACTAATTCTTCTCTCCTCTTTCAGGCACAGTTATGGCACAGTTTCTTTGTAGTTTTAAGGAGGTTTTAGATCATCTCTTATGGCAGGTATTATAGATATTTATTTTTTTTATATCAGCTCAAAGCCCTTTGCTTCTTTCATGACACGTTTTTGAGTATCAGACTGTTGCAGCAGTCGTGAATTCCTCAGCCTCTTTACAAAAGGATCCTTTGCTTTGTGAACAGTTAACTATGGAATAGCTGGCTAGATTGACTAGCAAATTTGGAAGTTTACAAGCAGTAGAGACTCATGCTAACATTCAGCAGGAAAAAGCTGTGGGGTGATGTTCATTTTGTTTACATTACTTTAGTGTACCAGAAAGAAAGAGTTATTCTGCATCTCGTCAGAGGGAAAAAAAAAAAACCAACTGTAACCAATAACTGGCAGATCAAGTGACGTGTAGTACATACAGTGCCCTCCACTACAGTTTGATGGTATCCCTCTATGACTCCTAGCTTGTCTTTATGAAAGTATACTTTAAAAACTCCCGATACTCTGTTGTATGTGCTATGTTCCCTATGGATTCAGAATAAAAAGGGAGCAATTAGAAAAATGGTTGATTTTAGCCAAGAAACCCCAAGACAAATTAGGTCTTCAGCAAGATGGCTCTTCCTTCCACTTACATCTCAGAAAATTTTAGGAAATTTTATCCTTGGAGAGTCAAGTATGGGGTGCGCCTTGCTGTGTTGAGTCCTTCCTTCATCCCCTTCTATGGGGGAACAGGCAGCATAGGAGATGCTGCCACATCTACTGGGTTTATATGAGCATGAGTGCTTTCCCAACAGGAAGAATTCTCCCATGGGAATCTCAGCCCACAAGAGGTTTCTGCTGATCCACATTAATATGCTTTGCAGAAATTGAACATGTCAGGCTGAAGAACACAGGTAATGTATACTTGCAGTTTCTGAGGCATAAGTTAAACAGCATCAAGACAAATGTATACTTCTACAAGGATCATGCAGGCTAAAAGAAGAAAGACAACTTAAAAGGAACCATTCAGAGCCAGCATGCAGTGGCCTCATTGAGCTTCACTGAATTCCTCCCTCTGTGCAAAGGGATTTCATCTCTCTTTGCAAACATGGAATTTGTGTCAGCTCTAATGCTTCTTAAATTTTGCGTGACTTCTGACAAACTTCTCAGTGACTTGCTGCCATCAGGGGAAAAAAAAAAAACCAACAAAACAACCCATGTTGATGAATTACAGGCATGGAGGAACTTGTGCTTTGAATCTAGGGTAATCACAAACTCATACGTTTTGAGAATTCTTATTTTTTTTTTATAAAGCTAAAAATATCAGAACAGCATTAGTAATACTCCCTCTGTTCAATTTTATCAGTAAAGAACACTGTGGGAAAGCAAAATTGAGAGTCTTTGCAAATACACTCAGGATGGTCCAGAAGACCTTGTTTGCTCTAAGTATTCAACAGAGGTTTGCATAAGAAGCTTTGCTTCATTTTGTCTTAACCGGAGTCCCAAAGTGGACCAAGAGCAATGCAAATAATCAGAAGGGGAAAGATTCAGTTTCCTCAATAATCTGATTGCCTTGCCTAAGCATAGCAGAGGCATCCTTTTCTCTCCTGCCTTGGAAATATCACCCCTGCACAAATAAGAGCACTGATCTGAGGCTGAATGAGGATATTAGCAGTCTCATTCTTTTCTGTTCTAAAGGTGGGTCTTTAGAGGGGAGCTTAGGTTATTCTGTAACAGCTCAGAATCCACTAAGGTGTCTCCACCACTTCTTTCAGTTCCCCAGTAGATCAGGTCCTTGCTACCTAACAATGTTTCATCTTTTCCATCCTCTAGTCAAGAGCAGCCTCTTGCCCAGATGCCGTCCATCTGATCTGAACTTGTAGTTTTCCCAGACCAGGCAGAACCTCCACTTCTGGCACATCTAGTGTCAAAATATTATGGAAACTCACAGCACTAAGTGGCAGAAATGTGTGGAATTCCCATAGAATTCAGACTTTCTCCAGTCAGTCTTTACTTGCTGGACTGGAAAAGGTGCACAAGTAATACTTCGAATAAATCACAACATCCTTGGCTATTTTCTTCTGCAATACTGCAAAAGTTTCCCTTGGACTTCTTTCTGTTTGAAATAGGTTTTATGCTGGTTAATTACATAAGCTGTGATTGGAGTTGCTGTGCAGTGGGAATGAGGAGCCTGAAGTGTGGAGGAAGGCATGAAATGTGTTTAAAAAAACACTTCAAACTAGCAAGATGCAGTATGTGCCTTTCATAGCCCTGATCATGCTGTTCGTATACTACATCCCTCTCTCGTCACTATTTATCTGTGTCTTAAACTATGCCTTTGTCACAGCAGAAACTATGTCATCTCCTGCTTTTGAAAAAGCATTTAAGATATGGAAGAAACTGCAAACATCACCATAAACATGTTTCTTTTCTGTACTTGGATGATTTATTGTACCCACCAACACAGTTCAAGTATCAAAATGCACGTCTGTGTGTTTGTGTATCTATATATATTCACTTTGTGTACACACACATTTTATATATAAAATCTTTTCTCTAATAGTTAAAAAAAAAATTTACAGGGTGTTGATGATTTATCTAAATCACATGCTGCCACTTATCCCTCTTATCCCTCTCTGTCTGATTTACGTGGCTAAACATCACAGTGTAATTTCTGGTTTTGGCAGAGGAGTTTAACATTTGACACTTGCTTTTGGTGAATATTCGGTTACTTAATTCTGTTGGTGTTCTTTGTTTCATTTTGTTTGTTTTTTTAAACAGCAGTAAACCCTGAGCAGTCAAACATTTCTACAATTTGAATAAGAAAAATCCTTAAAACTCGCTTTCAAATGCAAGTGACTATTAATTAATTACTTTTCGATTATTGTTGCAGTTTGTCTACTGCTGACAAAGTAGCAGTGCACATGGAGATCTGTCTGAGTGGTCAGCTGTGCAGCACTCACAAAAATGACTGGGAGGTGGGAGGCAGGACTCAAAAACCAGACATTAGCTTAGGAAACCTGATTTTTCTAGACTCTGACTAGAGATGATGGTGGGTAAAAACAGCTGGAGATTCAAAGCTGGACTGTAACTCTGGACTCTCAGAGCTTGCTTTCTGCTCAGTGCAAGAAGACCACAAGGTTTACCTTGCTGGACTACAGTCAACCTTCCTTAGCTTTGTGAATCCCCCTTGCCTACAAAGCCAGGAAGCTGGATGCCGGCTTTACAAATCTCAGCAGTGTGAAATACAAGACAGATCCCAGGAGGAGTCAGTTCTTGTCTCATCTTCCACTTTTCTGGCCAGAACAACTCCAACTGCAGCTCTCTCCTTGAAAACACTTCTTACTTCAATACCCAGACTGCTAACCTATGACAATAAAGAGACTGATACAGCCCGATTCAATTAAAATACATTCCAAACTGTTCTGCTCTGTTAAATTAGAACGTAAGTACACCACAACTGCACAATGCATAATTCAAAATAATGCATAGGGCCTATTTGAAAAAACACATTTGTTTGGTTTGTTTGGTTTTTTTCTAATTATCCAAGGAACTGCTTCAAACCTGCATCACCATTAACAACTCCACAAATCCTCAAAAGATGTAATACATTTCATGTCAGGATCTCACAAAACATTATACATGCTAAATGAAACAGTGAGTAGTGAGCCCTCAGATCCACTTGGAGGTAAATAACTATGGCAAACATGGTTGAAATTCTGCCATTCGTTGACCACTTGGGCTGAAACATTTCATTTTATGGATCAGCACAAGACTGGCTTCTTATTTTCCATATTTTATTTTAGCTTGTTTTTTTTTATTTTTGGTTGGGTTTTTTTATGTATATGTTTCAGCAAAATCAGTTTAACTGTCTGCAAGGAGATTTGATGAAAGAAGGCTTTTGCCCATGTTAAATATATTTTTACAACTGAGTATGGCCATGTTTTGAGGCTATTGTTAAAAATGTATCAAGGAGATGGCCTCGGTGATAATGATATGCCATTCTGTGAAAATCTGCCCAAATTTTGACAAGTTACAAATTCTGAAATTTTAACTTGCTCCCCAGAACCTGACTGTAGTGATGCATATTCAGAATAGTATACTTAATTTTAACTAAACATGTAAATTAAAAGGGGGGGGAGGGATCTGCTTCTTATTGTCAAATTATACCACAAAAGGGGACTGCAAATCATTGAGTTGGGGCTGAAAATCATTGAGTGTCCTACTGCTCAAGGTAGACTCAGTATGCTTAAGTTACTCCTGACAAGTCCTTAGAGACATTCAGTGCTGGAAATGCCATAGATACACCAGGGAATTTATTCTAGTGTTTAGTGAAACACTATCTGTGCAAAGTTTCATCCTAATATCAAAGATTAGTCTCACTTGTTAAAATTGGAGCCTGTTATTTCGTGCCCTCCATCTCAGATGTAGAAAGCAGACTATCACAGTTCTCTTCTGAGCAGATTTTCATGTGGGGTTTTTTTTAAGATGTTTACTGATTTTTCTGTATCAGATTAGACAGCACCAATTTTCTTTCCTTACAGCTTGTTTCTTTCAGTGCCTCACCATTCTGATTGCCTGCTTCTGGGCCACCTCCAGCTGCTCCGCATTTTCCTTGCATCCATACGGCTGTCACTGATGCCTCACCAGTGCCAAACAGACCACTCTGTGCCTGCACAGAAAGTCCAGGGTGGCCTTCACCTTTTTTTTGTATGAGCCCAGTAATATTTCTTCCCAGAGCAGTCTGGGCTCTGGGATGCCTGCTAAATATTTTCCCACAGAATTGCAGTGGAAACAGTTCCTTGCTGTCCTGTGTTTCTGCAGTTCCTCGTTCCTGTCTAAATGTAGCTCTTATTCATATAGATGCTACCCACATTTTTCAGATCCTATCTGCAATTTATCAAGATCACTGAATTTTAATCCTGGCTTCTAACGTACTTGCAGTCTCTTGCTGCTTGAAATTATCTGCAAATTTAATAATGATTCTCTTTCTGTCATCATCCAGCTCATTAATGAATTTAATGAATAATACCAGACCTGGAGCAATCCTCTGTGGAACTTCATGCAACTCATCCTTACATTCTGACAATGAAATATCTATGACTGATGTTTGAGTATGGTATGCTAATGCAACTCACCATCACATTACTGGTACAAATATTTACAAGTTCACAATTTAGCTTCTGCAAAAGTTACTTAAAACTCATTCTTTCTTTTTATTTTCTTTTTGCTAGGAGATTCTTTTATTAAAATATTAACTGGACTCAGACTTCAAAGGAGGTTGAAGAGAGGTGAAGCAAATTCCATGTTTCATCTAAACACTTAATTGTGGGAAATATCTTGAGGTGCATTTTTATTAGCATTCACAGAAGGTAGTCACTCTCTTAGATACTGCCTGTCTCTCATTGTCCTCCCTTCCAAAAAGGTTTCTCAGATTTTTAGCTCAGCAGCTGAAGGCAGTAACACACAGGAAAGCATAAATATTGAAACATGGAGAAAGAAAGTCCTTAATACTCCATTGGACCACCTCACTCTGAGTAAAATCTTCATATTTGCAGTGACTTAGAGACCTTATGCTGCAGTTTCGCTCCTTTGAACCCCATACTGTTCAAAGGAGTAATACCCTCCATGACAGAACATATTTAGAAAAGGCCCACAGATCAGCTCATGTGGCTGTGAGCTATAATCTACCCACACATGCTAAAAAAACAGAGCTCTTTTCACTCTGTTATAATCAGCTGGTCCTCCTCACCCTTTAAGAATATGAAGCAATGTCTCTCCACTTAGATGTTCAACTATTCAGTTTTTGGAATGATCAGGAAAAGACAAAAGTAATTTCAGTGTCTCTCCCTCTTGAACAGGGTAAGTCTTCCTTGCTTCTACAAGGCTGATATGTGAACTTTCCAAACTGAATAGTTCTGAGTAAAATACCTAGAATCAAAAGTGTAGCGACCACCTTTGGAGATCTATCCTGGCTAGGAGCTCAGACATGACCTCGAAATGACAGCCAGAATCCTGTTCTTTATTAGATGTCCTGCTTTTGTTTTGCTTTGTAGCTCTGAAAGCTTTCAATGAAGATGAAATTTTTACCATCCTGTCCACATCTGCAAGGAGCTGCATGTTAACTTGGATGTAGTACCCCTGTGGATATAGCCTCCAAAAACCGGTCCACCTCACCATTCCACTGGGGTGAGGAGCACAAGTTCTGCATATAAGTGATCTGTCAGGCACCTGCTACCAAAATGCTCTCTCCTCACACAGGTCCTGGCCACACACTGGCCATGCACTTCCATCAGATAGATCTACTGGCCATGTGGCTACAGAACAGGTCAATTTGACTGGCAGATCTGATGGAAAACAAAGGCAACAAATGAAGATGATTCTGCTGCTGGAACAGGGGTCAAGACTGCCTTTGAAAAGGCTGCTAGTTTTTAGCCCATTTTAGATACAATGCAGTGTTCCCTCTGCCTTCTCTCTGCATATTTATCTCCTTCCTACCCTCTAGTCTCCACACAGAAGACCCTGCCCACATGATTTAAGTTGTCTGGTTTTAATTATCTTTGACAGTTTTCATTTTTAATTTACAATTTAAAATCCTATGCTTCATGACAAAAGCCAGCCTCAGCTCTACCCTGGATTCCTTGGCAGTGCATCTTTGTAAAAACAGACTTACTTGCTTGGTCTTTGCTGGACCAGTGTGTATGTTAATCTCCCAGTCAATTTCACAGTAATTTAGATTATCAGAAATTAATTCCAAGCAAAGCTAAAAATACTCTGCTCATTCTCCAGCTCAGCCTTGAAAGCCTGTGTTATCTGATGGGGATGGTGCAGACAAAGTGACTGATTCCCCTTATGACCTCTGCTGGGCAAAAAGTTAGGTCCTCCTCGTATTTAATTTAATACTCCTCGAGTATTAAAAAGACAATACTCGAGACTTCCTCTATAGTCACCACGGGTCAAGTAATTAACAGACTTGACAATGGGAATTGCTACCCTCTGGAGCTGACATAATCTCTTCCTTCTTTTGGGGAAGGCTTAGACAGACAGCTCAGACCACCCTGCTAAAGGATGGGAGCTGGGGGAGAAGAAACTTGGATAATGCATTTTAGTCAGAAGTTTCTGCAAAGCACTCTGAAGCCTCATGGAAGTTTTGAACAAGCCATTAGCCTTCAGGATTGTTTCCTAAACTCAAGGAGTAACTAAGAAAAAAAAAAAAAAAAAAGTGGGCTGAACCATGGCTCAGTTAATTCTTTTTTTGACATTTAATAGTCCTATTACATATTTTTAAAGTATACTGGTAAAAATTACAAAAGAAAAATGCAAAAGTAAAACGCAAAAATAGTCTAATACTGCAGGATCCTTACAGGTGATCTCAAGAAATCCAAGGTCTCTTGCTTGGCAGCCACTACTAAAGTGAGATCATGAGACCAGCAGCTCAATGCATAGCAGTTTTCATACACGGCAACACAAACTACTACACTAGGTAAAAATAGGACCAGCTTCAGAGGTACTTTTTGCACACAGCATTGGCTGCAGGGATAGCAGACCTAGTCTGTCAGTAATATCAAACAACTTTTCTCTGTGACTGACTCTGCAGATGAAAATTTTTAGTGCCTGTACACAGCATTTCTGGCTACAACCACTAGACTGTTAGAAAAAACTCATGAAAAGGAAACTGATAGCTGCAAAGAAAGCACAAGAGATGAAAACAGAGTGAGCCTAATCAACACCCCAGTTTTTATCTTACTGACTCCTTCACTTGCTTCTTTAGACCGTCCTATCATGGTTTTGATATAATCCACTGTAGGGAGATATCTTCTTAGTGTTCATCTGATTGTCTTAAAGCTGTTTTTTTGCTACTGACGTGTTACAACCCTGGATATGCATCAGCATTTTAAAAGTTTCCTCTGCAGGTATTTAAGTTTTAGCTACAGCAGTTTAAGAAGAAAACTTTGGCAGAATTTTAACAGCCTGCCTTACCAAAGAGTTTCAAATAGCTGGAAATTATCTGGTTTTAATTTAGCAGATAGACCCATCTCCACATTGTAAGCATTTGTGGTCCAAGATGGATTAAGGTTCTAAGTAGCCTTAGGCAGGGAAAAATACCATGGTGGGGGAGGACGGGGGGAGGTGTAGAGGCCATGGGAATGTCCTGTAGTCTTAGACTGCATGTTGCCTACCCCACAACTTTATTTACATAGAGAACACTGCTACAGCAATTCCTGAAAAATACCCAGAGACAATGAAAAAGAATGGAGAGTAAAGTCCTCTTTCCAGAAGTGTTGTGCCATCTGGTTTTTACCGTACATGTAAATACTACCCTGTTACAAAAACTCCCCAGTGCATCACAGGTTTTACTCAGTCTCTTCTTCCTTCAGTATTTCTGCCTTAATTTTAACAGGTACTGCAGATTCTGAGAATATATATCTGTAGGCTGTTTGCACCTTGCATTTTGCCCAACAATCAATGTCCCATTTTTCAGCCGAGTCTCATATTCTCAGACTTGTCATGACAGTGTCACCTGTGTCCTGTTAAGTTATTTCTTCCATAGTGTCAACATGGAATTATGCATTTCTTTGAAAAGATATGAGGAGACTTGCATCATGTTTACAGGAAAACTGCTAACTCCGCTGATGCTGCAGCAAGAAAACTACGTATGTCTCAAGTCTAGCACCAGAAACACACATTAATTTTCTTTACTGTCCAGAAGTTATAACAGCATTCTCAGACACAGATTTGGGTCCAGCTTTGCATAATTCATATTCTGAATTCAGAATACATAGTTCATATATGAACTATGTCTCATAAATACAGAGTACATAAATACAGTTCATAACACAGAACTCATAGCTCATATTCCCCACACCAAATTACTACCTTCTGTGAGGCTCAGCTGTATACAACAATCTGCGTTATTCCCACTTTCATTGGTGCTATCATTTATTCAGGACTCAGTGAACATAAAATAAGACTGGGATGCATAAGGGAGGAAAAAATGGAGCATTAGAAGCTCTCATTAAACATTTACATTATCAGACATAGACTGACCAGCACTAGGGACTGTTATGAGAGGCATTTTTTTAGAAAGGTAAACAACTCTCTCTCCATGTTGCTTACCACCTGTCCTAAGACAGGCTCTCCAGCTCTCCCAGGCACAGAAGCTCGAGCATACCTGGCACATCTGCCTTGTCTGTCCCATGCAGAGAAGATGAATACACTTGGAGCTTACCAAACTCTCCGGAAAAATGTGGTAACTCCTTCCCTGAAGTCTTTGGTGGTCCTGCTATCCAGCTACAGACAGTACAGTGTCAGCATGTGCAGAACATACACAGACCATCTTTGCATAGTATAAACAAAGCTCTTACAGCCTATAAACCTTTTTGGAATATAAGCAAGTCAATATATCCTCTCCTTCCACTAACCTTTCCTCTCCTCTTGCTTTTGACAGAAAAATATCTGAATTCTAATCTGAGATGACATGCTGTAACAAATTAAGGTTATAGAAGAATTCAGCCAAAGAAAATCTCAAAGACTCTTTCCTGTAATAACAATGGAGAAAAAAGGGGTAGCAAAATCCTTACATGACCCTTTTCTCATCTTCTCCCCTCCCATTTACTGGAAGCATGCTTTTTATCTGTCTAAAAAATCACAATGGAGAGAGGACTGCAAGCCCCATGATGCAGGAGGGCTCTCTGTGAACTATGGAGAGTTTTATGCTCTATAGCACAGATTACACGTTAGTAAAAAGTACCTGAAATTCTGAAGAACACAGACATGGAGTTTGGGCATTCAGTTTTGTTTCAATTCAGAGATGCTTCTCCTCTGTGTCCTTTCTCTGTCAGGGACAGAGAGCCTCAGCACACAGCCTCAGCTCGCTTCAGTTACCAAAAAAAGAACTGCTGAGATATACTGATTTTTGAATGCCATATGGGTTTTGGACTGTAAGGGGACAGACAGTGGGACATCTCAAGCTGATAAAATACTAGAGATGAAGATTGTCTCCTGGAGAGTGGCAGCCTCCTGGCCTCTTCGGAAAGGCAAGTACAACCACAGGCGGCATCTGCTGAGCTGATGATCTTCTGTCACTGTCTGCAGAGAGCTGCTCACTGAAGCACATCCTAAAGCAAGAAATTAATAATTAGAAAACCCCAAACCTCCTGTGTATTTTCATAGCTAAGTGACAATCAGGACTTGACTGCTTGACTTCAGCAGTCCAACTTCAGCAGTCCTCATGTCACCTAGCACACTGTTAAACAATACTTTCCAATGTCCTCGTACAAACATACTGGTTAAAGCATCATTTGTGGTCATGTGGCTACTAAACTACCCAAGGAAAGTAATTTGGTCTGTGTAAATGACTACTAGTCATGAATTTCACAAAACTTCTGAAGAACACCTCATAGCAATGATTTCCATAGGTTAGTTATAAAATGGATATAAAGTCCCATTCGCTCTTCTGTTTTCCTCCCTTTTCTTTCAGCAGCATTCCCCTCTTCCTTCACTGATGAAGCTTGCAGAGGACCAGAGATATTTTCTCTGTATTAGGGAGTGTTGTGCAAACCATATACACTGTAACTCATGTTCTCGGTAAAATAACGCAGGCTTCATCTTCTCTATCTGTTCTCATATGGAGATCTTCCCATTCTCCAAATTATTTCATTACCTGTTTTGAGTCTGTTCTAGGTTTCATGGATTTTTTTCTGATGGGTAGCCAGAACTGAGAGCTGTATCCTTGGAGAAGATATTTTTCCAGAGGCAGCTGTATTTGCTATTCTTCTGTCTTCCAAGTAGTATCTTTTCTGTTAGTTCACATTCCAAAACTCTTTCAGAGCACAATTTTCTCTCTGGTTCCCAGATCCTGGTTTCTTGGCCCCAGCAGGAGTTTTCTGTACCAGGTATGAGGAGAAGCCTGAGAGCAGCTAAGGTGGGCTACAAGGAATCCAGCTCTGGGAGCAGCAGTGCCATGTCACCTCCTCACTGTGCTGCAGATCCTCTAATGATGTCACAGCCCTGGGACACTGGCCAAAACAGCACTTACCTTGCAAAGACTGGAAAACCCCACACATTTCCTGACCTAATGGAGAACATCAGCAGCTCCATCTGCCAAAATGCAACATGCATATTTGTGGCTGGTGGAACAAGCTTGCATCCACTACAGAAATCAAATCTCTGCAGCCCAAACACTGCAAACCAGTGAGGGGCTCTTCCTGTCTAAAGGGGGGAGGGGGGGTTATATGACTGTTAATTGCAGAAATACACTGGTGGTCTCCCCAGTAACTGTTCTGGGGATGGGGGAATGAAACCACACCGAGAGCTTGGAGGAGGGAGGAAGCACCAGGGTCATCAGCGGTTTTGGCCATCCCTGTTAAAAGCAGAACTGATAATTTAGACAGTCCTATATTTCCCTGTAACTTGGTTTTAATAGCTGAAGCCCTTCAGAATGTAACTAATGTTTATAAATCTAATCATGAAAGCAAATTATGCAGTTCCTCAGAAAGAACATTAAGTTTTTTGCTTCTGTGCATTGTAACCATCTATGACCCCAAGATTTGCAGCTATTAGATTCACATAGAAATTCAGAAGCTGCCAATACATTAATTGTAATTTAATAAAGAAAGAATGAAAAATGGACAAATTAATTCAGATAAAAAAAGAAATAATTCAGTACTTTGCTGAAGTATTTAAAATAACACAATTAGAAGTAAGGATGTCTGAATCAACCTCTTCAAGTAGTTTTCACCTCATTCAGTCTGACTTGGAATATCCACTTTTTTCCATGGAAAAGTCCCTGTGACTCCAAAGTGCAGATGGATTGTGTTTTGTGATCTGGTAACGTATGACAATAGGAACATTTCGGTCCAGATCCTCTGCTTTTTTTTTTTTTTTTTTTTTTTTAATATGT
>VWZY01009673.1:673390-690985 GCA_013399075.1 Chloroceryle aenea
GTTTTTTTCTTCTTTGACCCCCTTTCAAAAAAAAAAAAAAAAAAAAGACTAAAATTTATATTTTGGATGTCAGCCAACTGGGGGTCTTCCAAATGCATCATAAAAATGAGTCTTTCACCTATACATTTTTTCCCATCCCCCAAAGACTGTTGGTTGCTCTTCCTGCCACACTCTGTTCCCAGCATAGCACTATATTCCACAGTTATCTCCTGCAGGAATCCAGACTTTCGCACTCTATCTTTATATTAGCCCTTAAAGTCTTTTGGAACCAGAAATGCTCCCAGTTCAATAACAGAATTACACTGAAAGACACAGGAACAAAGGAAAGCAACTAAATTTCTGTGAAGCTGAATCAATTTGTAGCAGATTTACATGTTTCAACTACATGTAGTGCTTACCTTGTATCCAGACCCAGAGTCATAGAGGGTCATGATGGGAATTCCTGTTCATTTCCATCAGTTAATTCTCTAAGGTCCAGGGGAAGAATGTTATGCACAGTGCATCTTGGAGGACTTTATCACATGCATTTCCAAATTAAACAGTCTTCAGCTATTGAACAAGAACTCTCACAGACAGAAGAGCACTGAGGGGAATTTTAGGCAACACTTTGCTCAGACAATTAATACAATATAATGCTGGCTCCCCATTGCCTCCCATCCTGTACAGTTATGCAGGCTAAATCTACAGAGAGATTTTTCCTTCATTCAAAATGCAAATCCTCAGAGCCCACATTTCAGCTGTTGCGTAACTTTGGAGATGCCTGAATCCCCGTGACACCTAAGATCCCATCAGTAAAGCTCTCTGGTTGCTTAAATTTCTGCCTCTGGGCCTGCCCAAATATATTCAAGTCCTGACAGCACCAGATAACTCAATATCTCAGTTCTACAGGGATTCACAGATAAGGCATTCCTCTTCTAGCAGCTATAAGTGCAAGCTGGGATCCCATAGGAATTTCAGCAACCCAGAGCTAGCTGCAGTAAGGGGACAGTGGGGTGGTATAAACTGCCACTGCTATAACAAGGAAGAAGAGCAAAGAAAGAGGAACAGTGTATTTCCAAAGAGATGGCTGTGGTATGTTTCTGTCACTTCTGGACATAACAGCAAATCCTTAGTCTAAATCTTGCAGAAGGGGGATTTCACTCACAGAGTTGATACTATGCAGAACAGCTGGGCCAGCCACTGAGGTAATCCATGCCTTGGATGAGCATTGTGAATGAAGGGAGGAGTCCACATCATTCAAAATTAAACATGTGCCTCCTCTTGGCATTTGTTGCTGACCATCTCAGAGAGCCTCTGACTCTGCATGGCAGGTTTTGTAGCTCTAATTAGTTATCTAATTATCCACTTAGGCTGTTCATTTCACTGGTCATCAGGGCACCTATGAACTAAGCACCGAAACACTAACAATCAAGTTCTTTGCACAACTTGGTCTGTACTTTGCAAGTGAGCTTTGCCTGGGAATCCCATTTTCCCCTCAGATGATAAAAATCCTGCAAAGCAGCAAATTAGCTGCCTGGATTAATCATGCATATGCATTAGTAATGGGAGTAATTGCACTAACTCAATCACACTGCATAGTGTACTTGAAACCAAGCTGAAGAAATACCACTGACAGCTACAGGAAGATGGACCAGATAAAAGGACACCATGTACAATGAGGATACAAGATAGTTATCTCACCTGCTATCATAATTAATGGCCACAAGTCTCACCATGCAGATCATGGTTGTCTCCATCACTCCCTCCAGATGAAGGTTACTATCAGAGTGCGTCTCTGTAAGACATCCTCTTGTATGAAAGCTAAAGAGCTGCAAGTTAATGTCCTTACTGTATATTCACTGAGAGTGTCACGTTACTGGACTGCTTCCCTGGAGCTGCCTATAGAAGAGAGTCATGCACTGAGTATTCATGGTCTTGAGCTGAAACAACCCAGGGTGCATGTTTGCGCTGCTAGTCCTGTGCTGCTGTGTAAAAGGAAAAAAAAAAACAACCAAGTATGCAGGGAAGAAGTCTTCCTCATACACTAAGAAGTCCCAGTACACAACCCTCATCCTGAACTAAGACCAGCAACGTGTTAGTCAGAGCAGTACAGAGCCCCAGCAGTCTATTCAATCAACAAATAATTTAAGCTGAGCTGAATGTGCAAGGAAAACCAGACGTTTTCCCCATGGGCACTGTGTAGTGCTATGAAGTACTGGAGTTGGTTTGTCTGTGTGACTAGCATATGCTTAGAAGGGGAAGCTCAATTTAGTCTGGATTTGTGTAGAGACAGATATTTTTTTTTTCCCTTCCTGGTGCAAATGTTTGCTAAGGCAAAGCAGGCTCTGTCAAATGCAGTTTTGCCCGTTTTGCTGTCTAAACTTCCTGGTCCTCTGTGGTCTCTCCCAGAACATTTGGTACTGCTGCCCTGTTTCAAAATAGTCACTTACCTCCCAAGTTCTCCTCTTTTCTGAAGGTCTGCAGGTGTTTTCAGTCTCTTTGACACTAGGCCAGCATTTAATTCCTTGATCCCAGCAATGTGTCCTCCAAGCTCACCTTCTTCCTGTCTACAATTTTGTAATCAGTAACTCAGAAAATAGCAAATAATGAAAATTTGACACAGTTATCCTGTCATTCACCTTCATCAGATACAGTCAAGTTGAAAGACCCATAACAAATTACTGAGGGAACATGCTTTCAGATGACACAAAAATACCATGCTGAGAGAGGGATGTGTAATGGCACTTGGGAATGATGAAAGTAGACCCTACAGAGGGTTTATTTAAAATTATAAGAGAAATAGCAAAATTTTAGGAGTTTAGTTTCATGCCATATTGACAATATGGAAAATAAATTATTGGTCAGGTCACGACCCTCTGTGCCAACACGATCAAAGTTAGCTGTTTGCAGGCAAAAGGGAAGTGTGGTTTTGGAGCATGTACATGTAAGTGTGTATGGTGGTCTGGAAGAACCACCAAACATTTTGGTAAAAACAGCATGTCTTTCACAAAGCATAGGTAGGTCTCACAAGGTGAGGAGCTAATGATAATGACTGACTGACCTACGGAGCTAAAAGTACATTCTGGGAAGTTGTAGCAATTCTAAGGATAGAAAGCAGACCACATGCTTCAGCTGCAGGGTGTGTTGTGTATGGATGACAGGGTAATACAATGACTTGACAGAAGCTGTTTAGTGCAAAAAGGCTTTACTATCTGATTTTCCATTGTCTTTCATCATCTCCACCATCTTTCATGTTACACTGATGTTTGTCTTGGCATGTAGAGTTCAAAATGTGTGCATAACACTACCTCCATCTCCAGTGAGTGGAAAACTCAGAAAAACCTATTTTCCATAAATGTAAGCAAATACAAAGAAAGAAGAGTCATTTGTGTATGGAGTTGGAATGAGTGACACCAACCCAAGAACAAAAAAGATCAAAGCGCCACTCTGCATACACAGATGCTAACGGGGAAGAACATGCCATGTTTATACTCAGCAAACGTTCTAGAGCTGTATCTTTCAAATAAAATGGTATGCTACTGGATAAAACATGCTCCTGTCACATTTTCCTTCTATCTGTCCTGTAAAGCCATAATATGATTTATCTGCAACATCAACTTAAATACCTTTGGCCAAGGCACTGGAATTAACAGGGTTTTGGTTTTTTAAAAAGTACAAAATATGTTCTCTGGTTACCTAAAACACAACCCTACAGTCCTAACCAGGCAATGAGATAACATCATTCAGCAAACTGTCTGATCACACAGAGTCTGGCATTGCTCTTTGGGCATTAAAGCAGAGACAAAAAAATTCATACAGAACCCAAGATCTCAATAATGGAAGGGACTTCCAGCACAGCTAATGAAAGCATTGAGGTCATTATCTGCCAGTGTTCACCCATCAGAATAGTAAATAACGTCCTTCTTTCAAAGGACACAAATTGCACAGAACAAAAACACATTCTTTCCTCTTCCTTCCCTTCTCCCTTCTACCCTTTGCTGCAAAGTTCTTCTAAGAAAAGCAACATCTATTTCCTCATCCACTTTTTAATTATTTATTGGAGAATTTACTGTTCTTAGTACTCTTTAGAGTTCCAGCCTCCCCTGTCATTTTACCAGAGCACATTAATCCTGAGTGGTTAAGACTCGGAAAATTTTGTGGGTTTTTTTTCCCCGCCTTGCTCAGATTAGTGTGATATAAACAGCATCTGTAGCTAGTGAGGTCTGTGGCTCTTCACCAACACAAGGAGCAAACATGGCCAAGAGGACCTACTGGCCTGCAGAAAGCTCCAGCTGAAACTCATAAACTGCTACCACTGTTCTTGCAAGCCCTGGAAGAGAGCAAATACAGATATATGCATATGTATATGGGTGTGTGTATATATATGTACACACATATATATGTATGCACACACAGAGTAAAAGAAGAGGACAGAGACAGGAGAATTTATAAAGTGATGGCTCTCTCATCAGAGAATTATCTGTATAGCAAAACCACTATGAGAGAGCTCTGTAAAGCTGAAGGCAGTGCTGGCTGGAGGGACACAGCTGGGGAGGTCTGAAGCAAGTTCACTGCAGACCTAAGAAGCCACCATCTGAGACAGGCAACATGTCAGATGAAATAGCAGGGCAGAGATGGGCAGAGCAGGTATATGCTGCACTCAGACTGGTTCCTTACATCTCCCTGCTGAACTTATTCCTGACATCTAAGTGCTGCCACTGTTATTGACAGTGATGGGAAGAGGGCAGAGCCTGCTCCCAGGGAGCTCAGAGATGATAACTGCCCGTTAGGGCTGCAGAGCTCAGCAGCTTATAGAGGGGAAAATAACTCCAGCCATGTGCACTCCTAAGACGTGACCTAAAGATAATTTATTCTTCATTGCATTTTATTATGCATTAGTGTCCTAATTGAAATGTTTCACTGTCCTTTTTTAACTTTTGTTTCTGTGTTATCCCAGCTGCCGGTGAAGGAGGAATTTTAATGCTCCTTTATATGTCTGACAAGGGACAGATTATCTGCTCTAGACTACCCCAAGGGTCCTGTCCAGCTTTCAGTTCTGCTGCCATATCAAATGCCCTTGGATTTTAGGTCCAGATTTCCTTTGTGGGGTGGCAAAGATGACGAAGGGCAAAGGGAACTTTTCCCCTCTCAGTCGCATGCTGGCAGGCAGGTCCATCCCACCTGTACTGAGTTGCTGCATGGTCAGCTCCTGTGACTGTGGCATCACTCCATAAGGCACTGTCAAAAAGGACTGTAGTGGCCCAGCTGTTCTGCAGTGAAAGGGTGGCCTCGTGGTGATGCTGTGAACCAGACAGTCCAGACAGTCCTGCCACTCGCATCCTCTGCCCTTGGGCCAAGTTGTTTTCTTTGCAAGAGACAGTGCAACTGGAGTTGTAGCCAAATATTGCAGGTAGGTAGCAAATACTAAATCAAACTAATTAAACAACATTGGACCTCGGAAATTACAATCCTGATGCTAACATGACATCTCAGGATGGAGAATTTCAGGTCTTTCTCTAGGTGAAACCAAAATTCAAGACATGGATCTTGACTCCCAGACCTCCTTGCATAGATAGCCTACATCATTACTGCAGTGACAAACCCCATTGGCTTTATGGGTTTTATTAGCTACTTCAAAGCTCCATAATTTGCCTCATATTGCTCTTTCACCAATTTACTGAACAACTGAACGTCTCATTTATAGTTTGACCTCAAAACAAGTCCAGATTTCACAGGAATTTCAAAGAAATTTCAGGCAGGTCAAAACTACATGACTGTATATATTGGAAAGGGCTGCTCACAATGCTCAGAACTTACTCTTAAACACAAGACTGGAAACACATTCAGAAGTAGGAGCTGTATCAACAGGAACATGCTGATTTGAACATCCCAAGGATATTCAAAATTCTCAAGAGCTATTGTAACTAGCCTGGAGGAGAAGGTGATGGTAAAGGGGAAAGGGGAGGTGTGTGTGTGAAGGTGTGGGGGAAAGTGTCCCCCCCTTGCCTCCCCCATACATTGTCTCTCTCAGGAGAAAATTACACTCTTTAGAGTGTAATTATTAATAGTTTCCAAGAGATGGCTCCCGAAGTATGGAGATGACAGCAATGCTGAGTGCAGATAACAGATTAGTCTCATGACCAGCAATTTTATCATATCATAAGCTAATATTACAAAGTAAACCAAAATAATAACCTTAACCCTGCCCTCAGAGGTGATAAACAGCACAATGGGGAACACAGACAAGTGAGATGGTACATAACACAACTCTGAGAGCAAGTGCAGCAACTCTGAGAGCAAATAAATCAACATTGTGACCAGTGACTATTAAACTAATATAATGAATGCTTATAACAAATTTGGTTTTACACATTTGGTCAATTCTGTTGTTATCTCAACCCTTTGTACCTCGTGTTGGGTGCCAAAATGGACTATTGTGCTTTAACCCATCAGGCAGCTAAACACCAACACAGCCTCCTCCCCCTCTAATGGGATAGGGGAAAGAATATTAAAAAAAAAAGTAAAATTCATGGGTTGAGATAAAGACGGTTTAATAGGACAGAAAATGAAGGGGAGATAATAATAATAGAATATACAAAACAACTTGCACAATGCAATTGCTCACCGCCTGCTGACTGATGCCCAGCTATTTCCTGAACAGTAGTCCCTGGCCAGTTTTCCCCCCTTGTTTATATGCTGCACATGATGTCATATGGTGCGGAATCTTCCTTTCTCCAGTTTGTGTCACCTGTCCTGGCTGTGTCTCCTTCCAACTTCTTGTGCCCTCCAGCCTACTCACTGGCAAGGCAGTATGAGAAACTGAAGAGTCCTTGACCACTGCTTAGCAGCAACTAAACCATCAGTGTGTTATCAATGATATTCTCAACCTAAATCCAAAACATATTGCTGCACCAGATACTGGGAAGAAAATTAACTCTATTCCATCTGAAACCAGGACATACTCATATAAGATAATCTAGACAAAAAACAATGAAATAATTATACAGAAGAGAAGAGTAAAACAGAAAGGTTGGGAAGAAGAATGCTAGAATTAAGTTTAAGATCTCTGCAGAGCTTAGTTTGCATTGTGTCCTGGGACCTAAGTTCAGATGGAGCCATGTGCGTATCTTGCTCTGTCTACAAGGAGAAGCAAAAGTTCTGCTGACGCCCTGCCGTCAGCAGCTATATCTATTTTGGGGCTCAGTGCAAACAGACTTTGTGAAGGAGCAACGAGGAAGGGAGCAAGAATAAAGGCTATCACCTCCAAAATCTACATACATTTAAGTGGGAGTTACTGCAGTAACAACACGAGCAACACAAATCCCAACAGAGTCCTGTCAGTTCTTACAAGTGTCCCTTAACCTGATTCTCTGCTCCACCTCCTCCTTACCCAGGCAATATTTAGCAATAATCTGGAACTTGCAGATCACAGAAGATCTTCATGGAGAATTTTCCACGCAGGAGAAACAGCCACTAATAGTGCACAGGTTCACAGGGGATCACCCCTTGTTCCTACAGGAAGCTCCACTGAAGCAATGAAGTCAACAGGATGACACTGTGGATGAACCAGCTTGCATTTAAGCAAATCAGCAGTGACCAAGATTGCCAGCATTTCTCAGGAAAATTCAGTGTAAGCAGGGTACTTCCTCGTAACAAAAAGATTTTGGTGGCACAAATAAGCAGCAACAAGATGAGCCGTGGAATGGGTAATAACTCATATTGTAGATCATAATAATCTGTCTACTATAGCTACAGTTGAGTGTTTGTTACCAAGAGAACATGAAAAAGAACTGTAAGTCACAGGGAATGACTTCTTATGCTTCAGTGGTGAGTTTGAATTACAGTAACAGTAAAGCATAAATTATGATAGTTTATGCCGTTATCCCTGCAGTTTTAGGAAGTACCATTTCCATCAACTTTCTTGGCCATACAAGAAAATCTTTCTGGTCACTTATTAAGAGAATGTCTTCTACTTATCTAATAAGTACAAAGAAGGTCAGTAAATTATGAGTTCATATCAAGAGTTCAGACACTTGTATAAAGGAATTTCTCATTCTGAAAAAAAGGATAAAAACAAGCAATGTTCTAAACATTTCTGAAGGCTCCCAAGTGATGGCACATCAGTCAGGATCAAGCTGATGACGCAAACCCAGGAGTCCTTGTGATGGAGCTGTTGGCAGCTTGGTCCTGCAGAACCAAGTGTGTATGTGGGGACATCTCTGTGTGACAGTGCCCAGCTCTCCTGCCTGCATTAGGGACAGCCAGCAGGATGTGTCTCAGCCTGTCTAAGCCTGTCTATTTCAGAGCAAATAATCTTCACTCCCAGAATGGGAATGTGATTGCAAGGGTACAGTTTGTACCTTAATCCATCCCTCTCTTTTCCTGGGGGAACCTGCAAATGTGAAACCATTCCCTGGTTTAGCCAACAGCAACTATAATGCTTTAAAGCCTCTCACCATGGCTCAGCCCTACCGGGAACTTGCATTAGCCACTGGGTCTGGCAAATGCTGTAGTCTCCCCATCTCAGGGAGGGAGAACTCTGACAGGGTTTTTTGGAAGTCTTTGAGGTTTCTACAGTTATTAGATTGTGTCACAAATAGGTCTGCATTTATTGTCAGACTTGTGATGCTTTCAGCCCTCTCTGTGAACACAAGGCATTCTGTTGCTTTTCCAAAAAGTAGAGCTGCTAAGGAAGGAAATCACTGGGAAGGCTTCTGTAAGTGCTTCCAGTCCCAGGGAAATCTTAGCAGTCTAATAAAAACTTTCACAGAAGCTGTCTAGTAACTTTGGGAGGGTTACTCAGTTAATTCGACTGCTATAAGCCATCTCACCAGAACACCCTGGATTTTCTGACACCTGACATTAGCTGATAGGAGGCTCAGACATTCTATCCTTATCCCACTTGCCACACTGCTCTGGAGGTGAGGAGTGTACACAGCAGAGGGAGGGAGGACATTAACAATGCAAAAGTCCCAGAGAAAGCAGATTGGCAGCTATGTTTATTAATTTTTCTGCTACAGTAATACATGTAAAGATAAAGATAACTTACTGTCGGCGAGCAAACGCAGTATGCCGAGCCTGCTGGCAACATATCAGCCCCCCTAAATAGGAGAGGCTGGCAAAGAGGTTCTAGAGCCATGTGTGGGCAGAATGGACAAGCTGCAAGCTGGCAGTAGCTTCCCCTGGCATCCCTCTTCCAGAAAGAGGGGATGTTAGGCCGATGAAGAAACAGCATGTCTAGCCCACAGCACAGAAGATAATAAGAAGAGATGGAAACACCATGGAACTTCTACACATATAAAATGCTAATGAAACACAGTTTGCTTTTACATAAAAGAAAAAAAAAAAGCACCCTTGGAGAATTACATTAATTCCCTTAAGATTCCCTTAGTGTGTATGTTACAGCAGAGGCATTTACTACTAAGTACAGGCCACTTATTAAGTTGGGGTGGGTTTCTTTGTTTTTTTCAGTCAAGTATGCAAGGCAAGAGGATTACAATGTCCCTAAGTTAAATGCAAGCTTAAAGCACTTCAGTGTGTGGCTAAAGTGTTAAGCAATTTATTGGGACAGAGACCTGAGGACAGGAATACTTCCAATTCATCCTTAGGGGAAGCTCAGCCACAAATTTCTGGAAAGTGTCTGCAACCCAGCTCAAACTTCTCAACATCAAGAGGTGCCAAGGTTGAGTTATAAAACTCATTCATGTCCACAGGAAATCAACAGATAGAACCTTAAGAAACCAACAATACCAGCATCAAAAGGCTTTAGTTAACAGTGATGATCAAAAGGAAACTTTACCTTGTTTTTTCTTTTTTCCTTGGCATGGAGTAATCCTGTAAGAATTCTTTTCTAAAGCTGGCAGGTGGATGTCGAGTTAGTCTCCTTTGATGGATGCTGTCAATTTTTTGCCCCCTGTAAAGGTGTATGGTACAGTAGTTACTCCACTGATGCTCCCAAAGTGGAAGAGGGTGATAGAGAAATCGGGAACTGACAGCTGAGGTAATCTCATGGTTTTACTACTCTACCACCTTGCTAATTCTACATACCACCCTGCTGAATGTGCCACTTCCATCTCTAGATATGGGCAAAGCTAGACAAAATCAGGACAGAGTCTACTGGAAGAACCATCAAAGACTGGCAACAGTGTCCACCATGATGATGGGGGAAGCCAGACTGAGAACTCAAAGAAACTCCGATATTTGTTAAACCTTCGGATATTTTTCCATTTTTTTTTCCAGCAGGACGGCACAGCACAGGCTAATGGACTGGACTGCTCTTGTAGCAGGATCGTTTTGCTGTATCACACTATTAATGCTGAATTTATTTGTAAGCTCTGTGTTGGTATAGAGCAACTGTTCTGCGCATGCATAAGCCTGCAACTTCCTAAAAATAGGTACAGATTAAAGTCAATACCATCACAGTGTAGTCAAAACCATTATTTGGCAGCATCTGGCACAGCTCCCCTGCCAATTTAAGCAGATGGGGCAGGGAGGTGGGGTGGACTCTGCACTGCTGACCTCTACACATGGTTACAAGTCCCCTTCAAACCTGTCTAATGATAAGAACTTAATCTGGAATACACACAGAAAATAAAACCACTAAGTGTGATTGTGCCATTTGAATGAGCCTAATTAGCTAATAAAGGTCAGTCTCATTAGAAGCTCTTCAGGGAAGGATTAACTGAAAGAAATTACACAGCAAAAGAATTTTAACAAGCTGTCCTCCCTTGCCTGCACTAGACATTTCAAGGAGGAGTCGACGAGAAACCAAACTTCTTGAAAAAGCAATGAAGGAAGGTGTTGATACACGGGTGTTCTGTGACAATAAAAAAACATTTCTTAGAACACCATGTAGAGGGGCTTTGCTTAATCTCTGCACGCTGTCTGTCCTGGGTCCATAAAGCAAGCTTGCCTTGCTTACATCTCCTATTTGCCTCTCTACTCCCCAGAACCCAGAATCCCATCTCCTCACTGTCCTGGCCAGTCAGGCTCCTACACGGCACCCTGATCTGCCATTCTTTTGATTTCAGCACATTCTGTCTCCTTTGGCTATGGGTTACTAAAAGTTGTCTATTCACAGGTCTCCCATCCTACTGCTGGAATTCACTTATTCATTCACTCCAGTAAAGACTACTCATGAGTTACTTCTACATCGTACTTCCCTCCTCGGGAGAATCTACCTCCACAAGTCATAATGTGTCACAGTACAAAAAAGTGCAAGTTACACCAAATATTCTTCCTAAGCATAGAATGGATCAGTGCCATGGTCTCCATTTTGATCACCACAGTTAAAGAAATACTTATATCTTTTCCCTGTTGTGAGATGGCTTAGATCAAAGCTGTAGGCAGCTTGGATTTCCTCCCATGTTACTAGAACTTCCTACAGCATAAAAGAGATAGGGAACAGGTCAGGCCATTTTGGAAGCTGGAAGTTTAACTGAGAAAGGCACTGACAGCTCTCTGGATTGCAATAGGCACTGGAAAAAAAAATGCAGTGGTGAAGGAAGACAAAACGATTCTCTGTTTTTTTCTATCACTAGAAGAATGTAGTAGCAGCACCCTTGATGCTAAAGTATGTTCTAGTTCCAGGTGTTATCTCCTTGGGTCCTTCTGCCACAGCAGATAGCAGAAACATGAGGGTTCAGGGGAATAATGGGGAGACAGTCATTGCTTTGGACCCAGAACATGCACTGGTGTTAATGAAGAATCATAGAAGATCAGAGACTTTGATGCCTATATGTTTTTAATGAGATATGGAGATATTGTTTTGCTGAACCGTGTTGACAGACTCCCACAGGCAGAGTTTTAACCACATCATCTTGTCTGAGACGAAAGGTATTTGACCAAATCCTCAAAGAGACAAACATCTCAGTGGGGCTGTGCTGATGCCATGTTGACAGTCACAGGAACAGACTGACAGTATCAGCCTGTCCATCTCACAGCATCTCCTGCAGGTCCGTACAGAGGGATAGGCATGTCTCAGCAATGCAGAGTATCAAATGTACAGGGAGGGTGTGGGTTCAGAACACCTTCACTTCCGTGAGGGACAAGGGTAAAATAGGATGGGCTGCCGCCCACAGGGCTGTTGTCCCTACTGAGGCTAGATCTGCTTGAGCAGAAAGGTCTCTGGAAGAAGCGAAGTCTGGTCCAAGAGATCTATACATAATAGATGCATAGCTGCTACCCACACAAAGAAAGGGATAAGAGGAGTGCCACTGCTTTAATAATGATGTAGATGAACTTCTTTACCGCTTTTCTTTTCTTTTCTTTTCTTTTCTTTTCTTTTCTTTTCTTTTCTTTTCTTTTCTTTTCTTTTCTTTTCTTTTCTTTTCTGGTGAAATTCAGCTTTGTCCCTAGCTAGCCAGAAGCAGCTCTTCATTCAGTGTTGTTTTGCCCCTTCCACTCCTCTGCTTTGTTAATTCTTGGACCCTGACCTTTCTGGAGAGGGAAGTGCAGCCAGATCGCAATAAGCAGGTAGCTGCTCCACCCAGTGGGTGCAAGCAGCAAGTACCACACAGGCTTCCTTTGCACAAAAGCATAGAAAACCCAAAAGAGTAAAAGAATTTGAGTGAAGGATGCATACCTGCTTCCCTCAGGGGATAGGCCACATCCCAATGCATCCCATCTTCCAGCTCCAGCTCCAGCTGGCGTGATACAGTTAGGAAATCAGGTCCGAACCCACCAAAGAGCTGTACCCAGTACAGTTTGTTACACATAATGCTGAAGTTTCATGCTGGTTTGTCACCTTGGGCCTGTCTACAAAGGCTGGCCAGTTGCATGGAGCACGCCCCGGCCAGCTGAGGAAAGTCAGGGTCCCCAGGCTAACAGCTGTGGCTCAAAAGGTCTGGTCGGCCAGCCCAGCTGGGAGTACATGGAGCATGTAGCCCTGGCAAAGGAATGATGGAGCTGCCACAGGCGAGGGCAGGCAGGCTCTTGACACCAAAGCATCACAGTGCGAACATATTTGTGCTACTCTGACCCCATGAAACTTAGCTGCAACCAAAAGCAGCCCTTGCATTTAGTCGTCCAGTGTAGCAAGGTGTGTGTGTCAAACACACATCCTCACAGAGCACAACTACACTATCTTAATAAATGGGGGCCAGGAAAAAAATGCTTCTGCTTGTGCCCTGGTCTTTCCCTCCTGTGCACTTATCATGGGGCACAGGCTTTTCTGTCAGGCAATATAAGCAGTTCTGCTGCGGACAGATGATGCGAAGCCCAGATAAGAGTGCTCCTGCTCTGCTGACTCACCTGGGCAAGGCAGTCCACGTCAGCCCCATTAATGTCAGCTCTGAAATTGTAACAGACAAGTCTCCTTGGGAGGAAGATAACAACTCAAAGGATAGATGCATCCAGGGCATATCCAGTATAGAGAAACACTTTAAGGTACTGTGAGTACAGCACTACTTTGGAAGGAGGCAAGCTCAGGTGATAAACTGCTGAGCCTTAGAAGCTACTGAAGAGAGTTGTAGAATTTCTGCCCCTCCCTTTATGTAAAGGGATAAACTAAAGGGAGACTAAAAAAGCATTGTGTTGCAACACAAGCGATCCTGGATGGAAGGAGAGGAATTCTACATTCCTCACATAAACTATGCTGGTTAAGACTTCACCCTCAGATGTACCTCGCAGGAGGTTACAAAGACTCCAGGACACCCTGAGCCAAAACAGCTCTTAGTTCATGATCTAACCCTCATACTTTTAGGCAAGAGTCTGTACCATTACTCAGTTTCCTGTGAGAGAGCAGATTGCTGTTACTATTATTGTTTGATAGCTTCAGACTGCAACAGCTGCAAGACCATCAGGAAAGTTCATCTGAATTGTGCAAGGTGCCACACAGATTTATAATTGATGGTACCCCCTTGAAGCATCTGCAGCACCTTACAGCAGGCAGGCAGAGCAAGGGCTTGCAGATGGTGATTCAGGTCAGGGGTAACAAAGCATGTCAGGCACTATTCTCAGCGGACCAGAAATTGAGGTCAGAGCTCTTTGATGCCTTCCTCCATCATGTTTGGGTGCATGGAGGGCCTGGCAACATCAGCCTCTCTGTGCTCATTGTTGTTCCCACCCATCTCCACCAGGCTGCTGGACAGACCCTGAACACACCACTGCAGAGGTCTGGGTAAGTGATGGAGCCTAGGATCACTCAGATTTTCACAGAAGACAGGCTTTGTACCTCTGAGAGGACCAGGGCCAGAAGAGTGAGGCAAGAAGTCAGAGGAACCCATCCTGAGCATGCCTTCACTACAGCATTAACACAAGCTTTTAAGCAGGAGCAGCATCTCTCCACATCTCCTCTCCACCTTCACATCAGGTTCTAACAGTGCTTCCAGCCAGAGCTAGCTGGTCTGTTGTGGATCACATGCTCAAGATAACTGCTGGTTTTGCATAATCAATAATGTCTTTACCTTGGCAATGTGGATGCACATGAAACACACTTATTTCAGACCTAAAGTGCTAGGTTTTATGAAGCTGCTCCACAGCTACTGCCCAGATGAACAAAATGGTTGCAGGAAGGTGTAAAGTTTCCCGATTGCAATTACACACACATTTGTCCTCTGCTATGTAACACCACACGGTGCTGGCTATGCACCAACTGCAAAGGTCCTGTGGGACTGATGAACTTACCTTCAAATGCTGAGAGCTCTGTGGGGCAGAGGAATGCAGTTTTGGCAAAGGTGGCCAAAGACACCGTTTTGATCTGAAAGATGAGCCCAGCAGGAAGACAGATGATGTGTGTCAGGCTGCCCCTTGAATATCGATGTGATCTCTGGACCAGCCTTGCTGACTGCATCACTTTTGGACACCTGACAGGCCCTTTGGTTCCTTGTGGTGCAGCTAATGGGTTCCCTGAGAAAAGCATCTAGGGAACCTGAAATAATTTACATTGGCTGAACAGAAAGACCTCAGTGTTTAATTACCCTGCATCCTCCTTGCTGGGCTGCAGTATTTGTAAACATTACATAGGATAAGGAACAACATCATGTCATCATGGAAGTAGTGATGGCATGAAGTGCTGCAGCTGTCAGGACAGGCAGGACTCTGCAGGAGATGCTACCCTTAAGTTATTGTACTGCTTCTTTCCCACCATGGCATTAGCAGGACTTCGGGGAACTGCATCTGTTTACTAAGCATTAAGTGCAAGAAACAGATTCTCAAAACTTGTCTTACAAGCTTAAATTTAATGAGGATGAAAGAAGCGAAGTTTGTTACAGAAAGACACTGGCTTGAATACTCGTTGGCATTCACTCACCTGCATTTTGAAGGTAACTTTTGGTGGCACCCCCAGCATTGCTGATACATGTTCCCTTTTAGCAGAAGCAGGACAGGTGCAGAAGAAGGATGAGCTCCCAGCAGCAGGTAAATGCAGGTTTGTCTCTGATTCTTGCTGCTTGTTGCTGGTAAGATTCAAGTGTACTACACTCAATGCCATTACCACATTCTGCAGCTTGGCTTTACTCTGCTTGCCCCAGGGAAATCACTGAGATAGATGGCTCTTCACTCAAGTCTGTAAGGACACATTTTTCACTGCTCATCAAACTGCTTGTTCTTTTTCAGCTTGCTCAACTGAATGCAGCTGAGCACTTCAGCTCTGAGCCTGCTAAAGGAAAAGGGATTAAAGAATTTGATAGTGATGGCAACTGACTTAGAGAGAAGGAAGAATGGGCTGGCCTTCAGGACTTTGTCAGGGCACAAACCTTCAGAGGATACACCTCCTCCTGTTACCTTTAATTAATGTGCTCAGTGTGGCTGCAAATTTGTGGTCCCAGGCAGTGTTAGAAGTCCCTACAAATGGCAAAAGCTCTGTTTCATTAACCCTGCAAGCAAACCAAGTTTCCAGCTGTTCATATACAGACAATACATTCCATCACTGTTTTCATGGTTATGTAACTTTCAAGCTATAGTACAGGAAGTTCCACCCCAACATGAGGAAGAAATTCTTTACTGTAAGAGATGTAGAGCATTGGAATAGACTTCACTGAGAGGTTGTGGAGTCTCCTCTGGAGATGTTCAAGACCCATCTGGACACATTTCTGCATGATCTGCTCTAGTTTGTCCTGCTCTGGCAGGGGGGTTGGACTCAATGACCTTTGGAGGTCCCTTCCAACCCCTAACATTCTGTGATTCTCTAACTTCACTGGAAGTGTCAAAAAACAGCCAGTAATTTTCTTTTAGGTGAGCAACACTTGCAGCAGCAGTTTTACCGATGATGCTTAAACCCTACAAGCATATCCCACCACCACCTTACACCCAGCTGAACAACCGGAAACGTCATCCCAAGAAACACTAAAGCACAGCTGGGCTATGTTCTGATTCTGCTGCTGCTTTAAGATTAGGAACCACATCCATTAGCCCACAACAGCGGATGTAAAAAGCAGGAACTGCACATTTCTTATCACTTGACAGCTGATTCCACCCGCTGAGAAGAAGCTCAGCTGTCTACAGTCTTGATTCAGCACAGCGGGAGGAAAATGGCCTATGACAACCACACTACACATCTAAAACGCTTTACAACCATAAAAAGGTAGGAGGAGAAACAGGGATTGAGCAGAGCTGACACTTATAAAAAGTTAAAGGAGCATTTTTGAGAAGATAGTAGGTTTTGCAAGAAAACCAGAATGTGCTATTCTTTTCATCTCCAGCCTGCATCTGGGGAAGATGTGAAGCAAGAGGACAATAGGTAAATCATGCAGTAAGAGCATTACATGCTTTCTTTTACCAGGGAACTTCTGCCAAACTACCAGCGTGCTTTCTTCGTTCTCATGACAGATATGCAATATTAACAACATTTACTAGCTGAGAAACACACCGTTACCCCTCAGAAACAGAGCTGCACAACCAAAGACAAATCAGCCCTGATTTCTTAAAGAAACAAATTTCAACTTTTATGCTTGAAATAATATGTGGACACATAGATTAAAACCTATATTTATAAGCAAGGGCATCTTTCTCTCAGCAGACAACATTCAGGCTGGCGATTATAACAATAAACCAGGCTTCCATGCAGCCCTGAAGTGTGTGCCTGCCCCATCTCTTTCCACAGGGCCAGCAGTAGCACGCTTCCTATGGAACATTTTTCATTAACAGAGAGCACTGTTCCTATATAATTTTTTAATAAGCAAATTTCAAAGTAATTCACAGGGAAAGTGAAGCTCCTGTGCCTATTCTACTCCCTGGGAACCTGAGACAGTGGCATGAAATGACTCGCACAAGATTGTTCCCCCCAAAATGACCATGCTGCAGGGAAAACAAACAAGCAAACCAACCACAAAAACAAACAAACAAACCAAAAAAAAAACCAAAACCAACTGAAATTAAAGAACCTTTAGACATGCCACATGTCCTAGCTTAACCTAGTATACATGACTGAACTTTTTCCTGCAACAGGATAATTATGCTGGTGCTCTTTCCTATNGGGGGTGTTGGTCTAGATGATCTTTCGAGTTCCCTTCCAACCCCTAGGATTCTGTGAAGCAGAATCCTCCAGAACCCTGTCCTTAAACCCAAGATGGGTAAACAGGTAAAGAAACCACGTAGCAGGAGAGGCCTGCATGGAAAGAGAGAGCAGTGACAGGAGATGAAGGAACCTCTGAGACACACTGGCGAGCTGCAGATTCT
>VWZY01009673.1:691136-804580 GCA_013399075.1 Chloroceryle aenea
GCTGGGTCAGACCCCCTGCTGGGAAGCTCTCCTTTTTCACTCATTTTACTTCCTTAAAAAAAAAAAATATATATCCTCCACACGGCTCACCAGGGTGTCTCCGCCACAGCAAAACAGCCCCCCACACATCGTCCCCAGAGGGTGAAGTTTCCATGTGGATGCAGACTTGGAATTACTTGCAGTGGCTTCTAGAAGAGCCTTCAGAGGTGCCTGAAACATTAGGGAGGCTGGATCATCAACAAATGAAAATCGCCCGTTTAGAGCAGCAAAGTCCACTTAAAACCAGCACCTGTAAGATGAGGCAGATGTGTTCTAGTCAAACTATGGGAAGTGCATTCCTGCAGGAGAGCCAGAGATAGATCTGGACTGGTTTCTTATGGTTAACATCAAAGATCCCATGCTCAGTGGACCAGTGGGCTTTGGCTAGAAGAAGCCCTAACAGAGCTGCCACGGGAACAGAGAACACGTAACATCCTGTGTGTTGGTCCACAATGTCCGTTAGCACCTCTCTAGCCCAGGACAAGCACTGACGGAAAAGCTGGCATTTCTAACCAAGTTTCTACCACCGCCTAAACCCTAAATATGCAAACATTGCTGGGCTGAGGCATTTCTCAGGTGTTACATTCTTCATCTTTCCCTCTTTCTGCCCATGGTCAGAAAAACATGCCAAAGACAAGGCCAAATGTTTCGTGGCTCTTACCCAGCTCCCCCTTCATCACTACAAAAGTTGGTGTTCTCAACCATATCTGATGCACCAAGATACCTCCCAGCTGCCTGGGAGGCCACAGTCTGACCTTCTCCTAGTTCCTGTCTGCTACAGGAGACACATAACATCATAATCTGATAGCCATGCAAGCTGCCAAAATCCTACCCAATGTGAGCCAGCACATCCTGAATTCAGTACAGATCGTCCTATTAGCTTCAGCTGCCATGCCTCTGCTGCTGAAAGTCCTTTCCAAGTCAAGGGGTTTTTGCCCCCACCCGAGCAGCTCCCAGACATCACAAGGCTGTTCCTAGAACTGGATCCTTGGTAGGTGAAGTGACTGGAAACAGAGCAGCCTTGTGGAACTCAGAAAGCTGCTTGGACCAGGCGGTTTCCAAGATCATTGAGTACATCTGGAGAAATCATAGTGACAGGAGAAGTGATTAGGTCCAAATCATTATCTGAGGCCAAAGGAGTAAGAGAGTCCAGAAGCCAAGTTCCTGCCTCTGTCTTGGCAATAGCTTGCTGGTCTCTCCTGGCTTCAAAGTAACACAGAGGAAAGCTGCCATGCACAAACGTTTTTATCATTGTCTCTCAATACCCAAAGTACCTGACACAGCAAGAAGAAACCTATCCACATGGACTGTGCAATCCTGAAACACATTTTGAAAATAGCTGTCAGGCCTCATGAATAAGAAGTGAATTACAAAGTGCATTAGAGTATCACTGTGTCAGCTAATACCCTGTTAAGAGTTTTCTGGCTTTGCCACAGACATCAGATGCAGAAAAAGATCTTATTAAACCTAGTTCATCCTTGGGGAACACAGCAGGATTAATCTCTGTAGGATAAGTGCAAGTGCTTTCTCTTACCTGGGCAAGAGAGAGCTGTGATTTCCCATCTGTGTGGTCCTAAGCACAAGAGTACCAAACAGCTGAGCTGGGCAAGTCCTCCCCTACTCCTGCCCAGAGCTTTACACCATTACTGCAAGCCCAAAGGGAAAACAGTTCCTTGCTGATCAACTGTCATTTGACTTAACTGTAATCCTCCTATACCCACCTGGTTTCAGTCACATCCTTCCCCCCCCTGGTTTGAGTTAGACAATTCTGTTTAGTGATTTTCTTTTTCAGCTGAGTCTCTTCAAGTAACTGCACTTCCTGAAGTTATCAGCGTATTTTTGCAGGCAACATCTGCGAGTGATAACTCTCGACATTTACAGTTACTGCCAAGGACTAGTGTGTGCAGAAAGGCTCTTGTTTATACTTGCTCCTGTGAAGATCAAGGACACTGATGAATCTTGTGTGCTGTTTTGGTGATGCAGCAAGCAAAAGGGTGCACCTGGGGGGAGAAGTGGACAAGACAGGTGAGTCTAAACTGACCACTGAGGGATTCCATCCCATATATGTCAGATTCAGTATAAAGCTGAGATCACAAGGGTCAAGCCTCTTTTTCAATGGCTAGTGTCAATCCTGATCTGTGTGTTCCGGAATCAAGTTCCAGAATCCAGCGCCCATCTGCCACTGAGCCCAGTCTGGGACTTCCCCTGTGCCTGCTCCACAGCACCAGTGGTGATGGCAATGGCGATGTAATTGCCATCATGGGGGTTGGGGTTGATATTGATATTGTCTGTATTTGTATACATTCCATTTTATTATTATGGTTTAAATAAAGCTGGTTTACTTTTCTTTTGCAATCCATGTCTCCTTCCCTTATTCCTTTTCTCTTTACCTTTAGGAAGGGAGAGAAGATAATAGAGAGAATCTGACACTTGTCTAGTGGCCAGTCCAGCCCTAATCCTTGACACTCCATCACCGGGCAATGTTCATCCCTGCTTTCCTTTCCCCTGCCAAGGGGTTGTGAATATCCACAAAGTACTTCCTCAGAGTNAATGGCGATGTAATTGCCATCATGGGGGTTGGGGTTGATATTGATATTGTCTGTATTTGTATACACTCCATTTTATTATTATGGTTTAAATAAAGCTGGTTTACTTTTCTTTTGCAATCCATGTCTCCTTCCCTTATTCCTTTTCTCTTTACCTTTAGGAAGGGAGAGAAGATAATAGAGAGAATCTGACACTTGTCTAGTGGCCAGTCCAGCCCTAATCCTTGACACTCCATCACCGGGCAATGTTCATCCCTGCTTTCCTTTCCCCTGCCAAGGGGTTGTGAATATCCACAAAGTACTTCCTCAGAGTAGTGACATCCAAAGGAAAAGGAAATGCTCTGAAGAGTTAACCCACTGGCTGATGGAGGCTGGGCATCACTGTAGATAACGTAGCTGAGCTCTCTGTTTGGCAGTGCGAAAAAAGCCAGCACTTTCATTTTCAAATCTGCATCTCTTTTTTAATTGAGCATCCTCATGTGTGGGCTGTTTGCAATTCTGCTGTCACATTGTTTTCACTGCCATTGGTTCCACTTCCAACAGGCAGAACCAAATATTCACTCAAACAGTGATGGATAAAAAGTAACCTAAATGTCAGTCACCAGGCTAGAAATTACTGTACATGAACCAATGCATATTGTAAGCCAAATGAAAGAGATCTAACAAGAAAACCTGGGAGGAAATAAAATTTAAGCTACCAGTCTGGTAGTTAGGATGCTTCCCTGGGAGATGCAATATCACATCCCCTTAGAGAAAGGAGGCAATGAAGAGGAGTCTTTCAGCATCCTGAACAGACTCTATTCCCACTGGGCTTTTTGGTAGAAGGGAGGAAATACTGGTACTTTCATCATCATTCTCTCATTCCACCTCCCATGTTGTCTTCCTGATGGAAACTCTATTAGAGGTCTTTGGAGCAGCCATCAAGTATGTGGACAAGAAAGACTAGGTGAATACAACCACCTGCTTATCCTCCTGCAGGCCCTTGAAGCAAGCTTCTTCCTCAAAGGTTCTCTAGGAATATGAACTCTCATGGGATAATGAATGGATGAATGATTAAAGGAGGGGAAATAAAAGGGCGAAACATGCAGCAATCTTTCACAGTGGAGAGAATTCACCAGGGCAGTATCAGAGGGATGTGCGTTGAAGGCTGTAATGTATGGTGGACTCAGTAAACTTCCTGGAAAATGAGTGGATAAGAAATGAGACAAAGTTCCTGGTGGCATGAGGATATGCTGAGTAAAACCAGAAGGATTATCTGTGAAGAGATGTAAACCAACCATATGCTACCAAATGACAAGGTGAGAAAACAGAAAAAAATGCAGCCTGGAAATTCAAAATAATGGACATGGGAAAAGCAGTGCTGACCTCATTACATCAAGATGGGCTCTTGAGCTGATTCTTAGAAATGACATCATATAGTTTATTTTCAGTAGCAGTCAGAAAATGAAGTGTTAGGAATACTCAGGAAGGGGTAAAGAACAGAATGGAGAATGTCAGGATAACATGGCAGTGCATCTGCAACCCAAAGGCTGTGTGCATTTCTGCTCCAGCCACCTGCAAAGAGGCTGAGCAGAACATAAAGGGCTCAGAGAAGAGCAAGGGGAAAGAATTGAAAGTGTTTCCACACATGAAGTAAGTCTAAGGCCAGACCAAGAATGGAAAAGAGACAACTGAAGGACAACACAATAAAGGTATTTTAAAGCATGAGTGGCTTGGGGACAGCAAATAGGGAGTGATCATTTGCTGTCTCTGCCTAAGCAGGTGGCCTAGTGAGTGGAAATTCTGAATAAGCTAACAGGGGGTAGCTGCAGAGCCTCTGAGGGACAGATACACTTATTCTGGAAGACATAAACCTGAAGTTCATGGAAGAAAACCCACCGAGGGCTTAGGCACACAACTACAACCCCTGTGGTCAGGAAGTTCCTAAACCAAATCTCTGTAGGTATATTCTGGGGGAATAACTCTGCACATCTGCCCTGTCCTTGTATCTGTAGCTAGATGCCCAGTGCTGAGCACCAAGCCAGGCTGGCTTCCATCTCATCCAGTGCTACCAACCCGCTGAGTTCACATGAGCCCCAGCTGGACAGTACTACTGATCAAGTAGAATACTTGTCTTATGTCAAATAAGTGAAAAAATACTTTCTTGGTATTTATTCATGTCCAGATGACTAAAACATATTTCAGTTTAATAATAACTAATTAACTCATAGAACTGATCTCAGAAATTAAACCAAAGATAGATCACAGCATAGGCACGGCAGAAGAAAAACCTTTCAGCTGCTATCAGTGAGACCATTGTACAAGCCTTGTATGAACAAATAATTAATGGATCACTGTACATCTCACAATTCACCTGTCAGGTAGTTCCTGGTACATGTTGTCAGACCATAGAGACCTTGGAAGAAAGCAGATAGCACTAAGATTAAGAGGTCCTCAAAGGCTGATACTAATTTTGAATGCTTTGATTTGTAAATTCATTGTAGGAAGTGATTTTTAGTTTTCTTGCTTTCCAAATTTTTTTCAGGTCTCTCTGTAGTCTCCCAAAAGTACTCGAGCTGTTCTACTTTCTTCCTTCTCCCTTTCAGAGAGGTTCTTCTGAAAGCATGCCCCATCCCTTCAAGCCTCCTGTTTTAAGCTGATCATGGCTACAAAGCCCACAAGTGCAAAGCTACATAAGGGGAAGCCTTACTGGTTTTCCCCTTCACACGGGGACAGAAGTGAAGTTCAGGAGCCAGCAGAAATTCAACATTTCACCCACTTCAGCACCTTATGAAACCAATACAGACTTTATCTGTCTCTTTAGATACTGCCCATTGATCTTTTCAAATCTGTCTTGTATAAAATTGCTAAAATGCAGTCTAAGATAGACAAGGCTGCAAGTGGATAGTATGCCTAAAAAAAAAAAAAAAACCAAAACCAAACAAACCAAAACCAACTCAAAACAATTCCTCTTCCTCTCCCAAAAACCTCATGAAGCTGAAGGCAAATTTTCTGTCTCCCTAAAGGCATGCTCCAAGACTACTCTGTTACTTCTCACTCGGGAAGAGTGTGTGCTTACATGTAGAGTTTCAGTCTGCCTCTCCCTTTTTGGTTGTCACAGTCCTGCTTCACAGAGAGCAGCCCTGGTTTTTCCTGTTCTGCTGGCCACTAGTTTGCTGGGAAAACACCTCAAGGGCTCTTGTCCAGGCTGGCTGTGGCTCCTCTATTGACTGTTGTGTGAAGAACCCATCTGCCTTTTCTCAGCCTCAGATGAGATGGTTTTGCCTGCCAGCACCTTTCTGTGAGGCAGTTCCCATCATTTCTGACTGTTCCAGCCACAAAGATGACATGACGCAGGCAGCACGCCCTACACCATGGGAGTGGCAGGACGTGGGGATGACAGCTCACAACAGCCCATAGACCCACACTACATTGCTCTGATTTCGATGAGTTTCTGCTATGTAGGCTGAGCTATGTCCCATATTTTGACCGCCTAACAAAGATGGTTCAGTGAGAAAACAAATCAGGCTAAAACCTTCAGGTTTTAACTGCAGAACATCAGTTGAGATCTAACTGGGAAATCAGGACAAACAAATCAGAACTCTGGAACTAATGTTCTTTTCAGTATGGCTTTTAGGCAGTGGAAGCCTTGAAAGAGAAATCACAGAGTCACGTTTTCGATGCTGTAGGTGTAACCTCATTAAGATTCTCATCAAGCAGAGATTATTTCTTGCTTAGTGCTTGAACAGTTAGCAGAAGATGGTGCAGTTCTCACATGTTTACCCTTCATGATGGATGTCCAGGTTATCTTGAAAACTTCACACATGCAAAATTCTTCAGTTTCAACAGTCCTACCTAAGGCAAAACACAGGCAAGAATCAATGTTGAGGCAAAGACTCAGCAGGCAAGAAGTCAGTTCTATATAACTCTCTCTCCTCCTTCTTTTTCCTCAGTCCAGGCTTCATACTGAGCATGAGCGGAGGAAGAACATAAAGCAAGAAAAGTCACAAAGCAATCTGCCAGTCAATACCACCAGAACTTGCAGGTTGTGGTGACTGACCTGTCTACCAGTGAGCAGTCGTCACAGGGAAGAATGGCATTTGTCAAACTCTTGTGCAGAGCTTAAAACCCCCCCTCATCTCTTAAAAAACAAACAAAACACACACACACAAAACCAACCAACCAACCAACCACCAAACAAAACCCCAAAAGAGCTTCAGTGAATGTTAAAACAACCCAAGCAGATACACACTTATACTATCCCACTATTAGGATCAAATGTGATGGGTCAGGGGAAACAAAGAGACTGAAATCTCCCCAGGCTGCCATCCATGCTGTGCCTGCAGCCAGAGCTGACACAGCAGAGCTCTGGGCCCCTCCTCTATGCAGAGCTGGACTGAGCTGAAACTCCAAGCAATGAAGTGCCAGGCAAGCACATACTGGTTGTTTATGCTGTATGTGGGTGGACACATCCCAGGCGTTATCTCTGGCACATAACTCCTGGTGCATGACATAGCTTGTTCCTTTCACACAGATAAGTTTATCAGCTGAGTCTCCCAGCTCCAGGTAAGCAAACTCCATTTAGGGAATGAGGTACAACGAAAATGCAAATGCACCTCGACCCCTTTCACAAAGTCAAAGGAGCAGTGAAGCTTTTTTGTTCTGGAAAGTGCCTCAGGTGCTCGGCTCAGCCTCCCCCTTCAGCTCAGCTATGGGCAGTCACAGCTTTGCTGCCAGGACCAGCGCAGCAGTCACTCATCCTGCACCAGATCCTGGGCAGCAGAACAGCAGTCCTCAGCCACCAGACAAAACAAACTGCTGGAAGAAAAATGAAGAAGCATGTGAGAGAAAGCAAGAGGAAAGAACAGGAATGAAGTTTAAAACAGCACGAGGACAAGTCCCTGCTTTTTTGCCCCTGTGGTGTAAAACCTCGTCAGTTACTTAATTGGTGGCATTTGCCACTATCACAACATGAGGTTAGGAAACCACATGTAGTCCTAGTCCCTGAGCACACCCTAGTTTCAGTCTCTGCCATCCCTGTGTGCCAAAAGCTGAGCTGGTGTGCCTCCTTTGGCTGCCAAGAGCATCACCTACCCAGCAGCTCTGCCTCCTCCCTCATAGCATGTGCATCCTCCTTGTAGGGAGCTCAGTCCAGGACTGGTTAAGGGGATCAATATGGGATACTCTGAATACAGAAACGAGAAACTCCAGAAAAAAAAATCCTACCGTTGGAAGTTATTTAGCGGAGCTAACAAAGCTCAGCACCCCCCAAGCTGCGTGGTCTCTCCATCCTGACAGACTCTACAGAGGGAAACCAAAAGTGGGTGCTCTGCTGCCAACCCCAGGGCAGGGGATAGCTCACACGCTTCCAAGGAGGGTACAGGCTCCTGTGGCATGAACTCGTGAAGGAATGTAGGCAAAAGACAGCCTGCAACTACTGCTGGGCTTACACATTTCTACAAATAACCCTGAAAAAAGAAAAACATTTTCACGATAAGGAGGGTAATGTGGTGCCCAAAAAGACTGAGCAGTCTTCATCCTTGGAAGGTTTTTTTCAAGACCAAGCTAGATGAAGTCCCGAGCAACCTCTCTCACCTCAGATTTGACCCTGTTTTGGTTGGAGGTTGGACAAGACACTTCCTGACAATCCTTCCAACATGAGTTACCTTGTGACAGACCTCAAGTCCTGCAGCCCCCAGCCCTGTGGTTTGGGAATGCTGTGTAGCTTGCTGCAGCACTCTGGTTTTACTTCCCATAGGAATTCCCACTCAGTCATTCAGGCACCAAACATCCAGGAGAAACACAAGCTGGTTGTGACACACTGAAATCACCTTCTGAAGGGAGACAGGTCCATGCAAGTACAGGAAAAGCTGAAGAGAGGGACTTTCCTACTGTGACCTTACACACTGAGTAGGCAAAACCCCACAAGTTCCTCTGGAGGTCAGCTGTGTCTCTCCAAAGATGAGCATGACTCCCCCAGGCTGCTGCACTGGAAAGTGAGAGAGGGTCTGCCTTTCCTAGACAGTGGCTGCAGCTGGTCTTCACTGCAGAAAGGGGGGTAGGTAGCTGCCGTCAGCCACCACCTGCACTGGGAAAATGGGGCTCTAAATGCAGGCCATGGCCTCCAACAAGTTGGATTTGCAGAAACTCCTCAGGCTTGTTCATCTCACACTGAGCTGAAGCTAAAGGGAAGGGGCTCTTGCCAGAGAGCTCTAAAGTAAATATTTCTATGAGCTTTTTTCCCTCCCACATTGCCTCAAACAGCACAGCAAGGATTTCATTACAGCAGCCAATATCAGGAAGAGGTGAAGGTATCTGCACAAGCCTCATCATATTGTCCAGCTCCTGTCCGTTAGTAATTACCTCAGCAAAGCCCATGTCCTTGCTCCAGCTGCAGTGGCAAAGGAGGGACAGTGTCATCTCTTCTGGTACTGGTAAACAGTAACTGCCTCTGTTCCCCTGCTGTCTTGCAGCAAAGCAAGCTGCTCACATACAGGACTAACACCAGACTGAAGTGTCTGCTAGGAGACAGATGACTTCTTCAAAAGAGTATCTGTAAATCAGTTACCCAAAAGAGGGCACTAAAAGATAAGAACTATATAGACAAGACAACCCAGCAAAGCTGTGCCTGGTTTATGAGGACCTTTCCCATGAGTCAGCAGTGTGCCCAGGTGGCACAGAAAGCCAATGCCATCTTGGCCTGTATCAGGAGTAGTGTGGCCAGCAGGTCTAGGGATGTGATTCTGCCCTTGTACTTGGCTTTGGTGAGGCCTCACCTCAAGTACTGTGTGCANTGGGGAAAAGGCTTCCTCATAACACCTGTTCACTGAGTTTGGAACACAGCTTCCTACAGGAGTATCATAGAGCAACCACAGTTTTAGAGAAGTAAAACCTGGACGAGTTACATTTCATCCCCCCAGCATCTCTTCCCATGCCCCATAACTGGCTCCCCACTTGCCTTCCCACTGTCCTCTCCCCTCCCACCTCCTGCATGCCTCATAGCTCTCCTCTTATCGCAGCTAGACACCCTCTTACCTGTTACTTGCACCCTGCTTCTGAGTTGCTGATCATGCAAGCTGAAGACCTCCTGTGGTGACCCCCTCTGATTCAGGGATTTTGAGGGAAGGCAACCTTCTGCTGCTGTACCAGCCACGTCTGGTTATCCAAAACACTTGTCACAGGAAGAACAGTAGCTTTGCATGGAAACTTGGACAAGGAATACAAAACTGCTTCCAGGCATATCAAACATCACTTTCTCAGGAGAAGGTGAATTAGGAAGGCAGACCCCACTACCCACACTCCTCCCACAAGCACCCACCTTCTGCTTAGGTCCAGTAACTACTCAGGCTGTTAAGAGATGACTGCAAGTTACATCTTGCCCTTGTCTAGGCTGACCTAGCAGTAGAGTGTGGGAACCTGTGGCATGAATTTGTCATGAATATGGGCAGGGCAGCTCCTTGACCTGCAGGAAACTTTCTGCTTCAGCTCAGTTACCAGTATCCTATTATAGATGGTAAGATAGCATCTAGTTTCTTTTCCAAGATACAACCCCTGTTTTTCAATCAGATGCTTCTACTTGCTTTTGGGGCTTCAGAGCTCTCTTGGTCAGGTACTTCACTGCTAGGAAGATGCAGATTTTTCTCCCCCACATGCCTTTTAAAGATCCATTCAGTGAACCTGGAAGATGCTTCTCCTGCAGACTGACTTATTTCCACATTTTTGAGCCACACAGAATGGTGATCTACTGGGCTAAAAAATGGTCTGTTCAAAACATGTCCAAAGTTATTTCCTAAGTCAAGGGAGGAGATCTGGAAAACAGAACAAACCTACCATCTAATATTGTATGCTCACAGGTTTAGCTCTGGGGTGCTGAAAGCTGTGCATGCCCTTGGGCAGATGTGCCAGGCAAGTCTGGGTTTGAATTAAACTGGCTTCAATTTTTCCAAGTCAGTTCTAAAATCCTGAAAAATTATAAACCAAAAAAAAAAAATCACTGCCCCTCTTTACCATATCAGCCTGGTGAAGCTGTCACTGCTAAAGGCAGCAAAACCTTGTAAATTGGGAAGAAAATACATACATGCAGTAACAGTGATAAAAAGTCAAGGGATGATGTGCCTGTACCAAATAATGGCCTTCAGAGGGGTAACAAGTGGAAATCTGATAGAGAATGAAACTCTATTGCTAAGCACTGAGAAAAGCGGTAGAAGGCAGCAGGAAGAATGGGCACTCTGGGAAGTCTTAAAGAACAAAGCCAACAAAATCAGAAGAAATGGTTTAGAAGAGCCTTTAAAATGAGTTTTATTGTCAGAATTTTACAAGTGGCCTTCAGTGGCATCATACAAGAAGAACTCTGTTGCAAAACTCTAATAAATAGTCTGCCCCAAGTCCCAAAATATTTTTTGAAATAAAATAAAAAACAAACTTAAAAATAAGAGAATAAAAGCAAGACTTCGGGATGCTCAGAGATGTTAGCAGTATTTCCCATTTACAAATAATATCAGGCATTATATAAATCTCCTTCATACAAGTCATTAAAAAACCCAAGACATTCTAAACCTTTACAAAAGCACTCCAGAAATAGTTCCAAAGAGATCCATTTCCATGACAAAACATTAGAGAAGAACTCCATGGGGATTAGCATCACAAATGAAGTTTGAGGTTGAAGTGCAGTGTGTACTTGAGTGAAGCAAGATTAAAGAGCATGAAAAAAAGGATTTGAAAAGAGCATGGAAGTTTCTGTGACAAGACTATGCCTGATGATTTTAATCTGTCTGCTTGAGAATGTGGTAAAGGGGAAGGAGTGGATGCTCTTGAAATTAACCCCCAAATATACTGCGCCTTATGCAAGGCAGTATTTATTAAGGTAGTGACTCTATCCTTAGGAGGGAGGAGAAAATGTTTGTCAACACACTGCACAGTTCAACACGTGCACAGACTGTGATGATTAGAAGGCATAATCTGACAGCTAAAAGGTATTTTCGGAGAGGTAACACCTTGTGGCAAGTTAGCTGCTCCTTCAAAGAACAAGAAATTATGTTTCCTGGCATGAGACAGTTTGGAAATCTCATGCTAGACAGTTTCAGTGGGGATTGGGAATTTCAAAGCTCCAATCCTATCCCGGTACTTTGAAAAATACACTTCTCTAATTCACCTTTACATATTCCTCTGTTTACCATTGTAAAAGATTTCTAAGACCTCTCGTAATAAAACGCAAGTCGAACAAACCATTCTCAAATCTGGTGTGATTTGAGAAGTCCAGAGAAATGCAATGGGAGGGCTGGTGCACAGAGATAGTTTATATGGATTTTCATAGAAACACTTCAGGGGAAAGAAATCTTAACCTCTTTACAACTTCAGCCCAGGTCTTCTGCACATATAGAAGTGACAGATTCCTCTGGAAGGGAAGGGGACTACGCTGAAGTGGTACAGCAGCAGTACTCGGGATGTCTCAGCTTGCCTGATACAGCATGGGCTGCAGCATGCCTAGTTTTGCTGTTTGTAAAGTTACTTGCAGCCATTGTTTCCATGGGAAACAAAGGCTACCAGAAATGCTAATGCAATAGATGTGTGATCATATGCCTCACCCATGGCTCACGTCTCTAGACTCTCTCCAAATGGTATGATGCTGGTTGTACTGTACCATACACTATGGACACGTGTTCTCTGTAATGTATGGGAAGGTAGCACTAGCAATCAAGCACAAATTGCTAAGGACACACCTAAAACATTGCATCACATCCCCTTGTCTGTGGCATACTTCAGAAAACAACGTAAGAAGAGCAGTAAAATAAACATTTCTTTCTACTTTTCTAGATGTCATAATATTTGCCAAAGCTGCAAGGAAAAGCAGATTACCTGAAACAGAGAGAAAGGAGTTAATGAAAACAGAAGCAGAAGGAACAGAGAGCCTGATCCCACCTCCAAATCATTTTGTACATAACAGATAAAGAGACAATGTGCAAAAAATAGACATTCACATTTTAGCAGTTAAACTTTTATTTTACCTTTTTAAAATTATTTACTTTTTTTTTTCTACAAAAGGCAGACATTGATTGTTAATCTGCAATTGTTCCGAGTGCGCGCAGAGATGCAAAAAAGGGTTATCAGAGGATGAAGGGCAGGGAAGCGCTCTGACTATACTTTCACATGTCATGATTAAGGTGGCATTAAAGCTTAAGTCCCAGTAATAATATTCATAACAGATAGTTTCCTTCCCCGCACACTGTTCTCAGTTCATATCAATTGTGTTGAAAACCCATTCAGTGAATTTCTTCAGTTTCTCAGTTGCATTCTGGGATTCCTCTTGTAACCTCAAATTGTCTTCCCGCAAATGCTGCACTTCAGCCTGAAGACTGGCCTTGTCCTCCTTTTCCTTAGGCATGAGGAAAAATACAGATCTTAGTGGAGATTTTAGGTCATGCTTCCTACCAATACAGAAAGGTAAGAATCTCTTGAGAGCCTGAGTCTCATTCTTTATATGGATCGTAACTGCAGGAACACATAGTTTTACATCTAAGGGACATTTGTGACATTTCCTTCTCCACTTTTTGCTTGAATGAGCAGGATTTCTCCACATTAAATTCTACTACACAATCTGGCTCCTCAAGAGTTGAGTTAAAATCAGGCATGCCCTGTTCTGCACAGACACGTATGTGCAACTGCTGATGGTTAACTAAATAAGGGATGGGACATTTTCCTGCAAAGACTTCCCCAGCTAAAAGATTTTTCATCTGACCACAGCAGATCCTTCTCGGACAAAGCAGGCGGTAACACAACACAGGAAATTCCCACATTAGAAAATATTATGTTTAGATAATACTATCAGCTTTTCAATAGCAGCACAAGATATTTACAATATATTTACTTCAAGCCTTTCACGGTGTTACATGAACTAGGAGTGGAGGTACTCTGGGTCATCCTCCTATGTTAAGCAGAGAATAAGATGCCTACAAATGCAAGCTAGGGCAAGAGTGTCTAAATTTGTCCCTAGCCTTGCATAATTAGAAGTATGGCCTGAGAAAAGTAGTAATGTCTTTTTTTGCATACAAGGATGCAACTGTCGCAGGCTCAGGCATGGCAAAGCAGGACTACACAGTTATTAACATCACCTATCAGCACTAAATACAGATTTTCTGTAGATTACATGTTTACCTTCCTTAAATCCTCCTGCAGCATCTTCAGCAAACCTTCCAGTTGGTCCACTTTAGAGGCGAGAGTTGGAGGAGATTCTTTACTGTTGAAAGCGGGAAAGAAGAACAGGTACTGATACGATTTACTACCTTCACATAGAGTAGCTAACAGCCTTGTCTATACCAAGTGGCTTTATGTAGGTGTACACTCAGGTACACTAAGAATTCACAAAACGAAAAGGAACCTAATAAAGAGTACACAGAACACATGAAGCACATTAATCAGTAGAACAAATGTAACTCATTAATTGGGGCCTTCCTATCACTTCACACCTCTCTACTCATTATATGTGCCTTGAAGTGTCATTGCTTTGGACACATTCATCAACTTCTCAGACAAGAAACTCACAAAAAGGCTCAACTGGACTTAGAATTCTTATGTTTTCACTCCCCACCACCATCTTCAAGAGCACTTGTGAAGAATTCTTCTGTGAAGCCTGGAGATGACTTCCAGATAAAGATGCTCCTACTCTTTTCCTCAGTTTGTAGCTGAGGAAGTCAGCATATCTGGTGTATTTACTTACCCTGTATAAGGCTTTATCTGTGCTGTAAGCTGGTCCTCAGCCTGATCACTGCTGGATGCAGCGCTCACAGGTCTGTGATTTTCATCAGCAGCAGCAAAGAATGAAGCTCGCTGAACTGAGAAGGCAAACAGAAGAACAATGGCAGCAGTAAAGATCATCTGTTCCTGCACAGTGCAACAGCTACACTGCAGGTCCTCAAAGCAATCCAACAAGTGTCAATCACGATAAGGTGATGATAATGACATTCCAATATCCACCTGAGAAAAGCAAACTGGCATTGCAAGTCCTTGCACCAGGTTCTCTACTGTATTGAATTCAACAAGCAAGTACTAGCTCTGGCACCACACTGCAGGCTCACAAAGACCATGCATCACCCTCTGCCTAAAATTTAGGTCTCCAGGAGTGAGATGCTTTAAGAGTGCAAAGCAGAGATGCCTGTAAAGCACTTGCAGAGTCCACCCAAGTCCAGTTCCAAGAGAGGCGAGAAGTCAAACTGGAGCAAGAGCTGTGCAGAATTTCCTGTGCATGGCTGCATGACACTGTCCATTAATTCAGTAACTGTATTTAGCTTCCTTCACTCCATAAAGGATCCCTTTATCTTGAGGAAAGAAAAGCTCACTATGCACAATTTACACGTGGAAAATAAAATGACCAATGTAATTTTTCAGAACCCAAAATTTTTTCCTTATGCTTTAGAAAATGCTTTCAGATTGAAACATAAAACTGCTTTCCTGCCTTATGTCTATACATTTTGACCTCTGACTGCTCAGATGTTTTAACACATCTCTAAATCACTATTGCATGTGGTGAGACTGTAAACTACCAATTGCCCCCACCTCTGGAGTTTCCTAGGAAAACTAGCAACATGAACACTCTGCAGTTTAACAAATTAATCTCTCTCCTCAGCAGCTGCTGTTTTCTCGATGGAAATGGAACAATATTGTCCTTTTCTGCTTAGCAAATTTTTGTTCTGTTCTTTCAACAAGGCTAAAATTAATGTGCCTTGGTATTTGGTGGAACTTTTCCCACTCTCCTCTTCTTCCCTTTGAATGAAAATCCTCAAGGTTGGTGTAGCTCAGCAATCCATCAGCTTTTGTTTCAGTTGGTTGGAGATATCACTATCTGCAGCTTTGGGGGCTTGTGCTGAAGAAACCAACCAGAGAGGTTTCCAGGATCACAAATCAGAATTTAGGCTGCTTGGTACCTGTCAATTCCTACTGGCACCTGACAGAGACTAGAGAAGGAGATTATATTGACATCAAACAGCTGTTCTCTCTCTAAGTCAAATCTGGATATATTTTTACAGTGGTGAGATGAAGATGTCATCCAACAGATCACCCCAACTTTAATTCATCTGAGCTGTCAGTTTGCTACCTTGATCACATGGTCTTTGTTCATACTTCTAAAGAGACACACAAGTGAGTTTGGGACCTAGAAAAGCAGGAGATTCAGCTTAATGAGGCCAGTCGAATAAACCTCAAAAAAACCTCAACCAACCAACAAAACAGGGATCTTTTAAGTAGAAATTGCCAACACAGGGAAATGAATTCAAACCTGGGTTTCATCCCTGTGTGGTGGTGGCTACTCTGGCTACTACCAGAGAACAGCCAAGAAAGCAAGTGACTCCACAGACTTCTGCAGCCATGCAGAAAAGTGTTGGAAAGATCCAGGATCATTGAGAACACTTCTGTGAAGGTGGGACAGCATGTATACAGACATTAGGGAAAGGCACTTCTGTTTAATGCTCCTTAGAAGCCTTTCCCATCCAGTTACAGTAATCCAATCTATAAGGTAAAGTCCCTTTGGGGTGAAGTGTATTAAATTTCAAATTCAAATACATCCAGGCAGCTTACAGTTTTCTTCAGTTTCCTAAGTGTCAAGGAGATAAAAAGTGCCATAGGATGAAATGACACTTATGTGAAAGTTTGTGTACTCAGAGTATGCAGAGGGAAGAATGGCAATGGAAAAATATACATTAACAAGGCATATTTTCCCCAAATACCTTGGCAGAGCACTTCAGCCCCACTACAAAAGTTCTTTCTAGTGCACTAAGCAAGGAATCATTAGTGTGCTCCTACTTCCCCTACTGTTTGACTTTACTTTTGCACTTTTGTGCCAGATGTCTTTTCCACCCGAGCTGTGATGTCTGCAGCTGCTCTGCATGGATTGCAAAGGAGCCAGTTTCACAGACATTTGGCCAAACCGTAGCACAGAGGCATTCCAGTATGAAGAAATGGTACCCGAGTACTACGGTTTTACGCTGTTAAGAATTAAATTGCTATTTGAAATGAGCTTAAGCTTCAAACTAAGTAGAAACAATAACAACAAAAGGAAGAATCAAGGTTTAAAAAGAAAACAAACCCACTCCTTAACGAAGAATGTACAAAGACCAACATTTTAAGTATTATGTTCAGAAAACTTACCTTCAAAAGCTTTGGCAGCATCTACCAAGTTTGACCAGTCCAGATCAGAGGCAGAATCAGGCAATGGCATAAGACCGGGGTCTGGCATGGGCTGCCGTCTTTGCTCCTGGATATCTGTGAGGGAGCTGTCTGAGGCAGAAAACTCTCCTGAAGTAAGGCAGAACAAATTATAAACAACATAAAAAAAACCCCAAACCAAAACACACAAGTAAAATTCGTTTCTTAGTACTAGTGCATCCCTATTTTTAATTTTTCTGGAAGAGCATTTTTGGGGCCAGAACTCAGCAGAATGTTTTATCCTCTGCAGGTGACCAGATATAGCACATTACAAGGCAGTATTCTGAGAGAGGAGTTCTCACCAGAACATTCAGGTCTTTTCTAACCTGCCTGAATCTTTGCAGCTTAGCACTTCAAAAGTCACCTTCTGCCTCCCCCCAGCACTGGGGCTGGAGGCAGCACTCTTCTACCCAATGATTCCTGCCTTTGCACAAGCTGAAGATACTTGAAGGGCTCTGCAGCCTCTTGGGGCTTCTACACTCCCTGGCACCTATTTGCTCCTGTAAAAATACAAAACTGTAGGAGCTTTTTCATCCTCTCTTTACAATATCATAAACCAGTGGGAGCAGACACAGGCCTATCAAGATGGATCAGAACAGGGAAACCCTTAAAATTACTTCCAAAGTGATGCATATGTCTCAGCAGTTTACTGAAACCTTTTGATCTTTATTGTAAAATACCCACAATCACCCATAAGCACCATGGTACATGGTGCTGCAGAAGAAACAGTGGTGAGCTTGAAGGGAGCATATAAATTCCTTGTAATTTTTGTGCAAGCTGGTGTCTAGCAGAGTGAAACACTGGAATTATTGCCACTGATTAGGGAAAGACCAAATTGTGAACCATCATCTACTTTGTTTCAGTTTACTGGTTGGACAATCAAAAAATGGCTCATAAGACAGCATGTGTAAGCTCAGAAGCAGCAACAACTTGCTTCCTCATGCTCTCTGTCAGGGTGTAAAGAGGTTGTGAAAGATTGGTAGGGGGTATTAGAAGCACCAAAGATGCACAAGTGCGTAGATGGACTGGGCACCTGTGAGGAAGCTGCAGAGAAGAAAGTTATAGTGAAGAATCTGTTTGGACCGGAGAGAACAGAAGGACAGCACGGTGGGCAAGGCACAAGCCTGTTGGAAGATAAATGCCACTCGTTGTGCTGCTTATTGTTGCCCATCCCCTTCTTATTTTGATAACCATGTCTCTTAACCATGTAATTTTTTTAACTAAAATAACTTCAGCTAAATAGTGTTGCTGCCTGGGAAACAATGACTAGACAAGCTACCCTGTACTCATTTCTTTGCTCCAAAAAATGGGATTTTTTTTTTTTTTTTTTTTGCTTTTGTTTTCTTTTGTCTCCTTGTGTTTACTTTTTATTTTTTTAAACACTGAGTTAGCTCAAAGTTAACTTGGAGGACTCTTGTATTATCTCCCCAGAAGAGAGCAGTTATTTGGGAAGTCCTTAACATGGAAATATTTACAATTAGTGAAAAGGTACACAGAATCAGAAGAAAAAACTAACCATTGGAAAATCATGTGCTTTAAAAGTGTGAGCTGGATTGTTATTTAAGACAGACAAATAAATAAGAATATTTTTAGCTCACTGTTTACCCTCTTCAAGACAGAGATGGCTGGTTTTTGTTCTTTAGATCTTTGAATTCAAAGAATTTTGAGTAACTAGAAGCCAACAAATACTTGTGGTATTAAATATCCAGCTCTACTTTATCCTTTTCTCAGCAAAGGCAAGTGGAGGGCAGGGGGGAGACGATTTGTGTGCTACTCAAATAGCTGGTCCTTTTATCATGCAGGCCCTATACTATAAAAAATGGAAAATCTTATTTTGTTGACAAAACAAGTAATTGGTTTGGTGTGGAAGAGAATGTGACAGGGAAAGAAGATTTTGTGGTTTTCTTTTGGGCAAATACAGGAATCTAAACAAAGGAGACCAAGTGCTGCGTTCCAATTCTACTCAGATGGTATCATTAATCCTCTGACCCCAAGCCCTCAGAAGCCAAATCCACCAGCCACTTACAAGCATAACCAAGTCTGCAAAGTTATTTTAATGCATTTAAAAAGCAGAAGTGAAGAGAAACGCAGAAGTGAAGAGATCTCAGTTTCCTAACTCTTTATGCAAGAAACATGTTATAGAGAAACAACAGCTCATGAAAATGTCAGGTTCAACACTGAGAACTGATGCCTGGTGATCACAGACAGAAAAGAATTTAAAATAGGTTTCTTCAGCAGCCTTCACTGTTGAATGTATCCTGTGTAGCTAAATACAGACGGTTCTTAGGGCCCACCACAGTAAGTTGAATCTATTGATAGCTTTGTGTTTTCCTCACAAAACATACTAAAACATGAATAAATCAGAGCAGATATGTACTTCAGAAAACATCGCAGGATCCTACACTGAGATGTAGCTCTATTTCTGGAAAACACATTTAGTTATGAGGTACAGTAGGAACCTGTGAAAATTCCCTTTCTCACCCAGACGTTCACATGCAGGAACACACAACCTGTACCAGATGATCCTAATGAGACTTTTCATAAACTAACAGGGGAAGGCCGAGTGCCTTGCGGACAGCAGTTTGCCCAGTATATTTTTCTTGTTAGCTGCTGATGCGTGACTAAAGGAACTCAATTCCTGTAAAATGAATTGGGCAAGGAAGTGAATTTAAAAATGGGGCAATAAAATCTATATCCAGTGTATTTGTACACCCAGAAGTTTATCCACTTCTATATCATTATTTTTGTAATAGTATTTTGATTTCATAATCCCACACTAAAGGAACAGGCACGTGAAGCTGTCACTGGTGAAATACCAGGCATACAGTGCTTGCCCATTGGTCCAACTGGTCCAAATGACTCGTGGAAGAAATGGTGAAACCTTACAACCAACAAGGCAAATTTTAACGCTCCCCTCCACAAGGTAATTGCACTACCAGTGATACAGGTTCCTATAACCCACTGAAATGTGTATGTGAAATTCCCATCCGATTTTATATTTTTAGACATGTGACTTGACTCTAGCCATTTTATCCAAATAAAGATGGAAGTGCTAATTGCTGTAACAAACATTCTCCCTTAACATGATTCACAAGGGATTCCTCAGAAAGTAGACAAATGGGAAATACACTTACCATGCAGTGATTTCATTCCCAAAGTATACGATGGTCTCCGTAACGGCAGCGACTTTGGGAGAGAAGGGTACGTGCTGGTGAATAGAACATCGTTTGGCATGGCTTGGTCCAAGAGGGAGGCCCGCGAGGCGAAGAAGTGGTCCCTTTGACCACTGTAAATACTCTCATCTGACAAAGTCCTTTGCAAGGCACGCCTTGTGGTAGGAGTGCTGGGAAAGGGAGACTGACAGGACAGAGTGTGTGACTATACATTCATAGAAACAAATAAAAAGAAATGAGAAAAAAATATCAATAATGAAACTTTTGAAGTTCATGTTGCAATTTTTTATTTTTATTTTTTAATAAGAAAACAAATGTTAACAGTTTTTTCAGACTGGACAGGAAAAAGAAATAAAGGAATCTGTTTTGGAGGAGATTATAACTAGATAACAGATATAGGTCTTTTTTAGCATCTCTCACATTTTACTTTGTAAACACCCTTCAAGCTTCTCCTGAAGTGGAAATCTCTGGCAGATTCTAGAGCCGAGGTAGAGCAGAGACAATGTTTACAGAGCTCTCCCTTGTGCCTGGGGGAGGCTGCCTTCCTGCAGGCAGAGAGAGCACCAGCAGATGCCAACTAATTAAAAATCTCCTACCACTGAACAAGTAGGAACACCCACCACCGCCTTCTTCAGAAGGATCTGAATCAAAATTAAGTAAATAGCACCATGAGTAAGAGAACTGCTGTCCTACCCCCACCATCATCCCAGCTTCCTCCATGCTCCACACACTGCGGTCAGCCAGAAGCTGGGCTGCGCCAGTGAGCTGTTTTCAAAGAACACGTAACCATTCCCGGCAGCAAAGACACTGATTTTTCTGACAGCTGTAGCAAAGTAACTATCTCTAAGACATAACATTTTTTTACCGTTTGAAAATTGGTACAAAGGTTTTCGTAGAGAAATGGTAAAGAGCAAGGAAGACCTCCCCACCTTCAGTTGCTCTGTAAGCAAGTTTAAACACAAAAGGAAATACTACAATTTCTGGAAAGAGTGATTAAACATTATAATGAGTTGCCCATTTGCATATAATTTTCTCTTCTCAGAAGGAGGAAAATAAAATGTTTAAGCAGACTGTACTCTATTCCTGTGATCAAAATCCCACACTACAAGGTGGGAGAAGAGCATGGAGGACGGACTATTGGTACTTAGGGGAATACAATCTGCCAGATTTTTTTTGGGGGGGGAGTCAAAAACATAACATTTTTATGTTAAAGATAGCTACATATTTTGGTTTTATGATTAAGTATCAGAAACAATTAAGATTACTTCCAAAAACCTACTATCATCATCAAAAGACAATGAAGGAAAGAGAATCCATGTCCTCCACCAACTTTCTAGTACATCAAATTCTCCCCTCTGTGTTGCCTCCATTGAGACATGCCCATCCCAGAATGGACACTGCATACAAAGTTAACACTACAGAAATGACAGCTTCTGGTACACAGTCATCACTGAGTACCAAGCTGCTTTTCTGTTTTGAAATTTAAAAGCTCAGTCAGGTAGTTCCATTTTACGATCCAGAGAAACCTTCCGGCACTAGTCCCTAAGTGGCAAAGGAAAAGGAATAGCTGCTAAGTCAAGCAGCATTTACTCAAGGTAGTACAGTTCACTTGGTGTTAAAGAATTAGAAGCTGGAACCACCAGTCAGTATCAGATGTTCAGATTAAAAAGGTGCATAGATACAAACATCTGACAGAGTTGCAACAAAGGCAGTACAAGTAGGAGTTGTCTTCTGGTAAGAGAGCAGAAGGAACAGAAAGCGAAGGGTCATTTGTTCGAGAAGATACAATGCATAAGTACTAGTTAAAGAGATAAGGAAGGCTGGGAAGAGAGAAAAGATGCACAAGACACACAAAATCACAGCCTAGAACAAATTCCACTAGCAAACAAAGCCTTTGACAGACAGACAGGAAAGAGAAGGAATTTTGGTCATTGTTCAGTGAACTAATGAAGGCCATTATCTTTTTTTTTTTAACTGTCAAAAAACTTTATGCTGTAAGAGCAAGATAAATTGTACAGTGGGAGGAAATTACAGTTACTCTTAATATGAAAAAGATTTATTTTATGGTTGTGTTACAATGCTATTAACTTGCTGAAATTTATCAGAAGTCTAACCTGAGTGAAAATACTCGTTACAGTCACCAGGAAATACAAGACAAGAATTGATTCACTAACAACCCAGTGCAGAAAATCAGTAAACCCAGAAACATAAACACTTTTCATGGTCTTTGTGTCACCTCTTTAAACAGAATGGATTATCTTAGATGAGAACAAACCCCTTGCTCAAAACAACCACCAGGAGATGCTTTCACTGCCATGTCCCACTCCCCTCAGAACAAACTTAAGAAAAAGTTATCATGCCATTGGCAAGGATTTTTTTCCTGCAACCTCAAAGGTAATATCTGAAATAACCTGTGTATAGAACTTAGCACTTAAAAGTTTTAATAAGCCACTTGGAGTTTTTACAAGCAAAGGAGGAAGCTGCAGATCGCTCTTCTGCATGGTTGCTGTGGAAACCATGTGGGCTCTAGGTGATGAGCCGGAGCTGTTAAGCACTGACTATCCATGGAGACTATAGAAATGAAGATGTTCCCTTCAAAATTATGGATTTTAAAATTAATATATGCACTTTTGTGTTATTATACACATTTTGAAATGCAACAGAAATGTTTCTACTTATTCTGTATAAATATTTGCTTAAGTTTAGGGAGCATTCTTGGTCCTTGCACTGTAAAAGGATTAGAGAGGCATAAAAATGTGCTTTTTGCATGGAGTCTCATTACTGTCAACAAGTCACTGTCTAGTGAAGCAATCAGAAAAGAACAATTCAAATGCACATGACAACATCACAGGATTTTCCATGAGCCAGCAGTCCTAAACAGTCTTTGCAATTTGGCATACTCCTCTCTTTAAACTTGCACACAAAACTGTAATAATATTGCAGTGACTGTAATAATGAAACTGTTCCCCAAATGTATTTCTGTTAAGTAGGTAAGTCTGACAAATGGACGGTTTTCTGTCCACGATGACAATTCAGGCAATGCCTTTCATTTTGTTTTCCTATTATGGGTGAGAACAGAAAAGAACCTATCTGTAAAATTTGAGTCCAGTGCAGAGTGCAACCAAATAAGCTCTGTATGACTGAACACTTTGGTTTTGACTGCTTTGAAAGCACTCAGCATTTTTCATACAGAAATCTTGAAGTGTCATGGACTTCGATGTTTTCCAGATTATGAAGCATTTGCTGTATTAGTTGAAATAATCAGGCAGCAGTGACCTCGGTCATGAAATTCTTATTAAGTGTAACTGTACGCATTTCTATTTGTAACAACAGAACGATGACTTGGATCAGAAAAGGACCTGTGTGTTGCTCTTTGGCTATTGTCATGTTTCAATTAACTATGACAAGAGACAGACAGATGGCAGACTCTCTCTTTAACCTACCTTAAAATTCTTCTGGGATTCAGGTGTTGGGCTATCAAGATCTATCAGTTTCTTCAGGTCTTCTTCAACAGTGGACTTGGATGCTCGTTTTGGTGATGCTCGTAGATCTCTTGCCGAAGCACGCAGCCGAGGGTGGGCCATTTCATTGCCATCACTCTGGTGACGTCTTAAATGAAATGGAACAGACACATTCAGGTCTCAAAGCCCTGGGGCAGGAGGCATGAATGAAACAAGATTATAGCACCCTCAAGATTGTAAAAGAAAACAACCTAGGTAGGGGGCATGAAGGAGGGAAAGAGTTTCGATAATACAGCAGAGCCTCATCTGAATGAATACCTGTTGAAGCAATAAACTTGTTTAAAGACATCAACTAGCAATATACTTCAAGGTTATTTGACTACCTTTTCCCCAAAAAGGACCGAATCTATTAAAATAATACGTATTCTGTACAAAAATAAAAAATACAGATCACCTCATTGAGCCCAAAAGCATCAAGCCACTAAGTTTATTTAATCTTTTTACTGTCTTTTTATAATGCAATTATCATAAAGTTTCACCATCTCCTTTTGACAGCCAGTTGTTGGTATCATCTAGGGATACTGTGCTTGACCCAATAAAAGTCAAGAAGGGTTGAATAAATTACTTTGCAATGGGCTTTCTGAACCACTTGCTTTGCAATTCACGCTGGACTTAATGGAACAATATTTTCACTAGTACGTTGTTTCTCAATTTCTCTTCCAAAAGAAGTGGTTGCAGATTGTAACACAAAGATTTTGGTTTGCTTTAAGCCAGTTAGACTGGAGATTGGCAGCAATCTTAACAAGGCAACATGGAGTGTCACAGAGCTAATGCAGAGCATGCATGGTACTACTACATGGATGAGAGGCTTAAGGAAAACTCAGGCTCTAAGTTAAGAGGATTTTCAATATTTGCTCAAATAGCATTTTGGGTCAACTTTAAGAAGTCCCAAGGAAAGATAATCTTTAATAGGACTGAAATCCATATAGCTCTCCAGAAATGATTAAAAAAAATATTTTACAAGTCACCAGGGAATGAGATTAGCTAACTATCCCATATTTAACACTAACTGCAGAACTCTAGACTAGAGATTAAGTTCTACAGAAGACTAGGCATCCCATTGAACAGTCCTGAGCTCTTCTATACAGAGAAGCATCACAGATATCAATGCTTCTTTACAATTAAAGCAAATAACCAAACAAGAGAACTAAAAAAAAAACCAGTCTTACTTTCTTGAATCCATAAACCCCACTGAGTTTATTGTCCCTTCTGGCTTTTTCCATCCGATCAGATACTTGCTAGTAGCACCCTGGCGAGGGTAGAAAGTCCTAGGACCAGATGAGGAGGAAGAGGAAGAGGAGAAAGAAGGTGCGAGCTGGGGAGAAGTAGCAGAATGAAGCTCTTCTTTAGGTGAGCTTCTGGCACTGGTGAAAACAACTGGGCTGGCAGAGTGTCGTGAGCTCATGGTACTAGGAGAAAAACATAATAAAGATAAAATTTGCCTTAATTGTGTGCATATCTACATATATATATACACCTTGTTTAACTATTTTTATAGCAGAACTCTTGGCACGAGATGTTACTCTTATCAATAGTGGGTAAAGTAGCAAAACCAGTTTGCTGCTCTTAGCAGACTTCCGCCAATGTTTCATTAAAAGCATCTCACATAGTAATGAAAAATTTTTGCAATACAACACGGTCCCCTCACTCCCCTTGAATGAATGGGAAATCCAGGGTTCACTGTCATTAGGCAGCTCAAAATTAATACAAGAAGATTGTAGCTGAATTAGCAAAAGAAAAGAACTTAAGTCCAATTTCTTGCTGGAATTCCTGGCTGTGAAAGAAAAGATATTTTGGAGGAACTCAAGCAACAGGAAACATCTCTAAGACCTCATAATAAACCAAAGAAGAAACCTATACATCTTTCAGAAGAGGCATTCCTGGCATTTGCTTTAAAAGTGGTTACCATTAGCAAAAAACCCTCTTAAATTGAGAAGTCTAAGCAGTCTCTAACATGTCACAATTTGTCTAGACAGAAAAACAGTTGGAATGACCAACTGCAGCTTACTGCTGCAAGGAGGTGAGCTTTAGATGGGAGCTACTCTCCAGTTATGCTAATACTCAAATATGCATAAGAGGAGCTACGGCTTAAGATAGTATTTACTTAAGCAACCTTAAAAGGTCAGGCATTTCTAAGTACAGTTACAGGAAAACTTTGTGTACAGCCTTAAGTACTGAAATACCATTATTTATTTGGAGACTAGTTTTCTATCGACTCTCTACATTTTCATCCCTGTACCTAACATTGCAAGGAAGGAATTTGAAACAGATGGCCCTGTGGTAAAGAATGGCTTATGACTGAGAAATAAAAATTAGCTCAAAGGCTGAATGAAGTCACTGCATAATGTCTCCTTTCTCAGCCTAACAGAAAATTCTTCACCACTCTTTTCATCTCTTGATAAAATAATGCATTTTCACATCCCTCTCTTACTGAAACAGAAAAAAAGAATTTAAGGTTAAATTTATACTTCCATCTGGGAAAATAATCTCACCTACATTTAGCCTTCCAGAATTCAGTTATCTAATCTGTGCCACTTCTCTGTCTCCTGCTGTAGTCGATGGAGAAATATCCTTAGGAGCTGATTCTCATCATCTCAAATTAGGTGTCTCAGATACACAGGGAGAATGAATGCTTTGGAGTTCCTTCTTTCTCTCTGTTGACAACAGATTGTGTCTGGAAAATCCTTGTCTACTAGGTTTCATTTTCATATGGCTCAGGTTAAGCACCGTGAGTCCCAATGGTTAAGTGCCGTGGATTTAATGAGAAGTGTGAGTGGCCTGCAGTCCTCCCACCTCAAACAGCACAGCCTGCTGCTGCAGCCAGCGCTTCCAGCGGAGATGGCTGCAAAGGCCCTCACATCAGGGGCAAGATGCATCTCCTCATATGTATGCAAATCAAGTAACAATAATCCAGATCTTGTATTACAGAATTACTTGGGTTTTTTCCCCTTCCCTCCATCTGTACATTTGACAGATTGGGAAAATATAGGAAGAGATTTTCTTGTCCATCAAGCCTGTAGATTTGGTGCCGCACATCACAACCTTTGTATTTGCAACAGATGTAAGTAAACATAATTTGTAGCAAGAAAGAAAGAAAAAAAAAAAAAGAGCTCGGAGGAGAGGCAGTAAATTTCTCCTCATTCCCGCTTCTCTCAAGCTTTTCAATACTGAAAGAGAACGACTACACATGCTGAGTAAACCAGCCCATCTGTGAGGCATCATCACTGCAGAATTAAACCACCAAGATCTGGGGAGGATGCACACCTTCCCCAAAGAAAGAAAAAGAAGGGGAAGAAAAGATAAAAGGTTATTTCTTTTTTTTCATTTTTACCTCCTTCTAAATACACTCAAGATATGAGTAAGTCTTTTGCTTCAGTGAAGGACAGGGGAAGTTCTGATCCCATTTCAGGATTCTTTAATCCACCAGGCAGTTCTCAGGGAAATGCTAGTTATAGGAAAAAATTTCTGGATAAAAACCAGTAACAACAACTAGATGGGCTGGTAGTGTTGATCCTTAATATTACTAGGCAAAGAGGGTAAGAAACGATGTTCAATATGCTCTACATAAAATTTATATATAAAATGCATATGTATATATAAAACCAATCTTAATATTTTATCATATACCATATTGTATATACATATTGTGCATTATTAACTAATTAGCATTAATTTAAGTTTTATTATAATATGTATTAAATAATAGATGGATGCCAAGAGCAGTCTGGCAAATAAGAAAGAAAATTAGCATCCAGTTTTAAATACACTTTTCTATAAAGTGCATTGCATATTGTGAGCTGCGGTTTTATAATAATGTATTTTGGGAGGATATTCTGCTTCAGGAAATAAGCACAGAACTGTGGCTATTACTGAAGTTTTTCACCCTACGAAGCTTTTCAGCCTACAAGTAAACCTAGGCAGGGCAACAGGATCCTGACAGATAGAGACCACACTTGTTAACTTGTTAATTGGAGAGCAAAAGGCTTTGGATAAACTCTAGAAAAACTAAATTTGAGCTGGAGCACTATGGTAGCGATGGGAGCATTTGCCACCAAGAAGCCTGCAGAGGATTACTCATACTGTAACAGACACCTGGACCAGCTTGATTCTGTCTGGAAGAGATGGAATCCTCATACTCTCAGGACAGGGATAGCCAGTGTTGGTCCCCTGCCTCCCACCTCAATTATTGAGACATCCATTAAATTAAGGAAAAATCAAAAAACACTACATGACAATCTGCACGTATTTCAGATGAGACATTAATAGAAACTATTCTACAATCATTAAATAATATTTTAAGCATCTTAAAAACATCAGAAGTAATGAAAAAGACAGCTGATTAGAAATAGGCATGATTTTCCTTTTAGCTTGGTAACAGGACCATAAGAAACTGCATAGTTTAGATGAAAATGAAAGTTTAATTTTATTTTTTTCCTGGGGAATTCAGGCCATCAGTACATACGGCTTCATTTAATGACATTCAGCTATAATGATTCTGTATAATTACTGGCCTACATAATGCAATTCTCCTGAGATGCTATGAGAAATCTGCACAATCATCAGGAAGGACTTCGGGAATGGGGGTGGAAAAGAAAAATAAAACCCAGCCAGAAGCTCTGCTGTAAAAGTTAATCACTATAATTTACATTTTGCCACCAATGCTCAGGTACAAGTTCTTTTATGCACCATCAAATGATCCGAACACTAATTATCCCTCTTGTCTTCTACAGACACAAACACTCTAATTTGTGGTTATTTTCTGTTCTTTTGTCACCGGGTACTTCTTAGGGCCAAATTCCTTCTCGCTCAGAAACCTGACTCTAAAGATGTTACAGACAGTCTGGCATCCACAGGTAAAAGGCAAAAAAGTGAGAAGCAACAAAAGATACCAGTTTAGAAACTCATAGAGGAACACACCAATTTAGCTGTTCATTTCTCATGACAAGTAGCTCGGTCAGCACCACCCTTCAGCCTCCCCTCCTTCACCTCCATGAAGCAGGCAGCTGTGGTTACATTTTGGAAGTCTAACAAGCCTCCAGCTCTAAGCTCTTGTCCCTCCACAGAGAGAGCTATGAAGTGTCGGGAGCCAACAGCTGGATGTAAAGTTTCCTCAGGTCAGCACTGCTGTTCAGTAGGCATCCAACAACTGAGAATGCCTCAAGACATAAAACGAAAGCTTTTTAACACAGATTCTGCCTTTGCTTTACTGTGACACATCAAACATGTTCTAGTCTTCAAAAATAAGAAAAAAGTAAAGAAGAAACAAGTCAGTCTGGTTTTAGTCCACCAAAAAAAAAGCCATGGGTGCAAGGACTGCAGTATTTCTCCAGTATCATGCCCTGTGTGTTCTAAAAATTGCTACTATTTCTCTTCACAAAGACCTGCATTTTTAACATAATTTAAAACTTAAACTGAGGAAAAAAAAAAAACAACCAAAAAATATTTTTCTCTAGCATAAAGCCTAGGGAACCTTTATCTGGAAATTTCAGTAACAGCCCCACCCCAAAATGTTGAGAATCTTCGCAGTATCATCAGAGAACATCACATAAAGGATTCCAAATCAACCAGAGAAAATACTGTGTTTGGAGACACAATGCTGTCATATTCTAAGTAATGAGACAACACCCTAGACTTAAATTTGCAATCAAGTTGTGAAGTATACCCATGGAAAACAAAGATGAGAGCTGTCAGGGAATGAATGCCCTGCTATGTTTCTTTCTATTACATTTTCTTGGCTTTTCTACTGAACTAACCCTATTTGGTGCTCAGAGAAGAGGAAAGCAGAACCTCGGATGTACAAAGATGCCTGTCCCATTAGGTACACCTTTACAATAAAGCTTCAAACAGCTGCATTTAAGTTTTGCAGGGTTCTTTGAGTCACTTCTGAAAAAAAACCCTTCCAAATAGAAACGCTACTGACAACTTGATTAAAATTAGCATTTTGTATAAGAATCTCAGATTGAATGCTACTGCTAGTAATGTTCAGACAAGCACTACAGGGAACATAGTAAATTCTAATGTACATTAAAAATACATATAAACATGCTTAAAATATAAGGTATGAAACTGTAAATAACCACCATGTAGATTTTCACCTTCACGAAAGGGGCACATGCCAACACTGCCCAATATTGAATTAAATCCCTCTGCACAGTATTTTCTACAGACTTGCTCAAGTTCTTCATGCATGCATAGCTCCAGGCAACACCTATCTCACAAACCTGGGTAGGATTTATATCAACTGACTAGGAGTTTTCATGCCAAAAATGGACAACCAAGAGAGACAGAAAACCAGAGCCAGATCACCATTAATAAACTATTTAGTCAAAATTACCATGACAAAGTACAAGGAGACTGTTCAGCTCACTACAGTCTCTATGACAACCCCCTAGTTGCAGCTACTGTATGAGGAGTTGCTAAACTGCCAGATAAACATGTAGACTTGCATAAATGTAGCTTTGCTCAAATTGATAAAAAAGATTGCTTCAAACTTCCAGTCTGCAGGTATTTTAGCTGCATACTCAAAACACAGGTGCCTGATAATAAAAATGCAACAGTCAGGCTCCACATGGCCAACAAATTATGACCACCACACATCCTCCTTGGAAGAGTCGTGTTTTTCTTGTACGAGTTATTTTTCAAAAAAGCATGCTGAATACTTCCTGGTAAATGGCTTAGGAAAATGGTTTAAAATATTTTCTGCCTCTGGCAGCTCTGATTAACTTGTAAAGTGGGTATCTTCCATCTGAGGTGTTCAAGCACATTATACACATACTTGATACTGCCAATCTTACAAGCGGCAAAACTGAGTGAGAGAGGGAAGGTGCCTGTGATGTGTCATACCCACAAACTTGCAGCAGAATGAGTTTAAAATCTACATGCTAACACTCTCAAGCGACTTGCTCTCAGATTTGCCAGCAGATTTCTAAACAGAAAGACTGGGGGAAAAAATGCAAAACATCTGAAATTTGTACTTGCAAGACTAAAAGGAGAACACCATATTAAACTGTTCATTAGTGAAAGGGACTGATCTCCTTTCTGATCCACATGCAAACTGCAGGTGTTGCAAGACATTCCTTATGAACACACCAGACACATGTCCATCTTACATCAGTTCAGTAGTAGCAGCACGGAATAAGCCCTCAAAGACATTCTTTAGTGTTATAACCAGTAGCAGATACAAAGACTAAATTTCCAAGCATTCTGCACAGTGAGGTTTTTCAAGCCATTGGCTAACATAAGTAGAAACCTCTCTCTTCAACATCCACTTCTCACTTTTTATAGGTTAGAGAGTGAGAATGGGAAAATGAATGCGGAGGGGTCAATCTTGTAAGAGGTGAAAATTACCTTGTATGCGAGACAGCATCACTAAGACTATAAGCACTGTTCTCCCTCGTCAGTGGATTGGAGGCTGGTTGACTCTTGCTGTGAATATCCAAGCTCAGTGAAGACTCGGTCTTTCTGTCCATGTGGCCCTCTTTTTCTAGTGTCCTGTCTGCAATGGAGACCACTTCGCTGGAGCTGTGCCACAGTGGTGCCACCTTCTCCTTTGTTAGCCCTGTACGTGGAGACGTCGCTGCTCCCAGGGAGGCAGTGCTGCCATGGCTAGGGCCATAGGAAGTGGTATCTATGCCACTATCAGCTGAAGTCCCTTGAAGGTAGTTGTAGCTGTTCAGCTCCGATTCAGTGCGTTCTCCACTGTCATACCATTTCTCATCGCTGTGAGCACTGGAGGCATTGCTGGAGAGAGTATTGCTGCTGGAATGGCTGGAGTAGTGGCTGTCGGACTACAGAAGAAACAACAATCCAAAAAAACTCCACACTTGTAGGTTTATTTCATAATTATGGCAATAAAGAGGAGGAAATAAATGGCTACAGAAGTCACTACTGCACAAGAGAAGTTCTTCTGCCTTGAGGTATAGGATAGACACAGAGAGAAGACTAATAAACTCTAAAAATTCCACTCCTGCACAACGTGTGTGCTCTGTTCTGGGTGCATATAAAATGCTTTCATATGGATTTGGTAGCTGTGTTTTCCCTATTGAAGGAAAGCCACAGATGTTTGTATTTTCAAGCAGAGTTCTGCTCAGCCCAGTCCAATGAAACTGGCTGAGCTGTGTACGCTTTGACTTGGTTTGTAACTAGTTTAAAATATCCTAATTTTACGACTCCGAGATTTTAGAAAATGAAACATAACCAATCCACAGAAAGTGCACATCCTACTTTAATAATCTAATTGCTTATCAAAATATAAAAATAGGGCAAAGTAGCCACGACTCTTCCTACCTCCCTTTGTAGTAGGGTGTATTTCCTCCTCGGCTGAAGTGTCCTTTGCAAATGATCAGTGAAATGCTGTGTAACTAACCTGACACTATTTCCCAAAAGGCAGATTGCAAGAAAGGCAGCTTTAATGCAATGCTTTTAAATTGCCCCATCAGGACATGCCAGTGTCTGGCTGGTTTTGTATGTTCTGGCTTTGGTTACAGCCTGCTGTTAAGAAGAAATGTCAATGTGCTAAATTCCATAGTGGTCACTGGTGGAATATCCCATTAGAGGGAAGAATGTCTTGCTATACACTCATCATTGCTTAGCAGCTCTCCATCTTGGGGTATTTTATATCCATCTGAATTCCTTAACTTTAGTTTCTATCTACAGAGTTTAAGGTCTGATCATCATGTAATTAGAACTGAAGCCATTTTTCAGTATGCAATGGACTTGTTTAGTGACCAGATGGCCTAGGAATAAGGGGAGGGATGGAAAGGAGACTTAGAATGACCTTCCCTATTTTTCTGCCCCTGCAGTTCTACCAAACATGCACAGGCAGAGATCCCAGGCAAATGTAAAAAAAAAAAAAAAAGATACTATTTCTGTTTTCACTGGAAAGAGGGGAAAATAGAGAGCAAGAAATCTCAGCATCCACATTTCTTATTATAGAAAGGCAAGAACTGACAGAAAGAACAGGAGGAATATTAAGTAAATTGACCTGGACCTCTAGTTATTTCCAATTAAAGTTACTGCTCTTCATTAGGGACTACATCATTCCCTGCCCCCATCCATCTGTCCACATAACAAAAATTCACTTTAACAATGACTAAATGAGAAGAATGCAAGCATTAATAATTCCAGTGCTGAGCTTTGCACGCAAGCTAATGAGTTACGTGTTACATCATTATATGGGCAAATACATCTCATGGAAAACAGGTCAATCTAAATATAAAAACTAGTTTGCACTCCTAAGACTGTTAAGACAGCTGTGTTGTCACTGAGCTTTTTTTTTTTGTTTGGGTTTTTAATTCAAATAATAAAGATGAGTTGTTATGAATTAACCTAAAAGCACCACTGCCAATTGTACTGAAGGAGGAACGCTGGTAAGCGGGAGCAAGGAACAGAAACCAGTTGAAGACTTTGTCACACCTAAATAAATGCAAATAATACTTGCAAATATAATCATGCAACACAACTCCACATTTTAGCTGACTGTACAAATAAAATAAACAAAGTAATAGAGCTTATTGGGTAATTTAAGGTTTAATGGGTGAGGGTTTTTATTCTAGTGACTTAAATGGTTTTCAAGACATTTTAAAACTATGAACATTACTGCATTTATCTCTCTGTATGCAAACCAGGAAGTGACAGTCTTCAAATAGGTGTGAAAGTCTAGCTCCATGGAGACAGAGAGACAGAATTTACCACTTAGACCTTAAACATGAACAAAACAATTAACTTTTTTTTTTTTAACAGGATTCAAACCATTGGCTAACATAAGTGGTCCTTTTAGATGAAGTCTTCCAAGCGTGTGCAAGGTAGGCTATGGAAAGGAACTAACAGTTGCACTAAATGAGCAAAACAGGGGAAAATAGAAAACCAAAAGCAAGATCACTGTTCTGTTTCAAATCAGCAGCTGAGTCTTATTTTATAATATATTATAAAATATATTAGTAAACTTAAAAGTCTCACAAGGCAGGGCTATTGCCTTGTAAATTCCCACAAATCCTCTACTTATCACAAAATAACAGACAAGAAGTTGCTGTTCAACTGTCAACAAAACTTTATTAACTCATAAATATTTCAGTAGGCTGTGATTAGCTTCTGTAGGATTCAAAAAACAACAGGTCTGCTCTAATGCTTCCTCTATGTACTAGCAGGGAACAGGGCTTGAGGATTTATTTTTTTTTTTTTTAAACTGACAATTTGAACAATACTTCTGGTATCAAGAGCTTGTGGAGCAAGAGCAAAACATTAAATAATTCATTTGTTAGGATAACTTACATGACCCTGCTTATTTGGAGACAAGTGAACCACAGGATCCTGTCTCATCAGCCTTCCGCTGGGGCTTTCTCTGAAGGACGGCAGCACCTTGGATACCGCTGGGAGGTGGCAGGTTGGTTCTGCAATGCAGGACACAGCGACGCACTGAAGAGCGTGTACAGTGCAACAAACTAAGATGATGAGCGACTTAATTTTACGTGACATTTTTTCCAATACTACCATTACCAAAAAACTGTGGATACCTAATATGAAACTCATTCCAAATAAAAAAAAGTACATGCTGTGACAAACCACAGGTGAGTAGGCGAGAGCCCATTCCTGCCTGGCATGGAGCAGTACGAATGCATGAAAAAATGGCAGCCACCATCCTGGCTTTTGTCAGAGCAAGCTGAATGGTATCATGCCCCCATTGTCGAACGGCACTATATTAGAGCAATAAAATAGCTGAACATTCATTTTCACCATGTATTGACATCGCATCTCTATACGCACTTTGAATGGGGACAAGAAATTGAAAAACCTGAATATCTGCATTTCCTTAAATTGTATTGTACCCAAAGCAGGACAACAGCAAAAGTCTACAGTGATCACTCAAATGAACACATTTTCTCTACAACAACTTCACATATTTCTTTTGAAAGTTAAGGTTAAATAAAATTTTGTAATTGGAAAGACAAAAAAAAAAATCTGTTGAAATCACAATATTCCTTAAAAAATTGCAGGCTGTGAATGTGGTAACTGGACATATGTACTAAAGGAAGCCTTATTAAACGAAGCCTGACAGAAGGGGATGGAATTTACATCATCTTACATGGACACTCACAGGAGTGCTTTTTGCCAATTAAACTCTCCCCCCACTCCCCCGAGAAAACTATGGGGGTCTAGAGCGTGTTCAGACACAGCCCATCAGGTAAGTTGTCTTCTCAGAGCCCAAGGTCAGTATTTTAAAAGAATCCCTCTCTGTTGTGCCTTTTTACATATATTTTCTCTCCTGTGGTCATGCTGCATGTTGCACTTCTAAAAAGTACTGCTTTTAAGTAGTATGTGTGCTCATGAACATTAATACTTAACAATACCCATGCTAATTAGAAGTGCTTTCCCCAACACAGCTACAGTTTATCCGTCTTGATCTGCAGCATTACCAGCTTTTTAAAAAAACGAATGAAAAAGCTTTTCAAAAAGTATTTTAAATTTAAAACAACAACATCATCTAAAAATACCCCCAGAAAGTGGTAGCACAAAAACCAAATCTCTTCCGTAGCTAAGAATGGGCCAGGAAGGAGTGTGTGAATTTGCTGTAGCTAATGCCTTATTTATCTTGAGATGGATTATCCCAAGTGAAAATGTGAGTATTTGTCATAGACCCAAACTTTCACCTACCTTCACCTGACTGGCAATAAAGTCTCCAGTCAGAAATGCAGCTTCCAACTGCAATAGATGAATACAGGACAATACACAAGAGACAGAATACATATTGTCGGTATGCATTTCTTAGCCTTTGCCAAATGCTGGAGCCATCTCTTCTGCCATACAGTTTTTCCTGCTCTTTTTTGGTTTATTTATTTATTTTGCTAATATGGTGACACCTGACATTGTAGAAGAGAGCTTGCTGGCAGCTCCACTTGGTGCCAGCACCAACACCCAACTGTTGGTCTGAAAAAGTAATGCTGAGCAAAAGATCAGTTTTACATGTGTCATTACCATCACACAGTACCAAAACATATGCGATTAAAAAGTGTTCTGTCAAAAAGAGAACTGCAGATCAGTACAGTCACAGCTTTTTAGTGAGAAGTATGGAGGGAGTTGTGAGGGAGGGACTGACAGATGGCTCAGTAACATGGCACAGCTAACTGAGGTTGTGGAAGTATGTGAACAAAGTACATCCTCAGAACTTGAGGTTGGCATTTGCTTTAAACTCCTGCTGATTTCACTGAACCTTATTCTGTGTTGAACACTAGCCCATTTATATTGAACAAAAGCTGTGATGCAATAAAATGTTGATCTGTATCTTCAACAGAAAAAGTATGGAATTGTTCAGGCTATGGTAACAAAAACTAGAAAAAACAATCCAGCAACATGAATCATGTTGGATCATCGTTTGTAGACAGCACATTTCCACTGGTGTCAATCTTACTGGTATCTGCTCAAGTCAAGCCATAGGTGTAGCAAAAGGTCTATGTGCAAACACTTCAAATGAAGGCTTAACAAAGTAAATTCCCAGTACCCAGCGGTTTTATGTAGTTAATATGTTCCCTCAGCTGACAGCTTAATTGCCAGCTGCAGTGAAAAATGTATACATTGGTGCAAGGTGATTACCCAGCTATAGATTTATTCTTCACTATTTAAACTTTAATTGCATTTTTTCCATTTTGTACATGGTATTTTTATAGCTTCAATGATCAAACAATCAATTTGCATTTATATAGCACCGTGTGAATGGGAGCATCACAAGCACTTTGGACAAACTAAGCAAAAATTAAACTAAGCCAAGTCACCCGGGAGCACAGACGAGGTCAAACAAGTCCTCAACAGCAAGACAAATTAGTAAGTGTCCCTACCCAACCACTTCTAAAAGGACAGAGTGTTTCAGGGTAAGAGCATTAAGGTAGATTTAGACCCACAATCAAATGAAGAACCAAAATCATTTCTTCCTCAGGTGATACTCACAGCCCTCACGAAAACAGACTGCAGAAGCTAGTGCATGCTCCAGACCTAATTATTCATCCTGATGAACAAGGTTAACTTTCAAAGACACTGAAAGCGCAGTGCGTAAGAGGGGTCTCTGCACGGAGAGCACGATTGCCAAAGTCACCTTGTGGTTAGCAGCACTTGCTCGTTGTAGAGAATTAATTACCTACCCATCTGGTCAGCGATACTATCCTCACTTCTCTGCCAGCTGGGAGTGGATTTGCCGCTACCACCCGTATCTGATTGCGTGTTCTGCCTGTCAATGGAAGCAGGGGATCTACGGCTAATTCCAAACCTGTTGTAACACCCCAAAAAACAAAGCAGATAATGATTTTAATACACATAAATCTCATACAAGGTGAAAGAGTGCTTTTAAGTGGCTAGTGTAAAACAACAGGGCAGACCAATGCAGAGCACAACTGCTTGAGGGATTTATAATGGCCTTCCATTTAATTTTTGTGGCAGCTCTCAGAACCCATTTTAGTGCCTTTAATGCATAAGATTATAGAGTACACATTCATTTATTGAACATCTTTGATCAAGAATATCTGGTTACAGTTCACACAATTAAAAATAAACGGAGCACAACATCCAGAAATAGAATGATCAGCTTTCAATTACATAGCTGTTTATATGGAAAGGTGACCAGACCATTACATGGTTACAGAAAATTGACCACAATGAGCAAAAGCCACGAAGGGAAATGAGGTATGTTTATTGGGAAAAGTTATCAAGGATGGATCCTTTTAACTGAGAAAGCACTACCTCAATCTAGCTAAAGTGAGCATGAGAAAGTTTGTTGGGACAGTCCAATGGATTCAGCCACTTTCCTGGATCCTAAGCAAAAGATTAAGTAAGGTCATACCTCAGCGATGCAGACATATATGCAAACACCACAGATCTGATATTACACTGCCAAATATTTTAAATAAGTGTATCTAAAGTTGGCTATTGGTTATGGATTCCCAAAACCTGGGCGTTCTAAATTTTCTGAATTGTTTGAATAATTTGAGTGGCCCAGTGCAAACAAAATAGAGCTGTAGGAAAGCAATGACACATGTATAGCTATTACTGTAGAAGAAAGCATACAGAGCAAAAGGGAAAATGTTCAACGGATTTTTGTTTGTAAATCCTGCTAAATTAGTCAGATGGATTTCAGAAAGCTCAATAAAGATATAGTGAACTCAAGGAGAACAATCTAATGGCAAAGGAGATACAGGGCATCTCTGTGCCATACCAAAGTCTACATGCCTTGCATGCATAAAAGCCTGTAAAAATAAAATCTATAATTCTGTACTACCTGTATGCAACTTTTAAGTCTGTAAGAATTATAGTCGGGTTCAGAATCAGCAGATCGATCATTAAGAATTCCCAAGTCACTCATTTCAGAGGTGTTGGGTTTTTTTAATCAGACATACCTTAAAGGGGAAAAAAATAATCCCAAAACTCTACATGCAGAGTGCACCCAAATTCCTACAAGCTGATAATATTCTCTATATATCAAGCAACTTATCTATCTCTAAGCATTTAACATAGTAACAGAAAACAAAATATCCTAATTGTGCTTTGTACTTACTCTGCTAGCTACAGACTGCCCCACATGACATCCAGTGTAAACCAGACATCTGTCCCACCACCAGAACAAGCTCAATGCTGTTATCCCATTGCAAGTTCATGTACTTGTTAAATGAATCACCAAAGAAACATATGACTCAAAACAACAAAAATCCACTTCCATCCTTCAAGACAAGCAGCTGGAACATGCCAGTACACACAGCAAAGCTCCAAAATGTTCACATTTTCAAATCTGGACCTTCTAGATTTAACCAAACATGACTCTACTTCCCTTCTGCTTCGTGGTATAGCCAACATCAGTTTGATGAATAGAAAAAGTGAAGAAAACCTGGATATATCTGCCTTCTAAATACGAAGAACAACTTCTAAGGTTAAAACAAGAACTTTTTCCCAAATAACAGAAGAAAAACCACACCCCAGCATAAAAAAACAAAAGGCCAAAACTCCAAGAAACCTTAGTGTGATGAAGTTGCCCTGCATCAATAGCTCATTTCTATATGTTGTCCTCTTACCCAAATTGCACATGTTCAAATCTGTAGTAGTAGTCTATTTTGCATTTGACATATTTTATGATGTGGATTTTTTTTTTTTTTTTTAGGATTAGAGATACATAAACTCATACCTATCCAATTTTATTTCATTAAAATCACTGGTCTACTAATTGAGCAGCTAGAAATGCCTTTAGATTGCCTTTTACAACCCAAAAAACTAAATGGAGAAATCAATCTGGATTAAAAGAACAGTGGAATTGTTTAAATATACATTTACATACATGTATGTCATAAGAAACAACATTAATTCAGTATTTTAAAATTTCATTTGTATGTTCTAAAATCACTTTTTTTCATATATTCAGGTGTACACAGGGTAACTATATGAAACACATATATATATACACACACACATATCAAGACCAACCTAAACCTTTCTTGGAGGCAATAACATTTTTTGCCTATACCCAGTTTAGGATATGGACCAATAATTCAGAAAAGACAGCAGTTAATCCTCTTACCAATGCCTGACAGAGGTTGAACTCATACCTGTGTTTCCAGTCATTTAAGTTACACAAGCTTTCCAAATCTGTCATATCATGCAACAAGAAACAAACATATACACAAATTATGCAGTTGAGATTTCCTGCACTGGGAAATCCCAGGGACTGACATACCCAGAGCACACTGGAGCCTCACCTTGGAAAGATTACCTTCAGGACATGGTACCCTCTCAGACCCTACTCCAGCTTATGCTTCTCTTCAACATCTTAGCAACTAAATACTACAGTATCTCTCCTCTATTTTAACAACATATATGGGTTAATCACTAGCAAGCTCAACCCGGTACATAAAATATCACTAAAGAGCTGCCCTCAATCTAGTGTCTCAGATGAATCTCAACAGAAGATGCACATGAAACTGCAATGACTTTTAGTAATGTGACAATACTTTGCTTATTGAGGCAAGTGAAAGTTTTCTTCATAATTACATTTTTCATGCTTTCCATTTAGCCTGGTAGAAAATGTTTGGAAAGTCTTGAGTAAATATAATTCCTGTGTACGAGGACAGTATGGGATGCAAAGTAATTTTCATATAATAATAGAACATCATAGTTAAATAAATGGAGTTTAAGAAATGTTTTTTCTTTTTTTTTTCATAAAAGCACCCATTAAGAAAGGATCATGCAAAGTTCATGTATTAATTCTTTCATTATTCCATTTAAACAGTGCTTCCTTGCACTGAATTAAAGCTTCAAAACCACAATGACTGTATACGCAAGGTTTCTAGGACACATCTTTTTGCTGAACTTGCAAAATGCACAAAGGATGCTGTAGTGAACATATGTGTATAATTAACTTAAAAGATGGAAATGGGTTGGGATGGGTGCTGGTGTGCTCTGAGGCAGACTGAAAACAAAAACCCCAGCATGTCTGAAAATCCCTTCCAACTCAAGTAGTTACGGTTGTGATGGTCTAAAGACATATGGCAGCAATACCCTTTTTTATGTAGAGCAAGTGACATAGTTGGAAAAGAGCAGATAAGATATTGGGAGCACAAGATGCTCTTCACAATTCAAGGCAACACAAGTGCTGCTGGCATGCATGAGCCAGGAAGTATGTAGTGTATAAAGAGTTTAAGTGCTTCTTCCAGCTGCAGAGCCCTGGACACACTTCTGTTTAGTTTCCTTACAGCAAAGTTTAATGGCTTTAGAGCAAATCTCCTAACATGAGTCGGACTTAAGCACAAACTTAAATAACCACTTTAATGGGCCTAATAGCTCACGAATCAAAGTTTTCATGAAGGTCGGCAGCAGAGAATCACAGAATAACAGAATGCCAGGGGCCGGAAGGGACCTTGAAAGATCATCCAGTCCAACCCCCCCTATACCTGATCACACAGGAACAAGAGATGACCTCTTTATAAAACCTCAAACTGAGCTGCAAGGAGAAGGACAGGCAGGACACATCTTCAGTGCTCTGGAGCACAAAGCAGCCCTTATGCTAACACATGCTCAGAACAGTATTCCCTGGACTGACACACAGCAGTGTCCCCTCACAGGCACCCAAACAGGCAAAAGACAGTGCCTTGTGCTGAGCAGTTCCTGACAACAGTATTTAACCTTACTAATATATACTTTTTTTTTTTTTTTAAATAGTGAAAAAGATACTTCTACTTCATAAAAGACTCAAAGCAGAATCAATTACACACAGTGACCTCCAACGTACTTCAGAGAGAAGCACTGCAGTGTGAACTATCAGCAGTTTTGCTCCTTTGTCATCTCTATAGGAAGCAATTTGGAATGTGGCAGACAGCTTTCCTACTGCCAATTATTTTTTTCCTACTTGGAGATGCTTGATTTCTTGCACTTTCAGTGCTCTCTGAATATGATAGATTTAATTTCTTTCTCTGCAAGTTGCCCCTTACGTTGACATTGGATGACTTCAGAGAGTTTGAAGATTTCTGGAAACTTGGAAGAGAGCGCCTTGAAACAGGATGACTGAATATGTGAAAAAGATGCTTGCTGTGTATGACTTAACACTTCTGTGCCTGCACATCTGAAGTCTCAGTTGCACTCAACACTACTTTGTTTCAACTATTAGCACAGACTGCAAAGTCCCAAACCTGTTACTTATTTTAGAATCTAAACCTGTGCAATGAAGCAATCTGCAACACGAAACCAGCGCCTTTAATGAAGATTTTTAAATACATAAAGGTCCCTTTTTATAGTAACCTGAGCAGCTGTAGACTAGGATCAGAGAGAGAGGTTGGGTCACAAAGGGAAAAGGTGGAAGCAAGGGATTTTTAGAATGGACTTTTTCAAGAAGCATGACAGTGATATGTGAAAAATAACATGTTTAATGCATGTAAACAACAGCCATGTAAGCATTCCCTTATTTCAATATACCTTACAACAAATGGAACAGTGAACAAAAAAGCTGCCTAAAAAGAATATTAAAAAAAGTCTGATGCCTACCCTTCTGGCATAGATTTTTGCCTGTAAGTGCCCCCACCAGAGCCAGTCTCACTCGAGGAGGATAAGTTGCTTGGAGAATTACGGCACTGTTGCGATCGTGCTAAGGCAATGGATGAAACGGTGACGTAGACATCAGAGCCAGGAGACAACCTGTGCAGAGCAAACAAACTGCTTGAATCAGCAATACTGAAGAGCAGTATCATAGTGCAAAGCATGATGGGCACTGTCACACAAGCTGCCACAAGAGTAAAGAACATGGCATCACAGAGACAGTAGAAATGAAGTCAGTTGAAGAACCACTTTCCCCTTAATAATCTATTGAAATCAAGGAAAAAAATGAGCTGGAAAAAACTGGATGCAGGGGATTAAATGAAGAAAGGCAAGTGTGAGGGGAAAATCACAGGAAAAAATCTAGGAAAAAATCCCAGTTTGTAAAGTGCTGTTTTTCCAGGTTGCTTGTAAGGAATAATGAAGCGCTACATTTCTCACCCAAATACCAAACAAAACAAAATATTTCTAATTCTCAAAACAAACTCTTGCCTGGAATGTAACTCTAGTAAGCCATCTCTGCCAACACTTCCAAGAGTATCAAGCTTATCTCTATGCCACTGAACTCCTCCCCATTAAATTACAAGGGGAAAAAAAAAAAGTTATTTATAAATACCTTAAAATACCTCCTAAATACTTAACATTCTAATATAAAACTACCCCAACATATCCGAACTCTGTTTGAAAATATGGACCCGAGTCACATAAAGCCTTCTTCTGTCAGAATAACCGTACAGCAAATAAATGGGCTAGAATTGCAACATGTGCACCTGGGCAGAATGGCTGAAAGCAGCAGGCTTATACTGTTCAACTCGTATATCCTATTCTGAAGATGAAGGCTTTTTTAGATCATTTTCTGCTTTGTGCATTTTGTTTCCCAGAGCCCAACTACATTCACTGCTGCTAACTAGTTCTTTGTTCTATTGGGTTGTGACTGAAACCATTCAGAACTCCTGCAGGAAATCTGAATTATGCCATCCACTAACATCAAAATCCTGCTGTGAATGCAAGTGTTTATTCATTTAACTAGGAAAAATACCATAACTTACACAAATAATACCAATTTAACTTTTAACATTTAAAGCTTCATATGGGCTGTAGTGAAACGGTTGCTTCAGTACACAACTCAGGTCTGGGGTTTTACAAGATTATAGCCTAGCCACTTAATCTGTCTGTAAAGAAGTGGCAAACTTTAGTCAGCTCTCACCACAGTACTGCAAGAACTTTTTTAAGTTCGAAAAAATCTTCTGAAAATGAAAGAAGAAAACAACAAAAACATGGCAGTGATTAATGTTACTTTACGTATGTGTGTATATATACAATTTTTTTGGTGTGTATTTATATCAAATGTGCTTTTGTCCCCCTTAGTACTTTGCAAAAAAGCAGTAAAGTAACAAAATCTTAAAATGGAAAGAACAGTAGGACTGGAGCAAACATCCTGATCATCTGGAATTTCATAAAGTGCATATGACTAATATTAAGTCTTTTTCCCAGACAATAAAGGAATGATCTAACACCTGACCAGCACAAATACCATACCAAATCCAGCAATTCCTTTCTAGTCTACCAAAGTGAATTCAATTTAATCACACACTTATCAAACAACAATTCTGAAATATTTGATTGCAAAGAACATGGTTCAAGAGTTGGAAACTTCGGAAGCTGTGAGCTAAGCAGTTCATTTTCCCGGTGGCAGTCTTATAAAGGGGAAGATAAATTGTTTGGCCAACAAAAAGATATGCTTTTGATCACATTCACTCATCATCTATATAAGCATACACAATTAAATTCAGTTATGTTTGCAGAGCAATACACAGTTTAAAACTATGACCTAATACTTCCCCTAATACTAAATTAGAATTTATGGCAAGAAAACTAATAAATTCCAAAATAATTCCTGTAAAATTATCTCCTATTGGAAAATACTTACATTTTTACTTCAGATTCAGCTATGCCTTTTCTTTACTTCCCATGCCTTAATAAAAAAGTGACAGCACCATTCAGAAGCACTGTCAAGATTTCAGAACTATGTCATGGAGTTATAACTCATTTACAAATATGAAAGACCTTGAGGGCAAACAAAATTGTATTATAAATGCGTTCTGAACAACAGTAATGAACACCGAGCCAGGTAGGACATCCTATTATTTAAAGCAGTAAAACATTTTGTTGTTAGAGTTCACAATAGCACTAAAAAGCATGAAACATATAAGACAAAAGAATATTAGTTCGAATAGACTTTGAGCTGCTTTGAAATCTATTGATGAAAGGCACTTCACAAGACAAAAGTAGCATTGTATTAGCAGTATGCCCCTGTAGTTAAGACATTCTGTGCTTGTCTTTTATTTATAATTATAAAAACAAAACAGACCAAGCTATTACCTATTTCAAAAGACAGCTTTGAGAAGAAATTGCAAAAGGGTTAAGTGCATGAGTCCCACATCTGAATTTAAAAACAGGCCAAGCGTCCATTGCATTAACCAGATACAATTACCTTGCAGTCAATTGAACGGGGATTAAACCATGCATGATTTAGTTCTAACAGATCTAGTTCATCCTGAAAGGACTAGTTGAGTCTTGCCAAGTATGGGAAGAAAATCATCTTTTGTGAAGGCAGCAAATGGAATGGGCGTATGTTTCTTTTCTTTAGTATAACACCACAGACCTTGAAAGCATCTACCTTGCTCTTAATAAATAAATTTCCATGTCATTAGCTGCAATTTTCCCCAGTATGCATAGATATGTAGTACACACATCATAAGAAAAATGTCTAGCACACATTGTGCCTATGGCCTAAGGTAGTCTTTGGCTATATGATCATACTCAGGCCGCTTTCTCCCAGGGGAGCTCTGCCCCATGCAGTTTTATTTTGTGCTACAGCTTCTCCTACAAGGGCCACAGAGCTCAGAAGCAAAGGAGGCAAAGGCTGGCAGGAGAGAGGAGATGGGCTTGTAGTTAAGGCATTTCACTGCTGACTTAGCAAACTGAATTCTTAGCTTGCACTTGCTGCAGCACTCCAGTGTGACCACTGCTATGTTTGTTAAATAGAAAATTTTTCATTCATCATCACTAATTGCAAGTTTCTCAAAGGCCTTATTTGATTCCAAGGCTGAAAACTTACCAAAGCAGCTGAAGTCAACTGAAGCTGTAATTTGAATTTATAAAATATTAACAGTGCTGGGCACACTTCCACATGTGAGATGCCCAAAATAAGACACAGCAAATGATTAGAACATTAATTTCTCTCTCTACCTTTGTTCTTAATCTGGAGAGGGCCAAAGACATCTCTTCTGACACAAGAGTTTTGAAAATTAAGTTTAATTAATAGTTGTGAAGCATTCAGAAACTATAGTAATGGGCACCAATGTACAGCTTAGAGGGGAATTAGTAATTGCATCTTTACAGCAGGTTTGAATGCCATCCAGTAAATAAGGGATGGAGTAATGAAGAGGAAAATAAAATATTAAATAGCTCTTCTTTAATGAGCTGCATCCACTGTGTGAACTGAATGAGGCAGATGTCCTCTGTTAAAAGAAATTCTTGCAATTTAATCAAAGGAAGTATCAGAAAATACAGTTACATAACAGTTCTGAGTAAAATTGCACAGTAAATCTTAATTCTGGCATGCTTACCTTCCATGTGTTTGATTTTTGCAATCCTAATAATACCACAAGATGTGACAGTTCTCTGGAAACACAGACTCAATGCTGTCATGTTAAAAAGGAAACCAAACCATTCAAAAAGGAAAAAAGAACTTTGGCAGTTCTGGGGAAGGGGATAGCAAATGAAACAGAAAATGCAATCATGCTTTCATATTGCACCTTCTCACACCACACTGTATACCTTCTCAAATATTTCTGTTCAATTTGATCATCACATTTCAGAAAACACACATCAAGAACAGATAGAGGTAGGTAACAGGACAAGCAGAGGTACAGAATGGCTTCTGTATGACAAAACACTGAATAGGCTACGTGACTCCACAGATTAGAGAGAATTTTATCACATCTGCTTCAATCCATTCAAAAAGGAATTATATTGGATCAAGCAAGCACTGTTATTCCTCATGACAAAAGCAGGAGATCTGGAACTCTCAAGAGACCAATTATCAGGGACCTGGATGAAAAGAGACCATCCACAGCTGCTAAATACAGAGGTACAGGTGCAGCTGGCTCCAGGTGACTTTCAACAGCAGTCAGCCAGCAGGCTGTCAGACCTAGTAAGGAGTCTTCCTTTACACTTGTCAGCTTTTTTACGCTTTTCCCTGGCCTCTGTTGACGATCACTGTTAAACAAGAGAGACCAACTCTTAACATGACACAGCATGGCTCTTCTCAGATGTTTCTGGAACACAAGACTTTGGCCATAAAGCCAGATGGACCAACAAACCTTTTATTTTCAACTGCTACATCCAGCTCTAGGTCCTGGTGCCACTCAGAAAACCATAATATATAATCTCATGCAAGTACAAAAATGTTACAAAAACATTAAAATAAGAAATCCTCAAACCCTGTGTGCTACAATGCTCACTTGACAAGTGGCAAGATGAGCACAGACACCTGCTTGTTTATATTAGGAAAAACATCACTGATCCAATCTAAGCAGCAGCAGATTAGCATTTTATATAACAGGGGAACAGTTTAAATGAAAATCTATCTGCAGGAATTAACCTATGAACTATTACTGTCATAGTTACTGTCACTGACTACACAGGCATCATTCAAAGTATGAAGTTCAAGGGCAAGACTGCTCCAAAGACCTCAGTAAGACTTAAAAGCAGTCTTAATGAATATTGTTCTAATTATTCCATACTGTGGAATTTTACAGACAGTGCTTGACTGCAGTCATGCCAAAATCCAGTTTTCATTTGGTTTAAAATATTAACTGTGCTTAGAAATTTTGTTAGAGCCTTCAGCTTTCATCTAGAACAGTACTGAACTGCACACATCCAGCAACATGCTTTGCTCACTGTTTTTCACACTTTTCAAGTGTTTCTTGAATCTTAAGACTGGTTCCATTTTACAGTAAAATAATTAAGAAGAGATTATCATCTAATACTTGCTCGTCTACTTTCCTTGCGCATTCTTTTCTTAATAAAGTCTGGAAACCAAGTGTACAAAAACCATGAGAATTAGGAGAAGAAAGAAAAGCTCTAAAATTACATTTTCTCCAATAACATTAGCTCTGGCATACTTCACATACATGGGGTTTACTGTTCCTCGTAATGTATCACACTTATTCTGGGTTATAGGCTATATAGTGTCCCATGTGGACTAATTAATGTTGTATAAGCAGCTGGAACTTGGAATTTATTGCATTTATATTACTAGATTTTTCAATCTTAATGTTGCTGTAACATTAGAGACTTATTTTAAGTTTGGGGTTATTTCTCCTGCCTACAAATACGTACATCAATTGTGAATATATTCAAGGACTCAGGGTACTATGAGGAACACGGGAGAATTTAAGTATAAGGTACCAAGAGTTGGGCCACAAGTTGACCAAGGGGGAGTTTAGGTTTTCATTAATAAAAAAGTTCTTCACAGAAAGGGTTGTCAAGCCCTGGAACAGACTGCCCAGGGAAGTGATGGAGTCACCATCCCTGGAGTGATTTAAAAGACATGCACATGTGTGCTGAGTGACATGGTCTAGTGGTGGAGTTGGCAATACTGGATTAATGGTTGAAATCGATCTTAAAGATCTTTTCCAATCTAAATGAATCAATGATCCTGTAACACATGAAGATAATCTAATAAAGGGAACTCTAAGTACTCTGCTGGTTAGGCACAGGGCTGGACAGTTGCTTGACAGGCTCTGATCTGAGAAGGCAGACAAGATAGTCTCCCTCCCTAGGAAGGCAAAATGCTTTATGTCTGTGAAGCTAAATCCTCTTCTCAGAACTGGTAATGCAGCTTTTGTTTATTTTTAACATAGTTAAATGGACTAAAGTGAAAATACCAACAATGGTAAAAAATAAACTTATTTCACTCAGTATGCATCTTCTAGAGTCTAGAGACTCTAGCTATATAGAAAGTGACCATCAGACAAATATCACTAGTACGTCATTCAAAAAGAGTTGCACCCATATACCCTGTACTTGGAGGACACTTCTGTACTCAAAGGGAAACACTTGTCTGTTAAGCTGTTTTTAAGTTAAATCCCTTAAATCATCTTTTTTTTAAATATAAATACTTATATAATATAAATTATTAATTTATTAGTGATATGTTACCATTAAAATGAGTTCTATCTCATATCTGATGCAGCAGAAATAATAGTGCCTATATTTCATTCTTTAAACCCCCACCTGCTGGAGCTACAGCTAATGGTGGTACCAGCCTTCCATGCTGCTGAGCAGCTGCTATCAGGGCTAGTTCCAAGTATCAGCCCTGATTCAGAGCGAAGTGCCAAATAGATCAATTTTCCACAGGTTTCTCAGCTGCCACATCCCTTAAAACATGGATCACAAACTACAGATCGCTGTTTCTCAGCAGTGTATGAGATTTCTCCCTCACTATCACTGTGCCCGGCTCAATAAACAAAGAACATGCACTCAAAAGGCAGAGCTCCAGTCTCCAAACAACTCAACATTAAGATCAGTCAAATGTAAGCAAATCTGAACGGCAGCTCAGCACCGCAGAAACACAAGTAATAGCTAGACCACAACCAACGATTAAAACTGAGGCTACAGCTACAGTTTAAGACTGGAATTACTTAAGGATGCTTATCTTCATAGGTAAGTTTCCAGCTCCAGTACCTTCTTTTCCAAAGTAAAGCTCTAATGGAAATAAGGAAAATAGGGTATCTGGACTTTGTTTTAATGAGCCATTAGGACTCATATTTTCTTAATAAAACCCCTTAAAATTGCTCTATAGAACATAAATACTAGAGAGAGAGAAAGAGAGAGACTGAAGTAGCTATCTTGTATACGGTGGGGTCATGTTTACAGTGGTGTTGATTAAAGGGCCCTTTTTGGGTCACAGGGAGCACCAGTAGAGATCCCAGTACCCATAATACCAGGTTACCTTCAAGCCCTCCATTTCTCTAACCAGTTGAGGGCTGTGCAAAGAATAGATCATTGAGAGCAAAGCAGACCAGAGCACCATTGCTGCTACCTGGACCAGAAATGTGCACAGATTCCAAAACCTCCTGACATGTGATCTTTATGCTATTGAAAGTATGCAAGTTAGTGGTGAAAAATTGAGAGAGATGATAGTTTAAAAGGGCTATGAAAATCTCTTTGTTGATTTTAGAGATTTTACACAGTAAGAACATAGACATCTGAACTTCCCCAAAAGGCAAGCTTTTTTTATCATGCAGAGAAAAGACAAATGAGTCCTGGAGTGAGGTTAATGCCTTGGGGTTTTTTTTTTTCCTCCAGTATTCCTTTAAAATGACAAAAATGTATTTTTCATTAACTGGAAACATATTAACCTTATGCAGCTGCTCTTGTATTTAAAACCGATCAAGCCAAGACTAACATGTTTAGCAGACCAGAAAGATAAGAGATGACATTTTTTCAGGTATCTATAAAATTTCCCAGACAAACTTAAAAGCCACTTTGATAATATACTTTTAAGGATGAATAGATCCAATTGAACCTTTTTTGAATGATACTTAAAATATACTTAAAAGGATGTCTAGAGGAAAAATACCCCATCTATATGCCTTGAAACTGAAGGAAATAGAAAGTCAAAGTTCCATTTTTGAAAACAAATACTGAGTATATGAAAATGTAATTTTCTATTTGCAAACATTTGTCAGGCCATAACCCTTCCCAGAAACATCCAGAGACTGTATCCTTTAAGTGTAGGATGTTGCCCACATAGGATTTTATGCACAAGGACAACTCAGTTAATAATACCCCATCCCTAAGTGCAGCCACAAGCTTATGCACCTTGTCACGAATCAAGGAATGGCCAACTTAATCAAAGAGCTTTGTCTAGAGTCTCAGTATCATGAAAAGATGGAACTGACTGAAAAAAACAGCAATTCAACTGAACCTTCTGCCACTGCCTTAAACATTGTCCATGTATTACTATGCTTTCTGTAAGTAAAGAGTGAGATTCTGGAAAGAGCACCAAAAAAAAAAAATCCAACACCCCAACTCCTATTCCTTCAAATTCAGCATCTGCCTGTCTTCAGCTGTAGCAGGCAGATACAGCCTGAGCCATGCAATATTTATGTTGGTCCAAATATACCATTAGAGAGCCAAGTCCAGTGTCTCACAGGCTTCTGCAGACTTTTATCATAGACGATCCTGTTAGGTTGTCTGGAAAATTATTATTAGGGCTTTCAGTATTGCATTTTTGGTGTTTTTTTTTCTTTTTGCAATGCATACTCATGGGAGCTTTAAGTATATACCTACTGAACTAACAGAAAGCTGCAACTTGGGGGGCACTCTCTACTCAGTCCGAGTGCAGAAGTACCATAGTGTCTAATGAAAACAAAAGTAAGGAACTGAAGTCCTTACCAACAGCTACCATTTCTTAAGAAGGTGTCCTACACAGAAGTTTCCATTTCACTTTGGCAGTACCATCTTTTTTTTATCCCCAGTTCTTCAGGGTGTGAAAAATTATTTTAAGTTTATTCATTAGAACTATCTTTAAATTTTCTACAATAAGCATCTTATTTCCACTGCTTTATATTTTTCATCAACATAAAGCGCAATCAGAATCCGTCTACAGCTTTTTTTTTCTTAAGGAATTGTCCAAAACAAGAAAGACAAGCTAAGAGCTTGTTTCCCCTCAAAAGATCTCTTTGTAAATACAGAGACAGTGACAGATTTGTATAGATAATGAAAACAATGACAGTTCATTTGAATACTACCAAATACATCTTCTTCTGTGAAAGAATGAAAATAGTGTGACAGGATGTGCCTGATACTTTTATGTTAATAATAATCATTTTCTTGTTTAAAAAACTAAAACAAACCAACAAAAAACCCAAAGCACCCTTGAGAAATGCAAACTTAAAGCAATCTCTTCTGTAGCCTAAAATGTTTGAGAACTCCCCAATCAGATAAATTTTCTTCCTGTGCTGTCAGAAGTCTCTTGCTAAACACGCCGTTCGATGCTATTTCTGCTTTGGGAGCTTCAGGCAATTCTAGCAAGAGTATAAACAAGCTAAAATTTGAATTTACTTCTTCAAAAGGCAGAAGTTCAGGAATACTTAGGTCTAAAACTTCGATTGTAACTCATTTAAAACTTAAATAACTACATGTCAGTTCTAGAATACCATCCAAGACAGAGCCTAACATTCCTGTAACACAGCATTTTGTGGTCAATCATGCCAGGAAAGGTATTACCTTTTAGCTGATGTTTCACTCATATTCATATTGCCTTTTGACTAATTAAAACCAAGATTAAAAGCAGTCTCAGATACTTTGATAAATCTATTGTGCTTTTTTCCAGACAAGATTCTGAACAGCAATGAAAAGCCATTAGTGAAGAAGATCCGTACCTCCGGCTCTCCAACGGGCGTCCATCACTAGAGATGCTTCTGGGGATGTTGGCTGCTCGTTCTGGGGGTGGCATCTTCCCTTCTCCTTTCCCAGAGCCAATCCTAGATGTTACTGGACTTTGTATTTGAGATGGTACCTGAGTCACATGAGGTCCCTGTCCTTTGCCTGCATTTCGCTGCCATTTGTTATTATTTCTGAAGGGAAATTTGAATTCATACGACATTCCTTCATTCACCTTGTATTCCATCACTGGCATACGATAGTTTTCTGAAGAACTCCTGGAAATGAAGAAATTTAGCATGCTGCTATAAAAGATAAATATATCCTGTTCAAAAAGATACAAATCTGAAGACAGAGACATTTAATTTCTACAAAACTGAAGATTTATTATTTTGCTTATTAGAAATAGGTATTTAATGATTTTTGATACCCTTAATCTGTTTAATGGGTTATAAAAGCTTAAAAAAAAAAAAGTATCTGCTGGAAGGCTATCTCCTCTTCCTAATGTGAAGTCACACATTTCAGAATTTACCTGCACTGAGACAAGTAAGACCTGAAAATTTTTTCTCTTTGAAATAAAATTTTATGATGCACAGACATCCATGAGAAGACAAGATTCCCATGAAATAATGCAATACACTTAATTTTCAAACATCTTTGGCTTTGCGCATTATGAAAACAAAACACTTGTTAAAAACTGTATATGTCAAACCCAGGAGACACCCAATGCTTCCTCAGGATGTACAGGAACAGGGCATCACGAAAATTGGAGCAAAATAGGACAATCTAATGCAGTTCACATAAGATTCAGGGCAAACTTCTGCATATGTTTAAAATGAGAGATTTGGAAAGTAGGGTTGACTTTCAGAGAGAATAATTTTGTTTTTTCTTTTGACAAATGTACATACCTCAATTTAATTTTTTTTTTTTTTTTTTTTTTAATTGTGATTACTTTTTTTAGCTACACACATTATTATCTAACAGGAAGGAAAAATAAACAGTGCAAAATTTTCTACTTCTAGCTCTTCCTCTAAGTGAGAAAGCTGAGAAATAGCAGTATCTTTTTCCAGCTAAAATACAAACCACAACAGGTAACGTTATCTGGCTATGCTGACATTAGTCAGTTGTGCAGTTTAATAGGAGTAGACCAAGCAGAAGAGTCAGTGCGAGGTCTTGCTGTCCATAGCATACACATTTTGTGGTTTTACTTGGCCTACCCTCTAGTCTGAACCTTGCAAATTGTTAGCAGTCGGAAGGCACAAGGTGTTTCTGAAGCAAATGTAGCTCAGCTTCATCCGAGAAGAAATGTTTCTCTGCTCCCAGGCCACTCTGTGACGTGAACCACTGTACAGCAGATGGGGATGAACAGGAGATTACACCTTCATTTTTTAATTTTCTCTTCATATTTTATGTCTCTGCCATACTTCAGTCCTTAGGGTTTCTCTTTTCTTTCCAGAAATAGTTGCAGTTTAAGAAGCAAGAATACACCATTTCCTCTTGCTGTTGTATCCTTAACTTCAAGGTCAGTAATCAGTCCACTAAGTAAGTTCAGTAGCAATGTTTTAATAACCACCTTTCAGTAGTTATAACCATAACAAGGCCTGCCTCTGTGTAGGGCACTAGATTATGAATCAGGGTATTTGGTTGTATTTTTATATCGGCACCTGACCTTGGGCATGTGTTTGTTGGCAAGTCATCTTATCTAACTGCACCCCTGCTCTTCCTCCAACTTCATGGCAATCAATTTATTAGGATAGGGGCTGCTTCTCATATGAATGTACTATCCAAGCAGAACTGATCTTCATTTTAGTTACACTCTGTAAAAGTTACTGTAGTAGAAATACTAAGTGACCTCCAGGGGAGACAGTGAAAGAACTCCAATTTTGGAAAACTGATTGCCAAAAGAGAAATTGCTTTCTGCAAAGATTTAACTCTCTATTTGTAGGATATATGTAGGATAGCACAAATTCAAGACAGTTCCTAAACCTTAATGGTTCTGCATACAGTGAGCAGAACAGAGTTGCTTTATGAAATTTTATAACTGCACAATAATCCATCATAAACACTTTCTCACTACAAGACAACAACAAAACTCACTGATGCTGAGTACAGTATTGCAGTAATTTCTGTTCCTCCCATGGGTTTGGATACACTAAAGCTAAGCCTGCTTTTGGTTGCACTTAATTTAGTTCAGGAATAATAGGATCTGTGCTTTCCACGCAGATTTTTCTACTCTAATCCTTTTGCTTTGATTGCAGCTGAATTTCCATTTGCTCAGGCTGCTAAATACTGTACAAAAGCTTTCCAAATACCTTATGAGTGACCTTATGCCACTGCTCATTTTAATCCCTGACATGTATTCAATTTTCCACTGACAACTAAAGGAAAAAGAAAACTTTTCTTTCTGCTCCTGTTTTGCTACCAATTACAAAAGGAATTAATATGGCTCACAGTAAAAATAAACATGGATTCTTCTTTGATGTAAGTACCAAGGTCTTTCACCAGACACACAATTTCTTACCAATGTAATAAGTTGGCATTTAAGTTCAGCCCCAACCTTAAGTATACAAAGGTTTAGCATCTACCCCTATAAACATACTGTCTGATTAGAAAACAGCAGTGCATAATGCGCTCTCAGTCTCTGACTCCAAGAAACACACTGAGATTGAACTCTGGTAAGTGTACTTACTGCTTCTTGGCAAATCAAGTATAAACCTTGAGCTAGCCTGCAGGCAAATTTAGTTTATTGAAGATCATTCCATTTTAATTATATAGCATTTGCAAGATAATAATGCAGGATGTCAGGAATATGGGAATCAGATTTAGTGGTGTGGACGAACGCTACAGACAACTGCAGAGAGTTCAGATGGGAACAGTAAAAATTCTAAACATCTTTAGTGTGAGTTCAGGAAAAATGCAGGGACTCCATGTCCAATTCAGGAAAAAAAAAAAAAGAAAAAGGCACGTATTACTGCTTCTGTCTGATCAAGCAATATTTTGAAGCTATCAAAGCAATAATACAGTCAACAAAAGCCTCAGGCTTAACAGGATGGGAAGTGAGAGAACTGCAGCAAGGTTCACTACCAAGTAAAGAATTGATAATCAGCAATGATTTCTCTGGCCAGTTCCACACCTCTGATAAACTCTCATCATTTACAGCCTTATTTATTTCTTTAAGTAGAAGAATGTAAGTCTATTCAAAGCTTTCTATGATTTCATGATTATTTCAAGAATTACATCCACGAGCATTGCAAACTACAAACAAATGGGAAAGGAGGGAGGGAAATATACAATTAATTTTGATACATCATAAACACACAACTGTCAACAAGAAGTTGTTTTATTCCCATGTTAAATTCCATGGAAAGTGAACGATGCTATCTCAGAACTATACCATGGGTTTTGGAGGTAAATACTTATTCTGTGGTGTTTCTTCCCCCCCCGCCCCCAACAAATCAAGACATAATTTCAGAACAAAAGTAGCTATTAACCAATACCTGCGTGGTGTGCAGTCCTCATACGGAGGGACAATGACGACCTTCACCGTTACCGATGTTCTGAGAAGATCAATCATTTGCTCATGGCTGAGAGTGGCTACAGCCACCTTGCAGATTTCCACCAGCCGGCTGCCTTGTCGCAGTCCTGCCTGCCATGCGTAGCCATAGGGTTCAACATCTGCAACAATGCCTTCATAGTTTACGTGGAAACCAAGCTGACCCAAACCATTCCTACGCAGAGTCATCTCCACGGTTTCACAGCCCTTAGTCACAAGCTGTGAATTGAAATGAAGACAGACTTTAACGCATAGGGAGACCTTTGGTGCTAATAGAGATTTAAGGGCTCTGGTTTTATACAGTCAACCAACTCCCAAGACAATGGCAGAACACGATCAAGGAATGTATATCACAGTCCTGGGTACATAATCAACTGAAATGGGTCTTGTCACTCAAACTAGTATTTTCAGTGGAGTCTGGTTATTCAAGTTCTGCCTCAGTATTTTTAGAATTTTAGAAGGTATGTGGCAACACACAAGAGAAAAACACGTGGAGTTACACAAGAATCTCTACCTTTTACACTTTGGTAAACAATCAATCTTTCTACATTTCTATCTGTTTCAGTAAACTGCAGGATCACTTTCAGTCAGAATGTGGTGGCATGCAGCTACTAAGTGCAGTAAATGAGGGTCTATGACAACTCTTCTGTGTACCATGAGCATAAATACCATCAGGACCAACTAAATAGGGCCTAGTTTTCCCCTTTTTCTGGTCAACTACAACTACAGTTGTGAAATTACAGGAGAGACACTGCAACAACACATTCTTTCATAACTTAATTGATTAAAAAATGCACGTGGGCAGTTGTTTTATAGCCAGGTATCATGATTCACTGTGCTTTTAGTTTACTGCATGTGTTCAGAGAATCTGAAGGTTGCAATAGGGATTGGGATTGCACCCTGCTGGTAATGTAATAAATCAGTCTCAAAGATATCACAGCTTCATTTGAAACAAGATACAACAAGCCTATAAAACAAGAGAAATGGAGGGAAAACAAGAAAAAGGAAATAAGGTGAGATTTAGGTATTTATTAAGTGGGGGTAATTCATGCATCTGAAGGTCCTGCGTTGGCTGGTTTTTTTTTTTATACATTCAGACATTTTTCACACACAAACAAACTGAGATTAGACAATATATGATAGAAGTGAAAGCAATATTGGATTTTGAGAAATAAAAGCAGGAAAGTCCTTAAAGATTTGATGATAAACAATTAGAACGATTTTAAGGATCCCTACCATCACTTCAATTGAAGCCTTACTTGGTGGTGGGGTGAGAGGAGAAAGGAAAGAAGGGGAACCAAACAAAAGAATACATTCTAACCTCCAGCCTTTTGACGATCTCTTTGATATCATCAATGTTGCTGATAAAGCTCTCCAAAGAAACACATTCACCTCTCTCATAGAATATCTTGATATTTGTGTCCGTTGAAGTCCACCCTATCACATCTCGACAGGAACAATTGAACACCACGCTTTTTGTGTCCTGTTCAATAAGGACTACAAACTCATTAGAGATGCCTAGGAGACAGTCTATTTCCATACCCTTGCTGTAGTCTTTTGCATGGACACTCCATACAATGGCACCAGAACTATAGATCTCTGCTCCTGGATAAGGCTTGGACTTTTCTTTCTTTTTTGAAGCGAGCGAGATGAAGGGGAACTTGCCAGAAGGATCAATAGGTGTGTTGGTGACATTCTTCTCTGCCAAGTCTTTCAAGTACTCTTGACGGGTCCTGGTGGCCATTGCACGAAACTTTTCTGATTTATGAGCAGCATTCTCTGCATTAATGACTTTGGCTAGTAAGAAGTCCCTGAACACATTGGATTTAGGAAATGTGACACCTTTTGGAATAGGTGGTCCAAAGGATGGTACATCTCTGGATCTTGTCACAGCAACACTGTGAAGTAATAAAAGAATAAGCAAAAAGCAAAGCATTTCACTGTATGCAAATTCAGCACTTCTAGAATACAGAAAATACATTTCTTTTTTCCCCCTTAAGCCCTCTTTTTTTCTTAGCCTATATTTACATTTTCATGTTGCCAGTGTGGAGATTGTACTCCCTTTACTGTATAAGCAGAAGGGGACATTTTTTCATATAGTTATTTTTGATTCATCCTCAGTACCACAGCTTAAAGAGAGCTTTAAGTGCTAAAATCATGCTTTTTTGATAAAGAAATCACTCATGTATGGTAGGGTTTTTTGTTGTTGTGGGTTTTTTGGGGGGTTGGTTTTTTGTTTTGTTTTACTACAAATAAATTTTCTAACACGTGCTATTACAAAATACAAGGTATTTTAGCTACCTAAAGCTTTATGGCTCATCTGAAGCCTACGTGATATGTACGATCAATACTAGAAATACAGAGAAATGGACACATTAAAAAGATGAAGACAAAGTAATCTTAGAAGTCCAGTTTCACTGTGAGAATCACCTTTGGTGAATGAATATATATATATCCGTCACACTACTGGTTATGTTTTAAATTTCTGGATCTAGAACTACACTAATATTGTACACTAATGATGGAAGCAAACTCCAAAAATACTAGCAATAAGAAATTTCTTAGAAGTTTGGAGACATATATAAGAAATAGATGCTTTCTTTTTGAACTCTTTTTTGCTTTCTGTACCAAGTGATGGACTGACAATAAGATAGCCTTAGGCAATGCCCAGAGCTTAGCTATTCACTGTGGGCAATTTTCTTTTGATCGAGAGCAGCTGAGCTGTTCAGCGTCACTGAAGAGTTGCCATTCCAGTGCAGTAACATTCACTTGGTAGTCTGTCCCAGGAAGAGACTGGCAATTGTACTTCAACAGCTTTGTGACAAGAAAAGCTCCAACAGTTCAAATCAAATTTACCATATATTTATAACTAGATCTGAAAAAGCATGGAAAGATTTTGACCAATACATCATGGTAATACAGTCTTATAAAGAAAAAAAGAATGGAGCTTGAATACACTAGAAATACATGTGGTATTTCATTTGGAAGACTGGCTGATACTAGGTTCATACTTTGTTCTAACTTCTCTGAATCTCAGAATCACAGAATAGTTTAGATTTGAAGGGACCTTAAAGATCATCTAGTTCCTACCCTCCTGCTAGACCAGGTTGCACAAAGCCTCATCCAGCCTGACCATGAACACTTTCGGGGTGAAGCACCCACAGCTTCACTGGGCAACTTGTTCCAGTGTCTCAGAGTAAAGAATTTCTGCCCAGTATCTCACCTAAATCTACCCTCTTTCAGTTTGAAACCATTACCCCTTCTCTTATCACTACAGTCCCTGATAAAGAGTCCTTCCCCATCTTTCCTGTAGGCACCCTTTAAGTACCAGAAGGCCTCTGTAAGGTTTAATCCTTAAAGGTAATCAGAAAAATGCCACCAGCTACCCAATCCATCAGTAACTGAGATTGAAGCAAAGCTTGGGGAGACACACAAGAACACCAAAAATAAACATTAAGTCACCCAATCTTTAACCATATCTTCTGGTTTAGGGTGATGGGGTGATTTATTTGTTTATTTTGTTGGGGATTTTTTGTTGATTTGGTGTGTTTGTTTTTTTTAAACAATATTTTATGGCAAGTAATATTGAAAGATGTCACTGACTTGTATTTCCTTCAAATGTATGCCACTATATCTAAAAGTATGCAATAGGGGGTGCTCATGATGCGACCATCTGACTCCTGATCATCTTCAGTGGTCCTAAAGCATCTGTTGTTAAGAAACAGATGCCTAAGCATTAAACGCAATTATGGGATGCAATGAAAAAATACCAATAGTATTATTTTAGTAGGTTTTCAATATTATGAATCACATGGATAAGAATTTAATCTTTAATATAAGGTTGGAACAGTTTTGGAAAGCGAATGGTGCCGACAAAGAAGCCAGACTTTTGAAATATTGTTTATTTTAGGTGGGAGGGAGAATAACTGGCCAAGCTAATGCTTGATTTTATTCCTTTTATGTAGCTTTTAATATAAATTCCAGTATATTTTTATGCTATATGACTTCCTGTTTTGTCTAGAATTATGAATCTATGAAACTGTTCCAAATAATTCAGTAATAAAGAGGTCAAACTTACTTTGAGAAGTTTCCTAGAAAAACTATTCATAATGGAATTCTATAAATTTAAATCAAGTGTTTCCACTAAGAGGACCAAAAAAAAAACTTAATCTGAAAGACAGTAGACAGAGCATACAATGCTCTGTCAATCTCCTGTATCAAAACTAACACTGACACTCTCACAAGTTTTTTCTCATACCTTTTCCCATTCCTCTTAAAATTTCAACCTGTAACATCACTAAAGCTGAAATTTTCAAACATTATTCACTAGTAGTAACCCATACGGTTGCAGCCCTTGCAGCTGTGAACACTTGAAAAATGAAAATGATTCACAAGTCTGAAGGTCAGAAACAGAAACTTGTACTTAAATTTGTTATAGCATAACAAGTATAAATCTTTCCCTATGCCTTTTAGAAAGAAGAAACTTAAAATATGCAGTCGCATTATCTCAAATAATAACCGAAAGCAGATCGTTCTCTGTAATATCCAATTCGATGCTAAATGTGTATGTAGCCCTTCTGGATGTATTTCCTACTTTTCGTGTTACTTCAAAATCAGTCTCTGTACAGAATAAGAGCTGAAACATACATCTACAATTTTAAGAACAAAATATGTTAACATAAACTATATAGTTCAGGAATTTGTCAATAAACTGCCTTAAAATGAGTATCAGCATACACATACCTACTCCAGGAGAGTCAATACATGCACAAAGTTCAACAGCGGTTCCAGAAGAGCTGTGTGAGCTTTAACAGAAACTTCTAGGCAGGTAAAAGCCTTTAAAAGTTACTATACTTAATGTGAAAAACATGAATACAGCACCTCAGACACTGCAGTCTTAGCTCTTCCTTTAAATAAGCACTTGACTGAATGAAACATGTAGGTGTTTAATGCTTAGGCATCTGTTTCTTAACAACAGATGCTTTAGGACCACTGAAGATGATCAGGAGTCAGATGGTCGCATCATGAGCACCCCCTATTGCATACTTTTAGATATAGTGGCATACATTTGAAGGAAATACAAGTCAGTGACATCTTTCAATATTACTTGCCATAAAATATAGTTTAAAAAACAAGTGAAGACAAGGTAGTTCTAAGGCTATCTAATTTCAAGATAACTAGTCTAAACCCATTACTCTGACATTTCATATTTTAAATATAAAAGCTTCACAAATGTTTGCTGAGAACAATCAACACTTATAAATAAAAATACATTGAGTTCAGGATGTATCAAAGGTACTAAGTTTCACTGATCAGAAAAAAGAAGTGTAAAGCAAACCCATTATTTCTATATGCTTTCAATTTTCTTAAAGAAGTATGCTAAATAGGAATCTCATCTTGCAATTCTATTACATGTTACCATCAATTATCATTTCCTATTTTAATCATATTAACTTTAAGGTCACAGGTTTTGTTGCATAATGCTCTGAAACACTCTTCTAGCATACTCTTAATGAAGAGAACAAAAAGTAAGTCAGGACAGAATTTAAAAATCATTCCCAAATGCTTGATATGTGTGTGTGTGCACTTGTGTGTACACACACAGAGACACCATTAATCTCCTCACTGGGTGTGCTTCCTTTACGTAACCCCACGCATTTATTTATACTCCCAAAGTAGTTTTCTAAATTCACATAATCCACAATCTCCTCAATCCCTCTCTTTCATTATGTTTCCTACTGAGAATTTAAGAGAGAAATCACATCTCCCTATGCGCTCAAATTCCACGTTTGCAGTGAAACTAGTGATAGCTACCTGTAACAAACGCTGTCAGTACAGGGACCATGCACTCTTACAATGACAAAGACGTGCTGGAAGTGAGATCGAATGTTCTTTGGGCTGAAGGGTTGTGCTCCAGGCTCCTGGAAAACTATTGTCACGATATCATTTCCAATATGTCGTTTTCTCAGAAGCTTTAACAAAAAAAAACCAAAGCAGCAAACAGGACAGGTTAAAACACAGTCTCAAACACCAACAAACTTTCAGTTATTTATTTCTCATTATTATAAATAACATTGTTCACTTTTTTTTTTTTAATTCTAAATCATACTTCAACTTGAACTGTTGAGAGTTTATATGACAAGTAGCAGAATGTTAGTTATTAACAAATTTCAGGCACAGGCATTTTTTTAACAATTTCATTTCTACATGTACATAAAGGAAGATCTTGTTGGGGAAAATTTTAAGCTAAACAAAGAGGAGAAACAACAACAAAACCTGCTGGTATCAGAATAATGAGTAATAAATGGAAACTGGAAAAGATTCCCTACTTCACACACATTTTTACAAGCTGGAAGCAGGTTCCACTTGAAGTATTTGTCATTGTCCTTAAGACATGATATAATAATTTTCTTACAGGCTTCTTTCAGTATACCCAAGACTACAGTAAAAGAGAAAGGTAAGCTACAAAGAAGTATAAAGTTTAATGTACTTAAGTCCACTAAAAAGAATGCTGTCTTACTAAAGTGTAATGCTGCAGAAGGTTGAAAATCATGTCAAGTGCACTGTGGTCCTTTTGATGCAAGATATGAACTCTTCTTGATGTTACACTGATGTTCTACTGACATAACCATATAATATTTACATCAAAGTTTCAGTAAATAATGCATAATTAAATAGAAAACAGTCCTATGGAGAAAAATCTACCTATAATGTGTACCTACAATGATCTGCTTTGCTCATCTTCCCGAGACAGAGATGGCTAGTTTTAATTTTGGTACTGTTTTCCTTACTACTAACAAATGAAAGTTGTCATAATTATTAAAGAGAGGCAAAATAAATTCTAAATAAGCACCTGTTGCTTGTTGTTTGGAGTATATGGCAACATAGTAGAAACGTGGAACATGATTTCATAGTCCTTGTATGTTGTGAATAGGGAGTGAGTACCTGTTGAATCAGCTTCAGTTAAAGAAAAAAAGAGAAAATAAAAGCATTATTAAAAAAATATTATTAAAAAAAAAACCACCATAGATTAAAAGCAAAGTCTCATTTTATCAACGAAAATCATCAGACAAGACAAGAAATCCTGTTCATCCTGGAGCCTCGCTGAAATGTCAGCAAGTAAAACCTTACTCAGAGTTTTTTCACGTGCCAAAGCAAATGACATACAGAGATGGCTTGTACAATTTTGTGTAGCTTTCCCAGTGAAGAACTGATTAGGAATAGGGAATTTATACCAGAAACCCTGAAGAATGCTTATTTAAGCATGAAAAGCAACAACAAAGTCTGAAATAATTTTCAGACACCACCCTATATCTCAGGCTAATCAGAATGAAACTGAACTGTTAGGAATGTGAAAAGGACATCAGAAAGGAAGGTTAGACAGCTATGCAAATGAATACCATGATCTCATGTATAGTTAAATATCAATGGACATACGACCCACAATATTTCAAAGAAGGTGGTTCTTTGAAACATAAATATCAGGACCTTAAATTTACTGTCATGAAATCAGATAGAACCTTAACTAAAACAGGTGCTTTACAGATAGCTGCAGTCAAAAACCCAGGCAGGACGTCAGCATGCTTACATCTGGGAATGGCAAAAGCCCACAAGGATGACATTAAGATGCTGGCACATTAATCAAAGGTACTCTCGCCTGTTTTAGGTTCTGGACACCATATTTTAAAAGCTATAGGGGAAGAGAAGGGATACAGAAATAGGCCACAAAAAATAATTATATGTGGACAGAGAGACTTCCATGAGGAGAGAAAATGATAAAAACTAGGATTATAACATATAGAAGAAAAAATAAAAATGAAGAGGGGATATAACTAAAGTTTACAAAGTGTTGGCTGAAGACAGCACTTGATTACAGGAAAATTGGGAACTTCTCTTTTTACTTTTTCTTTCTCTCTTAAAGAAAAAAAAAGAGAGAACTTGAAAAATGTTCCAATAAAAATTACTAAGTAATAATACACTTAAAGCTGAAATACTGAATATGTTCTATGCAATGTAACTGCTGTCCACAGTCCAAAAAGGTCATTTTCAAATGGAACTGTAAAAAAGAATGAGATTTAAATATGGAAAAAAATTTGAAGTTATATAAACATGCTACTGTATTATATAATCCCAGTTATTTATAGCAATGTATTTTAAACAGCTGTTAAATACTACACCTTGGCAATTTTATTAGCAGAGTGAGCATGTTACTAAGGAGATAATAGCTCTGAGATTTGCGATGCATTTATAATAGCATAAATGTGCAGTTTGTCTATCCAGATTTTAGGTATAAGCTTTGACAAGAAGTTTTTGTTAGATTTGGGATAATAAAATAGAGGTAGCTTTGCTGTAAATTAAAAGCTGCAACATCATCCATAAAATTAATTGGAAAAATTTCAACATTATATTTGGACAGATATTTTGCATTTCTAAATCTTCTATGCAGACTAAAATGGGAACAAGGAAAATAAAAATAAAATTCCTAGATTATTAAAAAAATAAAAAACCCTCAGACATTATTTCAAGGAGACTGGGCTCTCCACTGAAGAGTGCCACCATGAAAAACTAGCTAGCTGCTAAATATTTTCTTTTTAATGATAATTACAAGAGCAGGACAGCTGAAAGGGAATCATTTCATCTTGCACTCAGCTTACAGCAGCCTTTATCCTCTGCCTGATCATTACAGATGCACCTGCAAGTCACCTAAGCATCTACATAACTTCTCACTGGTTTTTTTTTAGTCTAGCTGTAAATATACTTATTTGTGCATCTTCTATCCAAAAAGGATATAAAATTATTAAAAAGAACTGGAAAGAGGGAGCAGATGCAAAAAGAAAGGGAAGTGGGTAAGAAAACAGACAGGGGAAGGGGCCCAAAAGGGGTTGAGGGAAAAGAGTAAAATAATTAAGCAATTCTGACAAATATTTTTTAGAACAACACCTATGCATTTAAGTCAAACTTTCAACTTTCCTGGATGAACTTTGAGGCAGAAAAGTGTTCTTTCACAGAATGGCACTGGTTCTGCAAAATCAGTAATAAGGCTACAATCCAAATGACACATTTAACAATTCCAGTTAAGCTTCACAGCTTAAATCCCTGTTATTTGAATCCAACTACCAACGGAAGTCTCTATCCACTACAGATTATACATCTTTCTTGCCATTCAGGCTACTTCTTTCTTGCAAGCCCAGAATACTTTTTCTGAAGTACAACAGAATAATTATATGCCTTTTTTTTTAAATCAAATCACTGCCATTGGGGTAAAATTCAAGACTGCACATCAGAGTAGTATCCATCATTTCAAGGTCAGAACTGTAAGCCAGCACTGTAATCTACTTTGACTTCCTTCTGTTTAACTGAGGCTCAAGGGATCTACAAATTCATTAGCACCTTTTTACACTGAGGGCATCCCCTTCTGCTATCACTTTATGGCATACCTATTGATACTGCCTTAGTCTTGACTCATTACTGGATTTGGTTCCTTAGCTTAGAGCTTACCAGATCTTTTCCCTCCATCATTATTCACCTTTAAAAATCAACCTTATCCTTCTGTCCTTCCAGTGTTTCTCAGCTATCTTCACAAGTGTCTTAACAGACACATAAGTGTTTTTTTCCAACATCAACAGTGCTCAGAACTGTGACTGACACTAATAGCAAGCATACTGCTGGTTAAGTTCACCTCACTGAAGCCCCAGGACTTTGTCAGTATGCTTCTACATCAGCTTTTAAAAACCTCTGCACCATAAAACCATATACGACCCAGTAGGAATAAAATTCTAACTCAGTGTTTCAAAGGAAAACATGTTGCAAGGAATTGTAGAAAACCAAAAATAAACTATGAAACAGGAGAAGGAACAGCCATTGCTACAAACTGCAGCACTGCTCACTATGAAAGGCACAAGAACAAGGAATTTCAGAGCTTAATGCTGTTCCCATCTACCTTTAGTTACAAAACCCCTCTCCCTTATTTCTAGTTTCTTTTAGTTGTTGGCTCAAATCCAGCACCTGTCAAAGCCTGCCCTCCTTTCTGTTATACACAAGGATTACACCAAGCAAAATTCTTTAATATGCAAGTCCTTTTCAGACACTATTTCCAAGGGCAGAATCCTTTACTTTGCAACATCCAAAAGTGTATGTGTAACATACATGCAGATGGACTTGCCACCATCCCCATTTCTGCTTCTTATGCAATTGAGGAACCTCTGATCTCCTTTTGCTGTTGGTCTCTCAGCAAATGACTCAGACCCAACTAAGTCTATTCTTACTTCCACAAGGTTGAAAAGATGTTAACTACTGTAAGTTAAGAAGGTAATTTATCTGTATTTGATTAGAAACATTGGGGTTTACTGACAGCCCCTAAATGAACTATCAATTTGAAGTCCATTCATTCCCTAGATTTTAAAAATATTTTATATCTTCTGTGCCTTTTTTATATTCTTCTCATGTCTTAACCAAAAAGTCATAGGAACATCTAATACAGATAACTACCATTATTAGCTAAGTTTATAATCATATCAAATAGACAATTTATAAACTCCTACAACTCACATTAATCAGTCTCCTTCATTTCCTGCACCAACCATGCCACCCCTCTGCTGGGGACACACGCCAGTTTACCAAGTCTATCATTACCAGCTGATCCCATTTACCAATGTGAAATACTGAGAACTAAGACGAAGTGAGGAGGAGGGAAATAAAGCATGCATTACAACTAGAAAATGAAGTAAAATGACTGAAGTTATAATTTGAAAGATTACTGTGATGTTTATTACTTTTAAGTGGTGCCCATAAACTTCCTAGCATCCGTGGGATAGCTGACATTTTCAAGCTCTATTTCCTATCCAAAGTCTGCAGGCTGCCAGCAGATAGACTGCTTCCCCTCTGGTAATTCTAGAAATATATAAACAAAACTTTAAAAGTAGCATCTCCTTTCCACAGTGGCACTGGCAGAGATCCAAAGCTAAAGGCCTTGAAGGATCCAATATACTTAAATAGACTTTCAGTTATTAGGATGCATGAGATTCCTCCTTTTAAAAATTGGCTCTGTTACGGATACTTAGCAATTAGGCCCCTAACTCTAAAAATTTCAAAGAACAACAACTGTTCTGAAACTGTCTTTTGATAGAGCAACTTAGCTTTCCTAAATTTCCATAAATTATAAACATTTTGTGAAAATTTCCAGTGTCCACATATAAATTAGATTCCTTCTGCGCTGAGAAAAATCTTCCCATTGTGTCTTACATCATGCATCTGCTTTTCACAGGTTGCAAAGTATTGCTGAAGGTACAGAACTAGCAAGTAGCCTACATAGCTCTGACCTTTCCTGTAAGCTAATGAACAGACATCTGTTTTTAAGAGCATCTTTGCAATCAACTGTGCTGACGTGAAACAGAATTTTTATACAGGAAACCTTCCTGAGTAATGACACTACAAAAAACTATTTCATGATAGTGATCGATAGCAACAGAAGAGCACAAGGTAGCTTTTGGGGTTTTTTTTTGGCCACTTCCTATGCAGAATACACAGTAAGGGTTTCTGTATGTAGCTTAGTGTTCTGCCCCCAAAATGCCATCTCCTCTTCCATCACTTCCATATGGGCAGAAAGGATAACATAGTACCACCGAGATCACTTGTAACAGGTTGTTGCCATTGTTCACATTTGCTGCTGTCTAAACCTGCTCATTATGAACTCATGGATGCTGTGTAGTCATGTGTTTCCTCAGTGAGCCTGCAGACAACATAACCCAAAAGACTTCAAACTTAGGAGTTTTTCAGCAGTTTCAGCTGATGAGGTCCCACACATGTGAGCCTGTAAACCCTGATGTAAAGAAAATTTCAGAAACCCTTTATGAAAGCAGCATTTTCCCCCCTGAGCATCCTCCTTCATCTCCAATTCCCATGAAGTGTTCACATAAGGCCTTTTTGTATTTTTAGGTACAGAATGCAGTTGGTAGGTCTACTGGGCAATGTGAAAGAGATATGGCAGCTCTCAACATGGGGTTGAAACCCTTCATTACAAGAAAACAACTTTTAAAACTCGGAGGGATTCAGTCTTCTCAAAGTTTACATACATGTCCACTCAATAGGTGTTAGATTGCTGTACATAAAATCAAAACCTGACAAAGTTCTTTCCTCAAGTCAGAGGCAACAAGGAACTGAAACATTACCACAAAATTCTGCTGTTTACAAGAAAATTCCAAACAATACTTAAGACACAGCTACAGTTTTCATGTGTGTATCTGAGCAGATGAATCAACTTAAATCATACAGCATTTACATATATTAGAAACCAGTGTGTGGACTGACAACCAAAAAAAAAGTTGTGGTTTTTTTTTATTGTGTCTTAACTAAACTACAGAAGAGAGAGAAGAGAGGATCTTACTTAAACTACTGAAAGTAACAAGGAGGTCACAATATAAACTCAGAAGCTAGGAAATAATAAATATTTTCTCTGTTTTCCATATACATTTGATTTTTGACCTACCTGATAAAAGTAACACTTTGGAGCTGCAGAAAAGGAAAACTCAGCCTGAGAAATATTGTAAAATATATTTCCAGCAAAGGCAAGAAAATGTTACAGCCAGAAACTGTCTGGATCTTATCTGCAATTGTGTCCTAGCCACTAAAACAAAAGAGACTGAATGCAAACTTGCATGAGTGCAGAAGAAGGCTACCAAGTTAATACTGCACACGTGTGTGTGGAGAAGCAGAGAAATCCTCACCTCCCATAACAAGAGAGACATGGTTTCTTAGGGGTAACATCACAAAAGCATAGAGAAGACAACTGCAAAGTGTAAGTGCACTGAAGGGAGTAAAGACAAGAGAATATAAGTATTGCAACTAAAACAAAGCAGGCTCAATGGTAAATGGGTGCAAAATGGGCATTATTTAGGTTTAAAACCACAGGAAGTTTTATAACCCACTAAGGAGGGATGATTAGGCTGAGGTGATGGCAACACGATCCCTGTTAAGAATTAAGGACACAAGGTATTAATCGTGGAGCACTAGGGCACAGCAAGTTACTGTATTTGTGATAGGAAACTCGTGACAAGAGCACAGTTTGTGCTGTGATGAAACTGAATGTTTTTCAGCTATCATGGATCAACTCTGTATTTAATTTCCTTTGCTGCAAGTGAACAAAACAGCAAAAAAAGATTTCCATAGGAACTGCTTAGTTACAATACTGAAAGAAAAGGAAGACAGACCATAATTTCCCTGAGTATTTAAAAAAAGATTTACAACTTGAATATAGTATCCACTATCTGATAAACAAGTATTTCACAAGCTTGATTCCAAGACTAGGTAGCTTGTTTTATAAATGCTGTCACCCAAGATAATCTTTTCACTATGTTTTTGCTGCAATATGTTTTACAGTTAAAGTTGATAATATAACTGTCAAATTCCATAAATTTCCATCACTTAAAATAAAATTGAAAAAAAAAAAATCATCACAGAGGAAGGATTACATCTGATAGCAGGAATAAGACAAAACTGCCCAAAAGAAAACTTATATGCAACAGACTGAAGAAAAATAATAGATCAACTTGTCAAGGTGGCATTACTTAGATGGGTTCTCAGAATTTTCTGGTGACAGTCAATCAGTGTATCATGAAAACAAAACACAAAAAAATTCCCTCAAACAACCAACCAAAGACACATCAACTGTATTTATTACTTTTAGACAACACACTGATGAAAGATTGGCAATGCCAATAATAGTGCCATAGTACCGGTTTCTTTTTGCAGCATTAGTGATAATTACATTCCAAATTAGTACAAAAATCCAATAATTATCAGAGTTAAAAGACCATATGGATATGGGTCAAATTACACACTTGTTCTGCTTTCACTTCTATTACTGAGCTTTGTACAGCAAAGAGGTTATTTTTAAGATTTCTCTTTAAAAAGTCAGTTAGCAATCAGATAATTTGTTGACTTAAGAGGAAAAAAAAATTCAAAAGCCTTACTCTTTGTATCCAGCTGAGCGCGATACTTTTCAAATCCCTTGAGTCGAACTCGTTCTCCCAAGAGCTGAAGAAACTCTTCAAAGGCTGGACCTGCTGATTCATTATTATACATTTCCTCTTCTGTGCTTTGCCCAGCTTTGCAGTACATGATACCCACCTTAAGTTGGTAACTTAACTGCAAAGAGAAAAAGATTTAAATCTTATATGTAGAAACTTATTTATTGATTTCACTTCACTTTTTTTTAATAAACACATAATTCACAAAGAAAAATTGCAGAGCACAGCAGGCACTCATTTCTACCAGTGACAAAATTAACATTCTCTCAATTCAAGGAGAAGTTGAAAATTGTCTGTTAGTGCGTCCACCTGTCAGCAATGTTTAACAAGTCCACGGCATTCAATTGGCCTTCTCTGACAGAAAAATGCAGTAACAAAAAACCAGATCAATGGAGAAATGCTAGTAATACTTAAAGATACTCTTTAGTAGCATATGTTTGTCCAATTTATTTGTGCTTTTTTGTTTGACTTATCCTCTAATTTGGTGTTTGACCCTAGTACAGCTGAAACTGAAAATGTAATTTTTGTTACCCAACCATAATTGTGCTTCTTTAAAGCAAACTGTTCTCACCAATTCCAAACTGATGCACAGACAAGTAGGACCAAATCTGCACCCTTTATGTCTGGACTATAGGAACAGAATTTACAGAAGGGAAGAAAGCAGCACCCACAGCCATCACCACACCCACAACACCACACCACACCCACCCAAAGCCAATCCCACAGGCAGGAACTCTGGCAGAGCGCAAAGGAGAGCCCTGAAATGTAAGCATGTTAATTCATCTAGTGAAAACGCATACTTATTGCAGGGTAAATAATCTTTCCTCCACCACACACTCACCCAATTCTGCAGAGGCTCCATTTAAAATAAATACCAAGCTGATCTGCCAGAGTAAAATCTCAAAAAAAGTCTGTTGAAACTGTCAGGAGATTTACAAGTTTGGGCTACAGGTTAGTGGGAAGTGAAAACAGTTATTTGCAAGAGGACTGGAAGCAAAGTCATCTGAACATGCACCAGCTACTGCTGACACATGGGAAGGGAGGAGAGGGAGAAGAGATGATAGAAGTGGCACTGCTGCCACTCCTGACAGAACAACCACCATCACTTCCTGCATATGCAATGGCAGGTCCTGTCTCGGACTGTTCAGGCAACATCTGCTGCTCAGGTTAAGCGCTCTGGCCGCTCCCAGGGAAATGTGATGGACAGAAGCACTTCCTGGGACCACTATGCCTTAGCTGCACTGCTCATTATAATACTGCCAAGTAAATTCACTTAAAGAAGTTTGGACAATGAAAACCATTCTCGCCAAGTACACCTAGACTATTTAAGCTTCAGTTTTGGGTGACGTAAGTATTTTCAGGGGCATAAACATAAATGGGATCTGCAGCATCCACAAGCAACTAAACAACTGCCCCTTTATTGCTTTAGAAATGTCAGCCTAAGAAACGAAATAATGACTCTGCAAAGAGCAAGATACGCCTTCCAGCTCTGTCCTTAGATTTACTGAACTTGAAAAAAGAAGTTCCATAAGGACAACACAAGCTGTTTTTTCTGAATCAAAAAAAAAAGTGGATCTGAGGGGAAGACAGACATGCAGTCCCAGGCACCACTTCTGACAAATCCAGGGTCCTTAGAAGTGTATTAACTCCAAGTAAGAGCTAAAAAAAGAGATGAAGAGTGAATTCTACTTAATCCTGCTCCTAAAGTAGCAGCTTCATTTTAATAATCTAACAGTATTAACATATTTATATATATAGGGGAAAAGTGCACTTCAAGTATTTGTCTAGCACACAGTAAAAGGCAGCAGAAAGCATATCTTGGATTTAACCAGTCAGCAAGTTTATATTATAAATATGGAATTACATTAAAAAATGACTGGCATTTGACAGTATTTCTATGAATGAGGAACAGCCGTAGAGACAAACTTCTACTGGAATGAAGCAGTAATTGTCCTGATATGCAAATTTTAAAATAATATTTGGAAGTAAACCTAAAGGACGTTACCATGAGCTCTGCATTCAAGGCAAAAGTTAGTGGATGGTAATTAGCCAGGAAGTTAGCATAGCCCTACGGAATGACTGGATTGCTTTTTAAGGCAAACCCATTAAAATGACTGTATTTTAACAAAGCCGATAAAAGATCAGCTAGGTGACAAGCAATGTGCACCATATGCACAGAGCAGCAGATGCTACATGACTCTAGCAATCTAAGGGGAACTAAAGAACATGCAACTTGACATACAACACCAGTACAAAATTGGGACAAGAACACCACTCCCATTCTGGCACTGGATGTCATATGCAGATATTGAAAGAGAAGAAGAGACAGAGCTCAGCCATAACAGCGATACAAAATTCAGAGAAAATATGTTGTAGTGAAAGACTTGAAAAGAGCAATCTGTTTAGCTTATCACAAACAGGACCAACAGACGATTTAATCACTAAAAAAAACCAAACCCCTTTGCTGGTAAAAAAAAGTCTCACACCAAAATGACTCTTAAGATGTAGCTGAGATATCGGAAGTCTGGAAGCCAAATGCAGATAAATTAAAATAAAGAACTATAAATCTTTAAATATGAAAACAACCAACTCTTTAAAACTTCACTCAAATATATATATAAGTAGTCTATTTTAATCAAAATTGGTGCATGTGAATTTAGCTCATTGAAGGGGCTACTGGGTGAAATTTAATGGCTACGTCAGGCTAAGGTCACTTTATAGTCTTGCCTCTTAAATTCACAAAGCACCTTGTTGACTATATCAAACGGGCACCTGTTCATGCTGTAATGAAACAGTGTGACACTCTGCAAGAAGTAGTGATAAACAGTCTGTGTACCTAATTAGTAGAGCAGCTGTTACCTAAATTTTTCTGTTAGCTTGGAATTGATAAAAAAAATGCAGCTTCTAATTAGTACAGAGTGTGCTTATTTTCTGGTGGAAGTGTCAAACTGTTTCATTACCACAAAAAAATCACCAACTTTGATGTAGATAACACAATTTTAACTATCACTTGTCTTTAATGATTTTCAAAAGTTTACTAATGGAAAACCACAGTCTACACCATATTGGGGGAGCTTAATGACATACAGGATATGAAATAAGGATCATTTCATCTCATGCTTTTTTAGATGTAACTGACTTCTGAAGCAAATTATGCTAAATTGCTTTTCAAATTAGTTATTTACTAGAAATAATTTTGGAATTTATTTTGTACAATGAACATTCTGCTTGAGTTTTTCTCTCTGAAAATCTTCCCATTAATACCATTCAGATTGCAGGTTTTTGAGGGGCATATCTGAAAGGAGCTGAACCTTAAATCCAAAGGCTCACTTGCAGAGCCATGTGAAACGGAATTTCATTTTCCTCACTGCTGAAACAGAAAACTTTGGAAAGAGATTGAAAGATATCCTTGTGTCTTCAAGTGCCTGACAAACATGATTCTGGACAAAGGGCAGATTAGGCTTAGGCTTCAGTAACAAATTACAAACATTGAATATGTGCATATTTGGAATCAGTGCTCTATTCATCTATGGAAAACATTCAGGCCTCCAACTTACTAGGATCTCATCAAGTGGAAAAGAATAGTTATACTGAGCAACGTAAGCATCTAAAGATCCCATCCGCCTTTTAGCAGGCTGTATGGTAAATCTGTTGTCTTTTAGCCTTATGTGTTCACTGGCTCATCATGATGTTCTCTGCAGAAGCCAATAAGCACATGCAGGAGACAAAGCTGATACAGAGTATATGTGAATTCCCAGGAAACATTTAACAAAGTTTTTTCTTGAAAAAGTCTTAAAAACCCTGAATAGCCAGGTTACAGAAAAAGAAACTCACTTAAGACAAGTAGCTGGCTAAAAGGAGCTGAAGAAAACTGTCAGTGCAGTAGGGCAAGGATCTGAACTTGGACATAGAACATTTAACATGCACTTTAGCAATCTGATAGAGCTGATGAAGAGTAAGGTGACTAAGTTTGCTAACACTACTGAGTATGTTACCCTACACTATTGGATTTTAGGACTGGCTGAGACACCTAACAAAGGAAGCTGATATGATAGTGGATAACAAGGCAAAAGAATGCCGGACGAACCTCAGTACAAGTAAAGCATGAAGTGACCCATGTGATACAAAGGTCCCAACTTTGCATGAGCAATGAGCTCTGACTTAACAGAAAACTAGAAATGCCTGGGTTGGAAGGGACCTCTAGAGGTCATCCAGTCCAACCCCCATGTCTGGGTTAATAAACCTAAGAAACAGGATCTTAGGTGCTCAATAAAAGGTACTTTCAGTGTTCGGTAGCAGGCATAAAGCAAGTAAAATATCAGTAATTATTAGAGAGAGAAGAGATAAGAAATTGTACTAAACCAAATTTTTTCCTCATTTTCAAAACTGCACTGTTTTAAAACAGATGTAGGAGAGGAGGAGTGGAACTGGAAAAACTCCAGAGAGAGGCAAAAGCATAATCAGCAGTACAGAACAACTTCTACATAAGAAATGTAGAAAACAAAATTAAGACTTAGACTGGTAAAGCAGAGGGGAAGGATAGAGAGGCCTGTAAAAGCCTACAAGTTATCAGGAGCTAGTAAAAATATCACTTCATGCTCATCCTGTTCTCGTATTCTTACCCAAGCACCCACTTTTAGTCATGGTCAGTGGCAATACCGGGCTGCATCTACCTTAGGCTGATTACACCTAACCACTCCCATGTTAGTCTGGATGCTTTGTGACAGCGACAGCTACCCAGTACTTTGTCCTCTCATATTGTGTTCTTAGTGAAATAGTTGAGATTCTGAAACTACCTAGAGGTCAAAATGTTTTGCTTCTAGTAGGTATTTATTTGGGGATTCTCTATCATGTTTATTTTAATAAACAAACAAGGAGGACTCTAATGAAATCTTCACGACAGTCACTTACAAACCTACGTAGAATAGCAATATTCTCTCCCTTGTGCGGCAGATATTGATTAGATCTTTTTCAGTTTTATGATAGCAATATTGGACTGACAGCAAAAGAAATAATAACCTAGGAGTTAATCATGTGCAGGAAAGGCCGACCATGAGAGGCAAAAAGCACCAGGAGAAAGAGAGAGTCTCAGTACTCAGAGCTGTTAAATGTCACTGTCGAAGTTTTTAATCTTAAAATTCACGTAACTCATGGACTTCCATTTTGCCAACTCTAAGCTATATAGCTAATAAGCTTTGGTCATATCTTTAAGGGACATTGGGACTATTATCTAATTGAAAATTGTTAGTATGAAGGAGAGGCTTAGAATATTTTGTCACATAGTTTGTTTCAATGGAAGAAAAAAAAAGGGAAAATAATGAAATTAAGACGACAGACAGGCAGAACCCTGGTAATGGATGTGCCAATACAATATTACAACAAGACATTTAGTAACACAGAGGATTTCTATTCTCATTATAATAGTAATACAGAAAGCAGAACAAAACTACCTCTTCCCCACAGTCTTTGAAAAGCAATCACTTAGGGTCTTTTAATATAAATTAAAATAGACAATTGCCATAACTAAAACTTTAGACTACTGAGAGCAATGACCTTCATTTCATACATCTCAAATACTCTGCAAAACTTGGGGGAAAGACATGCAACATAACACTCCCTAAAGATGACAAGCATTAGTTTCAATGAGGCATTTTAATAGACTGACTCTAATCACTTGGCAGTAATCTGACAGTTTAAGACAATGTCTCATTCTATAACTCTGCACTTACGCCTTGTTCATCCAGCTTCATAAGCTGTTCTGTGACTTTCGGAGTGTTGAAGGCCAGCCTTAGGCAGTGGATATTCAGCTCAGGAACCACATACTCCAGCACTTCTTTTAGGGGAAGTCCCCTGGCTGTGCAATGCTTTGCAGTTGAAGGGATAGCATCTTCCAGCACAGAGCCTCTTAAAGTCATAAGCTAATCATACAACACAAAAATAGCTTATCTATTGAATTATGCAACAAGAAAAGGTTAATTAGCAATAGCAGTGAAGCAAAACATACTATTTTTCCAATTCTCAATAGAGATTGAGGACATTAAGTAACTTATGTTGTGTGAAACAGACACTAATACCCACGCACTCTGACAACCAACAGTAGTCAGAATATTTCAAGTGATTTGAGAGATTTAAGTTTTACAGGAAACTAATACTTGGAAAAGATTAGCAGCAGTATTTCTAGCACATCATTTCAAAGTATAAAAGCACACATCTCAGGTATACCCACATATAGAAGTGGAGCAAGTCATTCCCCCCCTCTTTGCTTGCTTCTAGCCAACATAGCTCCTGCAAGTTTCTCAAACTTTAACCAAAACTACCTTCACAGTCCCCTGCATATTGGATGTTACGGAGTAACTCGCTCATTGATACACTTCTATTCTGTAACTTTGTCAGAAGATTCCTAGATTACACAGATGTATTTAGAGGAGACAGAAATCTATTATCAATGCTGAATAGCACATAAACCCCACCCAGAACATCTGGTGTTCCCTACGCACTTGTAGTTTCCTTTACTATCCTTCCTGAACTGCTTACCTCGCTGGTTCTGAATATGATCCTGTAGTTGTATTGAGGTCCATTTTCTTTGATTTCCTCTGGCTTCTCTCTTCTAATACTCACAGCTACTGGACCCAGGTTCTCATCTGCCCCAAAATAGTTCCAGTGTTCTTACATATAAAAAAATAAATATATTAAAAATAAATATGTAACTCACAAATAAAAGTCTGCCTTACTACTTAAAATTCAATTATATTTTTGTGCTTAGCTGTTATATTGGAAATAAACTGCCAGCTGCACTAGAGTCAATAAGAGCATGTGGTCAGTGGTATCATGATTTCATTCTTGGGCTTCAGTTCCCTAATGAGCTCTGTTTCTGTAAGAAGGTCAAAATTTACCATTGCATCTCTGCTTGAAAAGGCCTAAACTAGGATACACTTCTTACATTTGCTGTTGTATCAAAATCTGTTTCATTCTACTGAGCTAAATAAGTACAAACAATTTGTCGCCCTTAAAAATAAAACCAAGGAAGTCCAATGCACTAAAGCAGGAAACCCACCACTGTTACAATGGAAGTGACAAACAACTGTACTTAGCAAAGGATGTAACTTATTTTTGTATGGAAAATGGAAAACAGTGAAACAGGTTACTCAGTTATGAAAGGGGGAAAAATTGGTGAAGCTGAAAAAGAAGTTAAAGACTTGGTTCATAGCAAAAAAAACAACCAAATAATCAAAAAAACCCCACCCCCAAAAAAAAAAAGTGAAACAAAACCAAAGCACAATACCACACACACACACAAAAAAAGAAGTACAAGAAACAAAGTGACTAAAATAAATAATTAATACAGAAGTGTCAAACAACCCTAAGAGTAAACTCTTAGGACTTCAGATTTACTCTAAAACTAGCCTAGTTGGGAAGGTGGCAGAGAACAGCATACAGGACTGGAACTCACTGAACAGCAGAGCGAGATACATTTTTATATCTGTTTAACTATATACATGGTAAAGGCAATCTTTATATAGATAAATATTAGAAAAGTGCATTTACAAAAATCAAAGCTCAACAATTTAAGAGAATGGTGTTGAAGGCTCTTCTATTGAGTCTTCTGTGTTATGAACTCTGTGTTATGACTGATGAAGGGACATCACGGGTTTTTTGGGAACATAAAAAGAAAGCTGCACATGATCTCAAGTGACAGCAACTGAATTTAAACATACAATGTCTGAAAGAAGAAGTTAAGCGAAGCAGTCAAAAAGTACAAGTCAAGCACTGTACCAGAAAAATAACTCCTGTCATCACTTTCCATATGCTGCATATCTGCATATATGAATGCATTTATACATGCACAAAAATAGAAAGTTAGAGCTATCTGAAAATTCAACAATTCAAAGAAGAAATGTGAAATTCAGCAGAACGAAAAAAGATGTAACTGCCCTGAAAGGAAACGTAACCATACTGCCTGAACTACTATATATAGATTACTTATTCTTAAAGCAACCAGACCTTTAAGCCAATAACTTTAAGACAGTCTAATATTAGCTATACTGCTATAAAGATAAGATATAAAATATTAAATGTCATCATCAATAACTGCATCCTTAAAAATACTAAAAATAGCTATTGAAATCCACTCCACCCAAAGTAAATAGCAGTACTTTTTTACAATGAATCATCACTTGCAGTGTTAAAAATTTGAGCAACGATTTTTTTATTCTATTTCTTTTTAAAATTAAACTTATGGTTCTTGCTAGGCTCTCCTCCAACACACTAAATACTTTTCAAGCAGGTATTCTATACTTATGAACTTGTGCCCTAGAACTTCACTTTTGTCTTCACGCAGACATCCACCTCTTTAAGCCCTTGGGGGCTTTATGTTATTCCCCAGTATCTGGTATTTTGTTACCCTTTCCTCAAAGATTTCAGAGCACGCAAAACATGAAAGAAACATGCTTGAACCATTATAAAGCTTGCTTTCTACCAAATGCCTCTGCAAGTCATCAAAAGCCAATACTCTGCACAGAGGTAATTAAGATTCAATTTTTTTTTAGTATCTCGTGGAATATCCTGTAAATATTGGCATAAGTTTTGGGTGATGAATTAGTCATGAGTGGAAAAATAATGAATAAATTAGATCATCCACATAAGCCTCATTAAATCTTTATACTACTCCACTGATATAAGGCCTGTAAATGACACAGTTCTTATGAAGTTTAAAAACCCAAACCATCCAAATAAGCACCCTATCTTTTCTTCCTCCTCTATTAACTCACTTTTTTTTTCAGGGTGTTTATAGGACACCAAACAGTTTATGGTAGAGACAGTGAATGCAGGAGAAGCACAGTTATTGAGAATGTGAGATCAACTTTCTCTCGACATGTTATGTAGCTTCCAAAATCTGAAATAATTTGGCCATCTCCATACTAAACTGCTTAGTAACTTAAAAACACTGATGTACATTTGCTCATGCAATCAAAAATTTTAAAAGAAAAATAGATATGTTGGTAATTCATACTAGAAGGGTCAAAAAATTACATTAGTTTCCTGTACTGACAACCTCACATACAGTAAAATTTCTGTATCTTGTAACCAGTCTAGCCTCCACCTCAGATAAGAGAGTTGTCTCTGGAGAAATTATTCTACATCTTGGAAACACATTTAGGAAGGCTGGTGAGAAGAATACTTGAAGCTGCATGAAAACACACATACAATTCTGTATCATTTGTTTAAGGTTTTTATCTAGTTTCTATTTGTTTGGAAAAATGCACAAAGTGTGGAATTTTACACTTCTCTGTAGCCACTAACACTGCGCAGTTGTCTTCCTTGCTTTCCTACATACCTCCTCAGTCGTCTCTTCTATTCACATTGTCATCCCCTCTATTCACATTTACTACAGAGGCATTAATTCTTTGCCTTGATTCTCTTTACCCTGCTCCTCTACCCTGCCTCTGCATCCATTCTGCAAGCTATACCACATACCCCCATATCTGACTACTTTCCCCCATGGCACAGAGTTTCTTGCATCTCCACCTGATTTTCCACTACATCCTGAATTTCCACTCAACCATTTTCTCTTTCCTGTACAAGGAAAAATCGGTAGCAGAATTTAAGTGCACAAAGCTTAATATCCAATCTAAAGGTAGTTAATTAGGAGTTTCATTGAAAAACCAAGAGCAACTTCACAACTGTAATTCAAGAATTCCATGACAAACATGAATAGCATAGGAGACAGCTTTTTCCTCTACCCCGCACAGAACCTCATTGAAAGAAAAACTTCTCAAGCTTGACATTACCTTATTTAAACTACTGTTGAATAATGATTTCATTAGAGTATATTCAGGAGACAACTAGCAACAGCCATGAATTAATTTATAAATCCGTGCCAAAAGGAAATAATTGTTTTTACCTGGTCACTAAAACAGATTATGTGTACTTTTAAAAATAAATATTTATCATAGAATTCAAAAGTCTCTTCCAGTGAAAGAACCTAACTGAAAATAATAATTTTCCTGGCAGATACTTACAAGTTTCCCTTGCAGAGAAAGTCCAAGTAAATACACTTGATTTTGAGAGAGGGCATTCTTTTGTGCTTTTATCCTATTTACTTCTGGATATCGTGTTCAATTGATCTATTTTGTGTAACCAGACTAGATGTAAAAATCCCAAACATTTTGCTTCAGAATAAAACTCCGCATCAAGCGGTTTCCTATAATCCTATACCACTGTATTTCCAGTCCTGGAGAACTCTCCCCGGAACTTCTTTGGAACTAAGGAGGAGGCATTTTTAGAGCTCAGTCCTGTAATATCTTAAGACTGTTGCTCATGACCAGACTGTTAACTGTATATCTTCTGTAAGTCTAGCCACTGATGTGGGGATAGAATATGCAGCAATTTAAAGCATTAGAACAAAAGTTTTTTTACTCACTGCCAAGAGTTAATGGAAAACTGACCAACAGCTCATTCAGTATAGAAAGAGCTTGGAAACTGTTTAATTCTCAGTCAAGTCTTTCATTCTAAGCCAGTAACTTAAATTTATCCTAAATGGTAACGATACTGGCAACTAGTGCCTGAGGATGATTAAAGTGAAATGGATGCTCTTGGTACTTTCCACAAGACCCGTAATTCCCAGACACAATGAAGGGGACAGAAAGAACAGACTGTTCCTTTGGAGTGATAGGCTCAGTTTTCTAAGCAGCACTTACACAAGTGGATTAAAAAAACGATTTATTATCAATAATAAAACCATAGGGATCAAAAAAAGTTCTTTAATATCAACCTACAGATAGGCTAATAAGCATAGCTATATTTGAAAAATATTTTATTGCTAATAATTAACCAGATACAGAAATTACAAACATTTATAAGATTTCATGCAGTATACAAACAAAGCTTTTACCCATGTATGGGAAAGCATTTCAAGTCTCAGTGATAAGTTATGGCCAGACATTCAAAATTTCTAAGCAGAAAACATTACGATACTGCATAAGCTTGTGGTTCACTTGTGTCATAAATATGTCCTGATCTCAACTAAAAGGATCAGAGAATGGCAACAAAACATGATTGAGAGGAATAATACAGTTGAGGCTTATAAACTAAACACATAGCAAGGACAGGCGAGAAAACCTAACTTCACCTGGCAGTGAGAGTGTTTAATACAATGACCCCCTAGTTTTCATTCTGGAAGCCAGCAAAAATTAGCTCGTTATGACTGATGCAGTCAAGCTGCAGAACTTCTTGCTTCCGTAGGAGTGCTGTGAATGCTTAAAGTTTATACAGGATAACAGACAACTAGATAAATGCCTGGAAGATAAGTCCAAAGACTACTAAATGTAAATGAAACTGTCACTAGGTTAAGTAGTCCATTATTTATGCACCTCCAGAGGTTGGCAAGGTCCACCCAGAAAATATCACCACGCCTTTTCCCTATTCTTACTCTTCCTTCAGTATCTGTTGCTGGCCTTTGCCAGAAGATAGGAATAGAAGTTTTACGTTGACTCAAGACAACTCTACCCTTCTCTGGGAACTGCAACTTTAGGTCTAGAACCAATGGGATCTAGACCTAAACCCAAGGGTTTTTCTTTTCTCTCTGGTTTTGGGATTCTGTTTGTTGGTTTGTATTTGGTCTTAAATAAACCAAAGCATTGTGGTCAATAGCATGAAATGAATTGTGCAGGGTAGAAAATTACACACATAAGAGAGAATCTTACTTTCTTACACAAAACAACTTTTCTTACATTTCAGTAAGGCCTGAACACCTTGTTTCTCCTTTCTTTTTAGCAAAACTGAAGTTCATGAGCTGTCTTAACATGTATTTTCATAGATTATTTGCAAGGTTTTATGCTCATCACAGTCATAGGAGAAACAAATATTAGAATGCTCTACAAGGAAAAAATGATCAGAAAGTAGGCCCAAAACAACTGACAGTTAACTTCTTGAAATCTTCCCTCCCCTTGTCCTTACATTTGGTGCCACTGTGTAGAAAACAGAAAAATCAAACGAGTTCAACCTGTTTTCCTTCCGATTAAGTCTAAAAGCACCATGTTTAGAGAGGAAAAAACTTTCATTTCAATAATCACAGATTTTTAAAATTTTGCCCAATACCAGCACACTTTGGAACATTTTTCCTTTTATTCATGATCTCATTTTATGTATTTCTGACAGTATTCTGATTTCACTCCAGAGGGTCTAGATTACCAAGTTGCCCTTGGACAGAAGCAAGCAGCTGGAGCTGAAAGCACATACACATTATGGCACAGGTGAAGCCAGCCTTACTCTGTCCAGCTACCTATTACATCTCGACAAACTGCAAACCCCTCCAATAAAGAGGCAACTTAAAAAAAGGGTCTCTGTCAGATTAAGAAACAGAGATGCCAGAAAAGACCCTGTTACCTTAACTGAAACATGTCAGAAATTGTCTTTTCAGGCATGAAATTATGAGAAGGGAAAGCATCATGCCAAAAATGTAAAATTCAAACGATGAGTAACTCCCTTTAATTTTTCCCATGTATAGTTATCCTTTTTGTTCAAAGATTAATCCTTCACAAATCTTTTCTTGTGCTGGCTTCCTCCTTCCTCAGCACTAGCATTACCACTTACCTCAGTGCACATAAATGCCAGACTTAAGACTTCTAACTACAAGTCCCTCTAAGAAATGCTCTTTTTGAAATATACCTTGCAATCTTTTGCAATTTAAGACTAGCATAAATATATAAACTCCTGTAAATATAAACATCTCCATGGGAGTTAGTTGTGTATGAACCTTTTGTAGTGAACTGAGAGAAGTAAGACTGCAATTTCTATCATCCTGCAAGGCACCTCTCTCTCCACTGAGTACAACAGGAGTCTGCACAATTAGCTGAGATAGAGAGTAGCTGATTATCCAGCCTCGGGAACTTCTGTTATAAAGGTCTATTCCCAACTACCTGCACTCTTTTTTTCTAGCCTCCACTAAACTGTCTCTATTAGTATTTTCATATTTAGAAGTCTGGACACCAGGTCAGAATATTATTTACCAATAGTTTTACCACTGCTCTGTAAAAGGTGTAATAATACATTGATTTCACTTCAGTATTTCCTTGACATAAGCTCATTCATTTGCATTCATTGATGAACTTATGCAAGACTACAAATATCATATGCAAATATTTTACACTGACAGGATTAAGATATTTTCATTAATTTGGGCCTTCTTACTAATACTCTAGCTCACTGATATCTCCTTTATATACTGCTAAAATTTGAGATGCATCTACTATTGAAGTAGTAATAACTGTAAAGAATGAGCTATGATTTCTCTATAACTAAGGATTTCAGTCAAGTCATCATCAGCATCTCACCAAATTACCTTGGGGAAATTACGATAGACTGTATCAATGCAATAGCTTTCATTCTTTTCCTTTTTTTTTTCTAAGACACAAAAGATTAGCAGTGTGGGTTGGTTTTTTTGTGTGTTGTTGTTGTTGTTATGTTTTGATTGTTTGTTGTTGTTTTGGCTTTTGCTTTTGTGTGTGTGGTTTGTTGTGGGGTTTTTTGGTTTTGACAAGATCCACTTTTCATTAATACAGATTTAAAATACATTAAGAAAAATTTCATCTTTTGAAATGGATTATTAGGATAACAAAATGCCCAAAGATTATTGTATATGTTAATTTTCCAAGCTCACATTCCATTAAATCCTTAGTACATCAAATCTTGATGTGGAGGGAAGAATGTTTTTATATTTTAGGATTTTAATCTCTTTTTCAGTCTTTCAAGTACCAAACCCTGCCCACTCCCATGGATACCAAAGATGTGTTTCAAGACATTTATAATATGTAGTCAATGTTGTTATGTAGATCACTACTAAAATCATCATTTTTTTTTACTTCAACACTGTGAAAGACTGTTAGACACCGCATGTACCGACTGGTAAAATATATTATGTTTAAGCACTGATTATTAAAAAATAAATATAATTCTTGCACATACTATCATACATCACCTGAATTTTGTATGATCGCAAAACAAACAAACAAATCATTAATAAAACACAAGAAAAAAAAATTACCTACCTTTTTGATAGAAGAATTTTCGATAATAATATGCACCAAGGTCTACATGTTCAACAATGTATCTTTTCACTCTGTCTAGATGTAAAATCAAATTCTCCTTGGGAACTTCCAGAACTGCTACTCCGGCATTCGTGCAATGAGAACTCAGAGTCGACTCAAAAGAGGCACTTTCACATCCACTGAAGGAACCTGAATTAGATTTGGAAAGGCTGATCTTCCTCTCCCCTTCCCCACCAATCTCATTACGAAAATAAGGACAACTCATCACAAGTTCATTGCTTTTATCATCCCCCTGGTCCATATTGAGACTTCCTTTTGAATTCAGGTCTTCAGTGCTGCCCATTGGAGAATTGAAACTTGCAGAATGAGACAAGGGTCCAGAGACAAGTGATGCTACAGCAGCAGCAGATGCACCTGTAGTTGTGTTCCTTCTTTTAATAACATTATGCCTGTTGATTGCTGCTTCATTTAAATCAAATAAAATACTCTGTACATCATAATGAGCAAAGCACTTTGGACAAGTCCAAGGCTTGACACTATCTTCTGACCTGTTATCTTCAAGATCTGAAGACTTCCCAAGTTCCCCTTCACCTTTGGCATTGCGCAGCTTACGAAAAATGGATGAATCACCCGTCTCAGATTTTGAGCGTCTCTTGAGTGGTTTCTCCCTTTCCTTAAAGAGTCTCAGGTTTTCCCTTTGAGTAATAGGTCCATCTATCACATCTAGAGAAAATCCTGAACCCTTGCTTCCACTGGCAATCAGGAGTTCACTGAGCTTTGTTGTGGCTGGGCTTCTCTGATCAGACTTCTCATCTTTATAGCCCTTCAGTAAGTCAAAAAAACTTTCCCCTGAAGTTCCCTGTTTATCTATGGAAGATGTGCTGCCATACTCCCTGTGCAGAGATGGTCCAGATTTAAAGGTGGGCGAAATACATTCATCAAAACTATCCACATCAAGCTCACTTATGGTGATGTCGCTGTTGCTGCGCTGTCTTATTCTGCGAAGAGCTTTCCTTGGGGAACTGGGATAGCCATCTGGGGTAAGAAACCTGGAGTCCAGATTCTCAGATTGTCTGGTCTTGGTTTTAAGTGTGCTCTGGATGCTCTTTAACATAACAGAGTCACTAGCATTCAGGTTAACAGAGCTTCCCTGACTCCCTGGACTGCTTTTAGATGACATGCTGTCAAGGCAACTTGATGTTTCAATATCTTGGCTAGACCTGCTTGCTTCCTTGATGTTCTCCTTCCTTGGGGGCCAGTCAGCAATCCTTGCCCGGACACCCATTTTAGGAACTCCAGGGGTGGAGGTAACATGATGGGAACTTTCATTGCGAGGAGGTCCAACTGGTGCCATGACTGCAGATCCTAAGCTGCCATTCTGTGACCTAAAGCGTCTCATATAAAAGTCATCCGAGTGGACTTTTGAGGTGCCATCTGTTCCAACTGATACGCCAGTGGCAACAGCCCTTTCGGTCTGGGACCGCTTTAAGCTGGTCATGATCTTTCAGTATGTTCAACTTTAATGAGTTCCAAGAGAAAAAACAGTCATTTCTGCTTTTTAAATGCACAGCTCTCTTTTGGAGAATAATCTCCAAAATATACAATGGTTGCATGAGATCTTAATCACGGACATTTAAGGACACTGTTAAATGCAGGATGTGTAGGAAATTCAGATATTCAGTTGTTTTTTATAAGCAAAAATTTCCTTCAACTTTTGCATTTTAAGAGCTAACCATGCTCCAATATTTTCAAATTATTTCAACGTCACTTGTGCTCCAAACTGTTAACAGTTGTAATCCAATTGCTTATGCTGCTTTTAAGCCTAGAAAAGAGAAGGAAGGAGATCAAAGCATTATTAATTTAATATATAATGTTTTTCATAACTGAAACCATCAAAATAATTATTACACAGAATTAGTGTAGCTAACAAACACACTTTTATATCTCATTGGAAATCATCTCAAAAATGCAGAGCTGTGTTATATATGGTGGTAGAGGGCTTTCTAGATATTGTTGGTTTGCCTTCTGAAAAAATACTTTTACATTTGGATTCCACAACTGCATGCAATTTTTCCTTATGAAGAACTGGTTAGTGATATTTTTTGTTGGGTTAGTGGACAGTTTTACAAAGCACAAGCAGGGAGCTGACTTCCTCAGCTGAAGGACACAAACAGCACACATTTCCTGGAGAAACGACAGAGAAGCCAGATCAGGACTCCAAATATTGTTTATAAATTCTTTATAGAGATTTTACCATTTACAGGTCCTACATCCTTGGTTGTAATTATGTATTAACAATGCCTATTCAACTTTTCCATTAATGTAAATAACATTAAACTTTTTTTTTTTTTTACAATAACATCAAAAAAAAGGAAGGAAACTAATTGGCAAAAAGATTACAAAATTAGAATAGAAGGAATGGCTGTCAATAACACTTATTTTGTGTTTTTCACAGCTTTATTTGCAGATTAGCTGGATAGTCCAGAAAACATGTATTACTCTGAACAGATTTCACAAAATATGAAAATAACAGAAATTTATACTTTTAAATAACTTGACATGAAAAGTTCCATTTATTTCCCTGGTTACCACAACATATTATCCAGTTTTACAAAGCCGTGGAATTTAAATACTTTCCCATACCTCATCAGTACCAAAGAGATTAAAAAGCATTTAGTATACTATCCTTTGAGGAGCTAAGAAAAATAATCCACAAATACATCCTTGCTGGTAGAAGACAAAAGCATGAGATTGTCGAGATAAAAATCTTGAATTGCTGTGTATATCCTCGAACACAAAGAAGTTAAAAACTTTCAAAGGCTGAACCAATTACACAACATGCAGCCTTTAAGTATTTGCCAAACGTGTGCAGAGAGATACTGCTGAACCAGCACTGTGCTGACAATCCAGCATTGTCTGCAAATCAAGGTCTTCTGATGCTTCCAGGGAAACTAGTACTATCTGCAGTCTCTTCTCAGAGCTCTGGAGTACTTTGCTCCACAATAACTAGCTGTCAAGCCAGGGCACTTTCTGCCTCCAAAGGCAGCGTGTTTGAACTTCACTTGCCATGGATAGCGCCTCTTTGGAATTCACTTGCCATGGATAGCGCCTCTTTGGAATAACCAATATTTATATAAAAAGCTGAACACAGAAGGAGTACTTGAATCGCCATCTGACTGCACTGCACATCACAAGAACGGTGCAAGTGATCCAAGGTGTTAGTGTATTTACACAGCCATTAACATAGGCACAGATACCTTCCTTGTAATTCCGTTACAACAATACTGCTTAGGCAATATTCTTCTTCACCTGTATTATTAAAATAACTTTAGAAAGGCAGCTTACCCATGTGGCTGTTGCAAAACTACTGAGTTTTCAGCTGTAACATTTTACAAATTTCTAACATTCTCCAGTCTAAGAGCAGATCAAGCTGGTGAAACTACTTTCTGCATGAATCAGCTTAAGGAAAGAGAAGTGCAGGCACTGTGCACCATCTTGTAACCTAATGTTCCGTCCATGATTTTCACCGTGCCACAGCAAATATTTCTGCAATAATCTCTAGGAAATGGGAATCTAAAGAGCCATATAGTCTTGTTTTTATAGGCAGAATGGAAGGGAAATAGAATGAAAACTGATGTGGATTGAGGGCAGGAGGAAGATGAGCTAAAAGGCATAGTGAAGGCAGAGTCAAGCAGAGGGTAGAAAGCACACAAAAGTATCCAGTACGACACGGTCCTTTTCATAGCCTGCAATGACACCCAACATTTCAGTTTCTCATCATTCCTCTTCTACCACCAGTTATTTCTGAAAGCAAAGCCTACATCTTCCCCCCATCAAGTGCTGGTCCTTACAGAAACAGAAAACCTACTAGTACAAGTTTCTCATTAGCTTCAGGAAAGAAGTTCACAGAGCAGCTCGAAAAATTCCCAAGCTCAGTGTTAGCCATATCAGCATGCAAATGATACCAGTTTTCCCCAGCCCCCAAAATATTTTTTTTTCCCCTTTAAAAGTATCCCAGACAACAATCCAAAGAAATTAAGGATATATACACATATTGTTATAAAATCATATGTATATATATGAAAAGAATATAGCTAAGTAGTCTGCGGAAGTTATTCTTGATCTGGTACATGCATGGTATAGTCATTAGTTACATGACCACACAGTGTATTTTCCAAAGGAAATAGTTTCTCTGTTCCTGACTCAGCATCAAGGATGTCTCACTCTGGTGACCAGCTGTTTCAGGCTCTGCAAGTTCTTGCAACTGTCCTATTCCATCTGCTGTAGCAGATGGATACAGGCAATAACGGATTAAGGTGATAGTTAATAGTCTGGATGAGGGGATTGAGTGTGCCTTCAGTAAATCTGCAGATGACACCAAGCTAGGCGGGTGTGTTGTTCTGCTAGAGGGTAGGGAAGCTTTNGGTTACCAAACACTGGAATGGTCTTGCCCAGGGCTGTTGTAGAGTCGCCATCCTTGGAGGCATTTAAATGGCATGCAAATCTGGTGTTCAGGGACATGGTTTAGTGGTGAGCTTGCAGTGTTGGGCCTAAGATTAGAGTAGATGATCTTGAAGGTCGCTCCCAACCAAAGACATTCTGTGATTCTGTAATACCAAATTCTACACCCTTGCCTATCTCTATATAAATTTACATGAATCACTTAAGTCAGTTGTTTTTTGAGACTATTAACTACCTGTCCGTGGTTGCTTCATTAGACTTTCCTGGACCAGTGTCCAATTCAAGATCTATCAGTCTGATCTAAAAAGTTCAGTTAATTCCAGCCAAAATAAAGAGAAAAACTTACATTTGAAAACATTATACATTCCTAAAACATAGGCTCTGGGTACACTGGCCATCAGATTTAATGGAAAAGGAACAATAAAGGTAACTGTATTGCAACATTTTCTCATGTTTGTTACTTGCAAAATACGATAGCATCAAAACCAGGGCGAATCACACTCGAATCAAACGATCATCAGTGACCAGATGATATTATGAACTGGAAAGCCTGCAGAAAGTTAAATATTTTGTATTAGGAATTCTGATACTTAATAAGTAATCTATTACAATTTGTTACAACTGCAAGATATGTTTGGCACTACTTCTAGAGACAGAAGCAGTAATTATGAAGAATAACCATTTCTAATTTTCTAATATCTGTGTGAACAGAATATGGTGAGGACAAAGGGGCATAACCAAGAAAACATACACTTCTCCAATTCATCTGAACTTATTGAGAAGGCAAACAAAATACTCAGATAAACAGTAACCTAAAAAAGCTGTTAATGAAAACCATATGCCATAACTACAAAAAGCAGTACATGAAAATTTAGTCTGCATGGTATCAATTAAAAATAGTTAAGAGAACAAGCCTGGAAAACCAATGATCTGCTTATGAGATTGCATGCAGGAACTAGTAAAGCAGTCCAAGGATCTGTTCAAAATGGGTCTTAAATCCTTAGGACAAAGTTTATTGGTTGATTTTTACCCCCAGCAGAGGAGTTTGTGTCTATTCCCAACTCAAAATGAGCTACAAACCAACACGTTTCCTTTCTATTTACATCTCTTTCATCACTTTGCTCCCTCCTCCAAAACTGGGGTTCCAGCTGTAGGACAAAGGATCATTCTGATCAAACTTAAAAGGTCCTTGTGGACTAATCCCAAGTAGTTTTGCAGTTCTACATCTCTCTTAAAAGGCAGGTAAGTCAAGAGATCTCGATTTCTTATTCTTCATGACTGAAATTGGGCATCATGAAAATGAAGATTCTACCAGTCAAGATTTCATCTAGATGCCTTTGGATTAAAAAGAAGCAAATAGAAGCAGACTATTAATAAGAAAGGTCTCATTCAAATCAGCTCAGGATAGCAAAAAACCGTCAACTACAGCACACTAATCAGTTTCCATCTTGGATTCAGGTAACCAAGTAAGATAATTCAACATCTCCTTGCTAATATGAATGGGAAAAAATAGATCAAGACTGATGCATTCATTCAGAGACCTTATTACAGTTTCTCCTGCATTTACGTGTTTTGTGGGACTGTGCTTTTTCCTTACAACGTAATGACTTTACCCACAACTAAGTCTTACTAGAAGAGATGTAATAATTACTCTATTATCTGCTGGGAACATGCTGAGGCTTCAGACTGCAGGATCACAGATGCTGACGATCCTAATGCTCTGATGTTGACAGAGATAGATTTGGGGGCACCAAATTATTTATGATTCATAATGCTCCCGAGGAAAGACTTCATACTTCCCATCAGCCCTCATTAAAAAGTGGCACTTGTTAATATAAAATTTGAGAATGAGGGAATTACTTTTCAAATCCTAGCAAAGTCTCATTTTTGCCAAGCCTCCATTCTACTCTCTCATCTCACCCTGAACAATAAAATAACGAGTATCATATATCACCAGGGATATTTTAAAATACTGAACACTGTAGAATAAGGAGCTCAGAGTAATATTTTATAGCAAGCTGTTTTCAAAAATGTAAATGAAATTATCTCTCTTCTGTAGGGTTTACTGAAATTTAGCCAACTGAGGAAATGCAGTGCAACACACACAAATTAATGGCAGCAACCCTTAAGTTTTACCAGGAAAAGAACTGGTATCGTCATAAAAACCTGAAAACTAGCAGCTCTTCTGAAACCGGAAAAATGAGAAGAACGGAAAACATCGTGCATATGAAAGCTTACCTATCTGTGTCACAAATTCTTACCAGAATTATAGCACAGATCAAATCCCACCGGGGGGAATATTCATTTATCAGCCAATTAAGTTATCATATGTACAAAATAATGTCTAATTTCATAAAATTTATTACTCCTCTGAAGAGTAATTCCCAGGATTACTTTCATCATTATAATTGAAGGAAAGTTAAAAGGTTCATCTTTCAAAGGAAGTTTTTATCAACTGAAAGGCTATTTGAAGAATAGTGTTTCACATTTTACTAGATTATTTGGTTTATTTTTGTTAAACTTGGAAGAATTGTTGGCTTTGTATCAACTGAATGACAGTTGTCAGCTCTGCACACCATGAAAGATACACAGATTCCTCTAACTTTACCTTCTTCTCCCTCCAGCTCCCCAGTTTATGCTATTTACAAAATTTGTCACAGATCCACATGTCGGCCTTTCTCTGAATGCTTCCTTGCTCCCTAACCCTCAGAAGAAAACCTTTGCTCTAAGGAAACTGGGATCCATCTGTCACCATGCACACAACAATCACCTGCACCAATCTGCTGAGATTTAACAGTACTTTATTCTGAACTCCATTCTCTACTGAAGTAGCTCACGCTAAAATACGTGAATTTCAGCAAATCTACACTGACGTTAAGATGTAATGTGAATTACTACCATCAGTTTCTGCTCTTTTGCAGTATGGCTTTCTACAGGCAAACACAAGCTTGCTCTGCCGTGTGACCCAACAACTGGAGGGTGTACAGACTAGAGAACAGTGCCGAGGTCAAGCTCATGTGCTGAGTCACTCAGCAGAGTTTGCTCACTCAGGTTTCCAGCCCTGCTAATCCTGCTTGTAAACTATCAGTTGGCTCAGAGCACACTGGACCAGTTGGTCTCCCTGTGCAGAAGACCATGAAGTCACATACTCGCTTGCAGTCAGTGATAAAACATTAATGACAAAAACATGCATGACATAACAGGATGGTAAATGAATCTCAATAAAAGCTATCAAGATGAGGGAAATATAGGAACACAGGGGGCAGTAATCCCCTACCTGTGCATTTCAGCACATTCTGCTCCATTACGATCTCGCACTCATTATTCTCCATGTAAACACTACAATATCCCATGCCAGAATTGCATCCTCTGCTGTCATACCAATTTTGTAATTATTAACCGAGACAAGGACATCACAATGCTCAAGTGTACAGGTAACTGTTGCTAAAGCAAACCCTTTAGAACTCCTTTTAACTGACACAGAGAAGGAGAAAGACAAAAGGCACCGCATGTGGTCATTACTACTTCAATATTCACGTTCCATTTTGGAATCACTGATACTGTTAATTAAATGCAGAATCCCTTTCCTAGAAGCTAACTTACACGATCTCAAAAAGATGCTGACAAGTCTTCCTGCATACTATACTATATTCTATTCCTGAAATGAGATTGTTAACAGCAAAGGTTTATTTTTGATAGCAGCACTTGTTCTCTAGGAAGCAACTCTAAACCATTGCCAAAACAAGAGCTTTTGCTAGTTCTCTGATACCATCTCTCAAGAAAGTATATTTTTAGCAACTACAAAAGAGAGTTCCATTTACACACGAACCACCACCCCCTTTTCTTTTTTTAAAGAGATGGTTCTCTTTTTATTTTTTTTTCCAGTTTCTATCTGTTGATATGTTGCATCCCTGGGTAATGGTTCCAGAAACAGACAGACTGCTCTCTCTCATTTGTGGGCTCATGTAAAAGTTACTTATCTGCAAAACAATCAAGTTAATCAGTGACAAACTCCTTTTACTGTGAGATTCTGACCTATGAATAGTCACAAACCAAAACAAAAACACACACAAAAAACCCACCAGACTAAGAAAAAGAAATCCAAAAAGAAATGGGTTTATATTTGCCGTTAGGGGTTCAGTTCGGCTTAATTGCCGTACATCACAGTAAGCACCACAGGTGCACTTTCCTGATGTCTGCACTCTTGCTCATACTCATTGTGTGTCTGGTGCTTATGACAACCCCTCTCATTCCTCCAATACAAAAGGTATTCCTAAACTAAAAAGGCTGCAATCTTTGTCCGAGGAATGCATCTATTTATTATGTTTGGTTTCATTCAGAGTTAAGCATGAGGATCATCCTCCAGACCAGAAAAGAAAAACATCTTAGGCTACATGCACACATGCTGTGTATCTACACTTACCAAGTACCATAAATCCAACAAGGAAAAAAAGGGGGTGGGGGGAAGCAGCTTTAGGCTTCTAACTCTTATATAACATAAGCAGGCATGACAGCAGAGCTCTCTGGGGATAATTCACTTCGCTATTTTTGAGAAAAGACATAAAGAGCTCTTTATCCTTTGACAACCACACGTATTACACATTTATTTTCCCAAATACCATCTTTATGGCTATACAGGAATAAATGACTCAACCTATAGCTTTTCTTGTTAATTTTCCTGTAGAAACTTCTAATATCTTTTAAAATTAAGACTAAAAGAAACACTTATTTAAGCAACCATTCACCAGTGTCTTGGGAATGAAAATCTATCAGAAAAATATGCAAAGGATCTGTAAATAACCAAAATCAATTTCTAAGCCCTGGGCATCTGGTGATAACAATGAGTGTGTGTTACATCCATTACTGATATCATCTTAGAAACTGAAGGAGATGTCTGAAGCTTTCAACATGAAATGCAAAAAAAGCCTGATGGACAAAACCAGTAAACAGCTCTAAAAGCCTAACTGGGAACAAAGTACAACTACCCAAGCCTTGTACTTCACTAAATTACTAAATATTCCATTGGCACTCATTTTGCATATGGGAATGTACATGAGAACACAAGACACAGGCCAGACTGGTTGCACGTATTATTCTTCTAGGTCTACAATGTTTTGAGTCCTAACAAAGGTGAATAAAACAATGTGGAAAGAGAAAGAGTTACCTGCCAAAATATGCAGTTACTCAGCAGAAATCGGCATGACTGCAACATTTATGGTTTAGAACATAATAAAGCTAGATATAAATATTTTGGTTGATTCATTTCTTGTGAGCACTGTGCTATGAGTGGGTGGTCACGTTGGATTTCAGAAAACTTAAATAGAGGAAGAACTCTTTATAATACAGAAAATAGAGAAAGGTTTCTCATTATTTAGAAATTCTCTCTTGTGCAGATCTCAGCAGTGACAAACAAGATGATGACACCCTTTTGGTTTGATGTAGGTATGTCATGTTCTATAGTGCTAACATACAATATATAATAAAAACAATTGAAAACATCCAATCAGCCAATAAAGAAGCTTTAAGAGTCACCTGCTGAGGACACAGAGTTATCTGCAGTAACTACAAAGGAAAAGAATCCCTAGCTAGCTATATACATCAACTTTTAAGGACTGATAATGAAAATTAGTGCATAACCCATGTGTAAAGTGACCAACACCTAACTGTAATACCAGGGAGAAGCAAAATAAGTAATTCTGGTCACGAACATAGTCAAGCTGGCAGAGCAGGATACAAACTAAAAAGAGCAAGCAAGGTGGCACTGACACCTAAAAAACACACTTTGCAATTTAAATAAGAATCAATCTCTTACCAGCACACACTTGCCAGCAGCAGTGGCACTTCATCCAGACATCTTTAAACATAAGAAGCAAATTTAGATGGATAGTTGAATGTTGCCAGTTATCTCAAAGCTGGAGTAAACCTGTGTGTGTTTGACCTGCCCACCTGTCCATGCAGATAATAACTCAGGTTTCACACCACTACTGATGTCTTTCATCAAGTGCCCTTCCAGCCCAAGACCAGTGTATATACTCTTTAGAAGATGTATTTTCTGTAAGCTGGGCTACAATATCTGGCAGAAACAAGAAAAACAAACCTACCTCTTTCCTAACTGAATACCAAACATAGTCCAGTGAGTCTACTTGAGGTTTTTTGCATTAAAAACTAAGGAAGTATGATGCAAAAGCCTTTCTGACTTTTGTTATTTTTTTTTTTTTTTTTTCCGGCTATGGTCAGTAAAAGGATATATCTACATCTGTTCCTGGTTAACATGCATGCAAAACATTTTATAAAATGAAAACAGATTTGAAATCATTTAGATTCCAATACTAAACCTTCAAAAGCAAATTACCTACAGAAAGTACATGTGTGGGCGTATTCCTGTTTCAATGCATCAACAGCCTTAATCAGACTCGCATACTATTTCTGATTATGGTTCATTATATAAAATCACGTTGATAACAGTTCAGTGAGAATGTTTCTTAACCCTTTCTGAAAAAAATACCTTTCTTGCACCAGTTTCCATCCTTGAGATGTGCACGCAGGGGGTGACTTCTCAGCCATGCCTGACTTTGTAAAAGCCTTACCAGCTGACTTTAAACCACAGGAATCAGCTTGAATCATCCATCAGTGTAAAGGCTGCAGCTCATGCCTATGCTAAACAGTGACACCTGCAGAATCCTCCTCAGCTCAGCTTAGCTTGTCTCTGCAACCCCCAGGTCCTTGCAGAACCTTTACAGAAAGCAGAGCCTGAAGGCTTATGCACCGGTCTGCTCGGATAGAGCTGTGAAAGCTGAAGCCGCATCTCTTGTTCACAAGGTGAAGGCCCTGCTAGGATTCCTCAGGAGTTTAGTAACACAAACAGTACTTTGAAGCCAAATGTGCCACCTTCAATTTGCAGGACTGCACCTTCTTAAGCATGCACACTTTCTCTTCCATCACTTTGAAAAGGGAATTTCATCATTAGCACATTATCTGTTAGGCAGATCAAAATTGGAAAACTACCTGAAAATGCCAGCAATTGTGAAGCATCACAATAACTTCTTGGTATGATTTCTTATCAGGAAGGGACTGTACCCATGTTCTACAATCTGCTTTTTACATTTCAAGATAAATTAAGTCTTTATTTCACCCTGTAAAGAGTACATGATTTTATACTTCCTTCCATTAAGGAAACTGCTGTGATGCCATCACTGTTGAAGCAACTCATCTTTCTGTACTGGAACACAGAGCTTTTTCTGGGGACAACCTCTAAGAAAAATGCTCATCTTTTATGACAATTTCAGTAGCCAATTCAGTAACCAGTGTGATGTTAGTACTGCCAAATCTTCATCATAGGGCAAAAGTTCCCCGTGGTTACCACAGCAGCAGTGTAGGGTCTATTTTGACAAACATCCTTGGCAAAAATCTAACCCCAGAATAGAGGGGGTGAACAGAGGCAGACAGTCATGTTACAATTAGATCATCACTGTGAGTGTGCAGAGACAAGTGTGAAAACCAGCAGGCTTCTAAAATTCAGATTCTATATATTACTAAGAACTCTGTTATGTTACCATTATTTCATCAATATGCCAGAAGGTGTCAAGCCACAGACTTTGAATCTAACCAGAAACATGAGAGGTGTCTCCTCATGAGATGAGGCCCAACAAAAGCCCCTTTCTGCCAGTGGGGGCGATTTCTGAATTTCCGCAGGCCCACTGAGAAAAGACATTTCCAACAGATTACAAACCCAAGTAAATGGGAAAACCAGAGCTCCCTAAATGGAATTTATCCTCTCACTGAATGAAATCTTCAATACCTACATAAGTCTCTAGGATTTTACATAATGATGGCAGTGTAACTAAGCTGACTTACATGCACGTATGTGTTTGGGGGAGATTTAGGGAGAGGAAGAAGCAAAAACAAACAACCAACCAACCCCACAAAACCAACCAACCAAACAAACAAAACACAAACCAAAAAAAATTACGAAAACCCAGCCCCTGTGAACTCAAGTTGGGTTGTAACCCCCATGAAACCTTCTCTAATCCTCAAGCCTACCATGAGCACAGCAATGAGATTACAGCAGACAAATTTATTGGGAGCAAGTCACATGTAGCAAAAAGCAGTTATACCTGAAAACCAGAAGGCCAGTTCTACCGATTTTCTCTCCTACTTTGTCCTTCACTCTAATCATCCAGACATCATTTAACAAATTCAGTGAGCCAAAAAATGTGGGGTTTGAGTAGTGAAAGATGGCTCAAAATAGAAACACAGTTTTTAAACTGCTTGATAAGCATGTATTCCTAAAATCGCAGAAGTCCTTCAAAATTACTAACTTTTTATAATGATGATTTTTTTTTTATTTCAATGTAAAACTTTCCGATAATTTTCTGATCACCTGTACTTTAATATAGGCTTGCCAGAAGTTCCACTTAGGATGAGGATTATTGTAGTTACAAATTTCAAACACACAGGCTGTGATGATGAATAAATAGTCTCTCTCTGAAATTAAACATATGAAATTTCTGATACTTCAGAGTACTTCATTACCTCAGAAGACAGAATAAAGTAGAATCTTTTTTTTCTTAATATGATGAAAAAATATACATTTACTGGAAGGGATAAATTCTGCAGTGGAACAAATCAGGTTTTTAAGTCCTTAGATTGCTTAACATGCATAATTAAGTGTCAGTTCTTTGTAAACTGTTGCTGTAAAAATATCACTAGAGAATTTTTACAGCCAGACAAGATATTTCCATGTCATTTTAATCTTTAATATTAAAGATGCGACAGCTGGTCAGGGCAACTCACCCTGTGTATTTGGTTCATAAGCCAACAGTTGAATGTCATCCTTTCTTACAGGCTAACAGGAAAAACAAATAGTTTAAGAAGAATTCAGAATCCTGAGATAATTCGAGCATTTACATATAGTTCATACTCCTTTACACTGCAAGAGTGAGATTAATTAACTGAAAATACTACCACTTCAGAATGTAATAAAATATAGGGCAAGACTTCTCACAAGACACTCATATTACACAGGATGCTCTTAACTGGTCAAGAACTGTTTCAAGTCTCCTATGAGATCACTAAACTAAGCATAATAAATACAGTAATTCATTTCACCAAAATTAGTAGATCAAAACAAAATGGGGAGAAAAGTTCTATTGCAATTCTTTCAAGGAATCATCCACTATGAGACACATCTGTTTCATATGCAATTGATTTCCTAAAGCTTCTAAGATAACGTGCTAAAGACTGTGAAAGAAAAAAAGGACCATGAGAAGATGAAAGGGGAAGTCCTCATGAATGATTAAATGAATGACAGGATATAAGGGGAAGGACTTTCACATGATCAGTTCCATAGCGGAGAGAGGCTACCAACACTTCAGCAATGTTGTGTATAATCTGGAAGAGACAGTAAGACACCAAAATATGATGGTGATATACAGTTGTTTGACCTGGTAATAAAAGATTCAACAATAAAGAGATTCAGCACCATCTGGAATGCAAGAGTTACAGAGATATCTCTCAATAATGACTGAACTGCATTTAACACTTTATTATTGCTTCAATGTTGGTAGATCCAGAGAGGAGAAATTCCCTAACAGTACATATGGAATGGTAAGTCCTACTCAACTTTTTGTGACTTAAAAAACCATTTGCAGGTATTGCAGACAGATGTCTGAAAACCTTAGTTCAATGATTCTGGGCATGAAAATGCAAAAAGCAGCTTAGAAATTCTGAATGGAGGGGAAGGGGAAGTTAAGGCCTACAAAGTCACGGTGTGTCTACTGAAATATTACTAGCAGTTCTGTTCCCCTAGAAACAGAAAATTTCTACAAAGCAACCAACAAGTACACAGTATTCAACTATGAATCTCATAAGCATGACTTATGAATGCCAAAAAATTAAAGGAAAAAGCAGTCGAATAAATTTATGTAGGAAAAAACTCATCAAGGGCTTCAAGTGCAAGTACTTTAATGTGCAGCTGAGAATGTTCTTCAGCAGACTTCTAGAAGCTAGGAAAACATACCATGAGATGTGTAACTGTTTGCTTGCTCCCACCTTTCTTTTCCCTACAAAGATATACAGTACTTGTCTGATATAGAACAGCTATTTTTATGATCCTACCTAATATTTATTAAACTTTCAAGTTTTAGTAATATGAGAAAGTAGCTGAAAGGAATAGATGTTATTCATATTACCATCTCAGATGAAAAGCAGTAGTAAAGCCCTTAAAGCCTGTTAGACTTGCATTGGCTATAAGTATGAATTAGAAACTTGGCTATTAATTTTGTCTTGCAAATCTACCTCCTCAAATCAACACGCTACTCTACTGAAATGTCTTAGAAAGCAAGGGTCATTGGGTAAGAGCAGCCAATAAACTGAGGAAGAAAAAAAAAACAAAACAAACAAAACCAAAGACAGTAAGGAGTGCATTAGGAAAGGATGGCAACAGCAGGTTTGGGGAGATATGGGCTTCTGGAAGATAAAGTAGTTTAGTTTGAAAATCTTAAAGTAATTTAAGTTGAATTCAAACCACCCATTTAAGACCTATTGCTCGGATGTCACCTGTTCACAAGTCTGGCTGTCTAATAAAAGAAAGGCATTTTCAAGTTCTGGCAATTTGCAAAGGTATGCAATCACAGTAAGACGTCTGTCTAACAGAGTATTTGCAAAGCTAGTTTTGGAACTTTTCCTATCACTGCAACTGCTCTAACAAAAAACACTTTCCCTGGATACCTGGTTCATTGAATCTAAACATACCCTACTGAATCTAAACCACAAGCTTCTAAGTCAGGCCTTCTCTGAACTGTCCCCTTAAAGGAGACTCTGGCTCTCTCCTCCCTGATTATAGATGAAGTCTACAAAACCACTCACCAAGCTAATGAGAGCTAGTGCAAGTGGCACCCTCCACCCACAGCTCGCAAACAGAAAACAGGAGATAACAGGGAGATGTAAATCAAAAACAGAAGAGTAGAAAGCTACAAGATTATTTTAACAGTCTGAGAGGATCCAGATAATAAAAAAAATAAACAGAGAACAAAAAGGATGTGCCTAGGGAAGACAGAAACATAATAGCTTTCTTTAATGTTATTTATCCCATCCATTCATTTATCACAGTCAACACTAAAGTTACTACAAAGCTTTTTTCAAAAACAGAAATGAAAGCTTCGATTTCAAGGTGAAAAGTACATTACACACCAAGCTACATTATCAAGAGCAGGTAGCTTGTATTGAAAAATCTGCATATGCCAAGGAATGTTAGAGAGCTGTGCACTGCTACTATGCCGCAGTACCGCTTCACTGTTTGCTTTGTTGTCTGGGTTTTTTTGTGTGTTGGGTTTTTTGTTGTTGTTTGGTTGGGTTTTTTTAATCAGTTTGTGATGTTGAGCTGATATAAATGAACTGTGCAAAGAGTGCACGGGGAACAGTCTGGTATTTTCATTTATCAAACCACATTGTTTTAGAACTGGTATCACAACTTCCCACTTTTACAAAGTCCCACTAACTGTTTTACTTAACTTCAAGGAGAAAAGTCATTACTTTCAAGTATGGCATGAGAAAATACTGTAGTCATAAGTATATGTGGAATATGAACAAAGGAAGAAAGAGCAGTGAAAAGAAAAGCAGAATGTAAGCTGGACAGAAGTCTCATGGAAAGAAACTGGGATGCTGCATTAGTGCTAATACATGTGAAAATAAAGTCAATTGATCTCCTTCCACAACTCCTGCAAATGATCACTGAGAAATTACATCACTGGGAAATCATGGAAGAATGCTAATACATGATGCTAAAATTTTCCAGTTCATTACATTTTAATAGACTGAATATAATGATTATTACTCCTGTGAGAATTTCTATTGAGTTTGGTTACATCTGAAACTATTCACCTTCTTAGTACAGATGCAAAAAAATTTTTTTTAGGAAGGGGAAGAATATTTCAATTCTTCAATAATTCCTTAGCACTGTGTTTTCATCTAAACTATATACTCAAAATAAATTAAGGCGATCCTCATGGACTAAAGAATTTGTAGAAGGGATCAAATTAACTTGAAAAGAAGAACCTTTAAAGTACAGTAATTAAAAAGTTTCATTTGTTTCCATTGTTCAGACTATTTTCATTTTGACACCCTTTCTGCTGCAGTACATGAACCTGCAGCGCTAGTGATAGCTGCAGAACCCGGCTCACATCCACAATACCACATCCATCCCTACCTCACACGTGTCTGCTAACAAGTGAGTTCCCTTAAGATGTATCAAACACAGACCACACACCTAAAATTGAACTTTACAGTGACAAAAGGCAACACACAGTTAACAGATGAAGTACGTTCAAGAAACAGAAAAGATGAGAACTAGTTATGAAGGAGTGTGAACACAACCAGAAAGATTAGCTTCCAGTTTTCAAATCCAGCATGAAAACTATTTAAAAAATAAATAAGGAAAATATTTAACTGAAATAGTTATGTATCAGTGCAGCAGTTAAAAAGTACATACTTAAAATACCATAAAAATATACCTTTACCACCATTCCTATATAAGAGTTTCTATTCAGACAGGCCAAAAAAATTACACCCGCATTTGTGAGAAACAGAATCAGCAGATAACAAATTACTGTATTGTTTTTTGAGTTGCTAGGAATATATAGGGGCATAATGATCAGGCGAGCAGTCTGAACAGATGCTGACTGATAATGAGAAGTGGCAGCAGTAAAGTGCTGTATGTCTAGGGTATTGATCCTAGCAAGTATTATTTTAGATCAACAGCCTAATTTCCAGCAGAGAGGCTGTATTAGCACACAATTCCTGCTGCTAATGATCAATAGTTAATCAGCAGAGGAGAAAATGAGCAGAGAGAACCTTTTGGTGCATGCGGAGAATTACCAGATACCTTGAAATACTTGTGCAAATTGAAACATGTTGGCAATCTGAGTGGAGGAGAAAACAGTGCTTTATCAAAAGCCACAGTATTTTTATGCATTAGCTGGAAATGTAAACAATTTATTATTATCCATACCAATACCCAAACCAGAACATAAGCAATCAGACAGCACAGTACTACCATATTTTGCAGTTAAAATCAGTTCACATGCAGTGGAAACTCTTTAAAAAAAAACCAAACTCCTCTGCATTCTTAGAAGCTTTGAGAAATTGTTTAAATCTTTACCAAACAGAGCCGTGGTGCCAGGTAAAAGTGTAATGACTGCACAACTGACGGACACTACAAAAATGCACACTTTGTAAATGTGGCTTTAACAGCTTTGATTTGTGTAAGAGGATGAAAGATAGACAGATTCTTTTTCTTTCCTCTGATTATACTCATAACTGCTTTATGACTTGGTGATCCTTTTTAGCAACCTCATTTATCACGCACTGCCAACAACTAGGAATGTCTTCTTTTTGAAAGCGGATAATCATGACAAGCATCTAGGAACTAGCAGGTTAAGTTCAAATCAAGGTTAAGGTTCATATGCACTTGGCTTTAAAAAAGTGGACTGGGCTTATTGGTAGAACTTCACATAATTCATCCTCTAACTTGTTAAACCTTTAAAATGTAAGTATGGGGATAGGATGAAGACAACAGGTCTTCTACTGTAAAAATGTTTACTGTAGCAAAGATGACTTTTAAGTCAAATAATTACTGGACATAATCACTCTGTACACAATCACACAAAGCAGTACACTGGACACTGCCACAGAAGTGCAATAGGTAGGTATTAAATTCTTAAATGGGAAAAAAAGGAGCTCCTGTTATCACCAGGCTGTTTATCACTAAGGAGCTCCCATTATCAGAAGGCTACGTTTTTAGCCAGCAAACACACTACTGTGGTATGCAGTATGCTATGCATTCCTTCTCTGATAAAGTCATTAACCAAAATAAAAATAGACTTCTTAGTGGTATGGATTTCTCTTCAAGATAGAGGACCCTTCTCTGTCATTGTACTAATAAATAGGAAGAAAGCAAGGCACAGTCACCTATTAATGCAAGGCTGAGAAAAATCTAGTGTGAAAGGATTCACAAGTTCACCTTTCACCTAAGAAACAAACATGCAAGTATATTCCATGTAGTTACATGCATTTATTTTCAATAGTCTTCCCACCACCCCAAAACCAGTGTTCTTTCCTTTTTCTCCAAAATCAAGGGCCAAAGTTGATCCATAAACTACTTTACAGATCTGGTTATAACCCTCAGTAGAAAAAGCAAAACAATCAAGCCCTAGAAATGCAACAGGCATAGAAAAGTGTGCGCACAGCATTAATAAATGAAAAATACTGTCAGGGTTTCTTGGGAAGCAGAGACAGAAACTTCAGTCAGTGGCTCTGACAACCTGCATAGCAACTGTTTCTCTTTCCATGCTCCTTCCTAAGGATGCACACTAGAATGTATCAAAGCTTTTCAGCATAGACAAGAGAACAACCCCGATTCACTCATTAAGTAAAAAAAAAAAATAAAAATCCAAATACAATTATGACAAATGTGTATTTGAAAGGTGAAGCAATGAGTTGCAAATGCAACTCTGTTACTATTCTGTTACTTCAAAATGATGAAATTAATTTTATTTTTTTCTACTAATGGCATTGGAATGCACTAGAAGTGAACACAGAAAACACTTGTTTCTCCAAAACACTTGTTTCTCCAGCAACCTCTTACTAAATCATCTAAAGAAACCTCAGTAATCAAGTATGTCTCACACTGTAAACCCACATATTTTGATATATTGCAACAGATAAACACTGTCAATATTAGTATCTCTGCCTGATTACTCATGTTATTTAGCAATCCTGATATGGTTCAAAACCAACCTGTACTTTATTTTGGGAAAAAAAAATTAAAAAATCGCAATTGAATGTGTCATTAGAACTAAAAAGAAATGATAAGAAAACAGCAGTAGGGTCATTCATCCTGCTACATACCCTACCACCTTCATTTTTAGGCTCAGTTTTTGTCACTCCCTTATGTTTTTGTCACCATGGATCCACTATTTTAATGACAACACTATTTGAAACATTTATGGCTCCACGGACGAAGAACTTCACAGAAAGAAGGAAAAACCCCACAGAAACTGAGGAAGAACAGCATGGAACTGAAGTTTTTCCTCAGCCTTGTACAGAGGTGTAGTATTTGCCCTGAATTTGTAACAGAGAGAGAATTTGCTACAGAGATTTGGGAGATGAAGGACAAGTCCTGTGCACCATTAAGATCCTACCGAGAACATCCACATGTGAAATCTCAGTAATGCACAGAATTGTGCTGGCTGATTAATATCCAAATTTACAACACAGTAACAGGCCTGTCAATTACATTTTTATCTGATAACTCATAGTTCTGACAACGAGACAGAAAAAAGCCCCATCAAAATGTACTAACATCACCTACACCTTCACAGTTTTCCGAAGTAAACTCTGTTTCTACTATTCCTTACAAACTGAAAACTTAAAAAATTTTATAGTTTGCTAGGTCCTGGAGCAGGCTTAGGGGGGCAATTTATTAAATAATGTTTACGGTGCTTTAACAGCTGCTTTGCATTTACAGAAGTTGAAGCAGTTATGATCTGGAGGAGAGCATTAATCCTAATTAGCTCTGATCCCATCATCAGAAAGAGCTGGATCATCACTCTGCAGAAGATTTCTCAGTGCTTGATTAAGAGTTCCCTGCTGGGAACTGTATTTATTTTGAGTTGTTGTCTCGTGCTGTCATGAGCTTCCTGAATATCCACATATGTGTAACAAGCTTCTCAGAGAAGGTAGGAATAAAGGCATTGTTAGTTACAGAAGTCTCCTGTCAAGTATAATTGGTTATGGCTATAGTATACACAAAAGCAGAAGTGGTTGGAGTAAACCACAGGATAAGGAGTAGGTATATGCAAAGCAAGGAGCCTGGGTTCTGCTTTGTGCGATCTTCCTCTCCTGTATTCTTTCTTAAAGTCNGGTTTTTTTGTTGGGGTTTTTTTTTGGGCAGGAGGGGTTTGTTTGCCCCTTTTTTTTTTTTCCCCATTGGATTCCAACAATGCCAAATGAAAGATAATGGAGAAGTTTCTATGCAGACACAGCTTTATTTTGTTTTAACAAAGCTGTAGACTCCCACTTTCAATCGAAGGAACAAACTTTTCCAACACCACTAGCTTTGGAAGAGTAAAGTGGGCTGAAACAGATGGACAATGCAAACAATGGTATGAAGAGAATATGCAGGATGGAAAGAAACTAATCCATCATCTCCCTCTCTGAAGATACAACTCACATTACTGATGGCTGCTTAAACCAAAATGCCCTGCCTATTTCTAGAGTCCTAGTGCTCTCCCTCTCCGCAGTTCATACATATGCACATCCTTTACATACCACGAAAAACTGCAGCTATAACCAAGCCTGCAGATGCAGGCTGCTTGGCAAAGCAAGGGGCAACAGTATACGTGGCCATCCAACATAGGTATGGTCTAAGTTTTACCTAACTGCTTCTCAGTGAACATTTGGACTTCTCTACTCAATCAGTTCTCACAATAATTTACTCTATCCCGAGAGCTTCACACCTCTGCTACTGATAAGAAATCAGCAGCCAGTTAACACCCAAAACGTTGGATAATATTTTTTTTCTTGATCTCTTGGAGTGAAGGAGGAGGGGTGAAAGAAGGGGAGTGATGGACGGGCATGCAGTCACAAAAGCATCATTTCCTTAACAAACCCAGGCTAAAGACAGACCCCTACAAAAGACCCCCTCAAAACATGAAGCAGAAGACTAGGGAAAGGATTTACATAGTACAAATTCTTGAATGTTGACAAAGAACAGAAGCTGGGAAGACTTTTTAAAAGACCTATCTAACAATACCGAAAGGAAGGCGAGGAAATCTTTACATGACAGGGCTGCTTTTCACATGTCTTTAAAATGTGAAGCCACTAGTTGCTAATTGATATGAGCGAAGGAGATCCCACCCAACACCTGCTACAGCAATTCGGTTTAATAGCAGTCCTTCACCAGCTCTGACAATTACTCCCACACTACCCTGTGAGACACTAATGGTTTGCTAAAAATAAAATGGAGATTAGCATCTACAGCAAACTGCCCGAGATACTCGCTATGTGACAGAAGGCAATATTAATCAACCTTGTGGGGTGTTGATTTCCGGACTTCAAAGGATTTCATCTTACAGCTAGAGATTTGGGTGTCTGGTTAAAATGGCAGCATGCAATATTACTGTTCATTTTATTCTTGTCTACAGCCTGCATCTTAGCCTGCAGTAATAGTGTTCATACTTATGTAGTGGGGAATAATTCAGTGCCAACATCAATTTGTGCACAGCAGCTGCTAAAAGTTGAAGTTGTCAAGAAACGTGAGATGACAAAGCAGAACACAAAACACCCCAAATGTACCAGCAATTCATGACCTTTTCCTAGCATGTGAATCTTGTCTTTAGCAAGCAGACCAAGACTTATCAAGTCAGGGTGGTAGGGAATGATGGGGAAAAGAGCAGAAAATACCTTTTTATATTTTTCTGAACATGATATATAATATAGCTGTCAAAAACATCAGTCTATAGCTTGTATGTAGGATGCAAGTAACTAAGTATCAGTCTTCCAAAAGAACTTCCCCTACCTGTTATAAATTAAAGCTGAATAGTCTTTAACAGACAATAAGAGATAACCTATGAGAAAGCATTTAAAAAAAAACCCTACTGTATTAATTAGTTCTGCAAGAGAAAAAAATCCAAGATTATAAAAATCATGCAGATTTTCTTAAGCACTGCCTTATGTTAAATATTAAGAAAAGGATCTAGCTTCACAGTGGGAAGACTCTCATCCTTGCTCAAATACAGAAAGGAAAAGGCTCAATATGATGAGTCAGATATTGTATACAAAAAAACCAATCCACCCAAAACCCAGAAACAACCTTGAGCTTGTCTTCTGGAAGCAAGTCAGATGAATTCCATACTTCAAATCTCTAAGACAGCTGACCTATGTCACACAGAATAAACACTTTACACCAATTACAGTTGCTTTTAAAAGAGAGTGGCAATCATACAAAAATTATTACTGCCCTACCTGGTCAAGTGGGTTAGGATTAAGAAAAAAATACTAAGACCTACAGCTCTGGAATTCCTCCTCAGTGATGACAATAAAGCAATTTCTGTCTGCCTGAGAAGGTACACAAAAACCCAAACTAATCCAAAACAAAAACCACAAAAAAACCCCAACAATGACAAAACAGACCAAACACACAACCCAGCTCATAGGTGCTATTGTGAGCGCGTGAGATCAGAGAGGAGAACTAAAGAAAACAGATAACTCCGGAAGAAGACAAAGGAGGTTTGGTGGTGGTGAAGGGGCAAGAGCTGCAGCCCAAAAGCTGCCTCTGAGTTCTGGTTCACTTCTGCCACACAATCACCTCTGAGGAGTGATGTATAGGTTAAATGAATGGCAGCATTTCACAGTTCTTCCCATGCCAGCTTTGAGATGTGACGCCCAACATCAAACAGACGGAAATAACTTTCCTCATCATACCATATCCATATGTGATTTGATAATTATTGCCTGCAAAAAAACCCCAGCATTTCCAAGCACATTTTCTCTAGCGCCTTTTATTTAGTCTCACAGTTAGCAAACATTTATTACATAGGAAACAGTTAAAAATTATTAGAAATTGCATCCTAGAGAGGGGATCTTTTATTATGGCAAGGTTCAACTGAAAGATGAAAGTATCACATCATAAGAATATTTAACCTATGTATGTTTCAATTCCCCAGAAAGTATTAGGTTATTTATTTATACCTTAACATTTACACTTCAGCAAGAAACACCAAATAAACTGCATGAGTACGATGCTAACATCTCTCAGCAGTGAGACTTTCATTGATCTCTCCAGCCTCCATTAAAACATCACTGAGGAAGCTACAGCTGAAAATGTCAACTACAGATTAAACACAGTTCTTGGGTAAACTTGGCAGTAAACTGAAGAGGTAAAACAATTCAGTTTTAAAGCTAAATATTATGTTCCATGATTTTCCTCTCCAAATGTTTTCCATTAAAAGGACAGATTTCAAAGAAAACAAACCAACCCCACAAACAAGCGACAACAAGAACAAGAAAGAAACAAACAAACAAAGGAACCCATCAGAACAACAGAAAACCATGACTTAAACAGCCTGCAAGGCTAACTTTCATCTCTCTACAAAAAGATCTTTCAAAGAATAACTATGTAATACTTATTGGGACAAACTACATTTTACCAGAGGAAAAAGTAATGCAAGACCAAATTGCCAAATGTCAGTATAACTGCAGAAGTTTCTTTTCAGAATTGTGCGAAGAAAAATATTACCAGCTTGTTCACAATGAGTATCACCCACATGATTACTTAGCACACAGGAAAAATAATTTGTTGATTCTAAAACTTGTATTGATTCCAGATAATCTGCCTCATGCTTCTGCCTCATAAAATACTGATGATATGTGCAAAGAAATTCCCTTTACTGTATTTTACCAGCATGCAAATCCAAAGAGGTGTCCCCAATTTCTATTTTGCACAGAAAAGCAAATGGGTACAGAACATAGCAGCTTATATTCATTTTAGCATAAAATATCACATTTTCTTTTAATCAACTAGGATTCATTTGAGAACACAGTGGAAAAACATTTTTATTACAAACTCAATTGCAAAGTTACAGAGCAACAGGGACACACTTTTGATGCAGGCACTGGATGAGCCAACCAGGGTTTGACACCCAGCTGGACCTGGAAGACATGGGCTCAATGGCAGCCTTGGCTGTAGTGACTACAAAAGTTGTCAAGAGCTTGAGGGGAGTGAGGAAGAAGAGAGCACAGATCCTGGACTTTGGAAGAGATGACTTCACCTGAACTCAGAGAACTAGCAGGTGGGACCTTTGAGACACCAGCCTGGCTAAAAAGGGAGGTATTGACTGAGCTCCAGGGCAAAACAAACCAGTTTAGAGAAGGCAGCAGCAGAGGCTGGCAAGCAAGAATTTGGAAACAGTGTTTGGGCACATCAGCAGTGTCAGGAAATTCATACACAGTACCATCAACACATGGAATCATCAGTAATTTATCTCAAAAACTTGAGATGAAAACAGAATCACTGTAGTGAAAGTAAGAAATAAATCAAAATGCCAACAGAGCCAAAAGAATTTAAAAGCAAGCTTGTCTCTTAATCCTTCTTGTCAGTGTTTCCTCCAGATTGCTTTTTATGGTTTGTTCCCTGTACCTCCCCCCCCAGTATTTGTTTTGTTCTTAAATGTGATGAAAACACAAGCAGCAATTTCTTACACTGGATCCAAATCTTGAACCCTCAATTGAATTATATTCCCTTGTTTCCCTCAGATTTCCAGGGTATTCCATACATCCAGTATCACTCCCTACTTTTTCCCTGACACACTCTGGTGTACAAAGATCCTGTGTCATCCACTGCAGAAACAGCAGACCAACAGGTATTATACCTCACACAATAAAGCTCAGAGAAACATATTTTCCCCTTCCCTTTCCAAAATTATTATCCAATCATTTATAGACATGGGACTATCTTATTTCAGACAAAAATCAAACACCCTAAAACTTGATTCCACCTTATATTACTGACCTGTAGCAAAATATGAATGTTGAATAAAATAATTGCTTACATACTAAAAAATAAAAATTATATATCCAAAGTTCCCAAATGAAAAGAAAAATTATTCACATTCCTGTTAAACCTCAAAGTGACTAACTGATCCACAAAAAGAAAATTTTCGTTTGGACTTGGAAAGCTAATTCCAGTTTCTACATCAAACTTGCTAAGAGGAAAATGCCTAAAGTTCACAAGAAACTGGCATAGTAACTCAAAATAAAAAGGTGACATTGTGGCTCTTTAGTTGCAATTTGTCAGCAAGTTGCTAGAAAAATTATGTACAGCTTTTTTTTATAAAAAGAAAACCAAAACCCAAACAACAACAACAAAAAAGAACAGAAAAGCCAGACAAAAATGTTGCAATTACACTGGCAAATACAGCACAGCTCAGTGTTCAGAGTGGGCTGGCAGCAATGAAATACTTTATGTACAGCAGATTAATTTTAATTTTTGAAGCTGAAGATTACATGACTCAGCCTGTACTCATCATCTATGAAGACATCACTCTGCTGCTGAAATGTCAGCTACTCAGCTTCAGCACCCAGCAGAAACTGAAGCACAACATTTGCTCTCTTTCATAACTTCGCATTTTGGCTTGCAATCTCAAAAGCTCTGTCCTTTCTGGAAGTTTGAAGTTAAGCCAGTGCAGCACTCTAACCACTACTAAGTCACACGAAGACAAACAGATGTGTTTCCTACCATCACGCTCTGCTCCTTCCGGCTATGTGTAGCTTGCTCTAACTACTGTTCAGTTTGGCAACCAGTTGTGTTCCCCTAACCTTCACAAGCCAGTGCCAAAGACAGAGCCTTTCCTCATCAGCAACAACATGCTTACAGTTGTTAAAGAAAACTTTTTGCAGTTTCTACCCGAACACACCAAAAGATGAGACAGCATGCACTGGAAACCAGAATAAATGTAAAAGTCCTTTTCATCACTTTTTTGGGATAGGCATTTCAGACTGGCAGTTTCCACTGCTGGTTGACCAGTATTCCAGCTGCAATACACCACAACGCTATGCTAGTGTAAGCTCCAGTAACATCTCAAATGATTTAAGACTGTACTCTTTCAAAAGAATGACAACAGGCATGATATTTTTGTACATCTTTTTTTAGCCTCAGTCCAGACAGACTTCAGTATTAATAAGCACTATTCCACAGTTTAGAGTCAAAGTATAAAAAGCCTGGTGCCATTGCTGAGTATTTCATCACATTTAACAAGTCAATATTTTAGATTCAGAAGAAAAAATATTAACAGAATTATCATATTGCTCCTGAGTGACTGAGGTTTTATCCTACATATAATACACTTTCAAATAAGCAGCAAAAGAAACTAAAGAAAAAAAAGATAAAGCCTTCAGCATGCATTTAACAATTACCTTGTGTTGTTATGGTAACTAAATATCTCTGAAGAAGCAAGAACAAAAGGAGAAAGAAATCCCACTGCAAATCCTCCTGTAAGTTCTGTAGATATATTTTTTTCCCCCTCTCCATTGTAGATTCACATGGATGTGGTGCAGTATTGCTCTAAGCATCACATCCCCCGAGACGTATATAAACATTTTCATATGCTGATGGGAGATACTGAAGCATGAAGCTGAACCAAAATTTGATGCCTCTACAAGGAGCATGATTGCTGAAATCCACTGTTTCACAAGAACATTAAATTCCCAAATCCAGGTGTCATCTAAAAGGCTCCCAAAGGATCTCTTGATGCCATTTCTCTGGAGCCCACAGCTGGAAAATGCCAGACATGTTTAGCACAGCTCAAAGCAGACAAAATCTTCTCATGCATGATACTACACGGAAGAAAGAGGGACAAGCAAAGACCTCTCTTCCTATCCTCTGTATCCCTGCTTCCAAAAGTTATGGTGAAGTTATCCTGATTTAACTGATATCCAAGAAAACAGAAAACCTAATGCACCACGTGAAAAACATACCAAGAACCTGCTTTGCAAGAATGGAGATGAAGTGCCAAGGAGATTTATTTGAATACGTATATATATTTTATCAACAGTTTATGGACAGTGACAGGAATTTATGGTTTTAAGCAACAACCATAGACACAAATATTCACTTTAACCAAGCCAGAAACATTTTGAGAGCTTAAGAGGGAAGTGCCCTTTTCTGGAATTAGCAGTCTTCTGTTTGAAGTTCAGCATCTCTAAAGCAACTATGTGAAAGTTTTTCATTACAGAATTATCACTAAACACATCCAAATGACAACACATGAGGAAAGCTGTTCTGTTTTCCTGCACAGGGGAGATAAGGTTAATAACACAGTTAATAGTAGGAGTCAAAGAGAATCTGTAAGAGGCTGTATCTACTGAGCTGTTGTTTGAACTCTCAAAAGTCCTTCTGTGTAAACACAAACCAATTCTTTAAGACTTACAAAGATTACTCCTTTTCTGGAATAATTTCACTGAGGCAAAAATGAAAAAAAGTCACATTCCTTAGAGCATCTTCCAGACATTAAGTTCCTGCTCCAGATTTTAAACAACTACAGTCTAGATTTAAAGAACAGCACATAGTACTTTTTTTAAAAAACCATAAAAAAACCCAAACCACACACAAAACCCTGAGCTTCACTCTTGGAAGTTGTTGAGTCATACCTAAAGTCAGTAGTCACTTGAATGGGGGACTCAAACTCTGTTGTAAAAAGCAATGTTAGTCGCCTTGTCAAAACCTGGTGGTAAATAATTTGTACTGCCTACCAAGTGGTGTTTTAACTGCTTAGCCCAGCACGTGCTTTACAAACCAGCAATGTAATTCATTGCAGCGGGGTGGGGGTGCAAACCTCCTGGTTTTAGCATTTGTAGCATGTACCATCCTCTGACCCACCCAGGATTTTAGGAAGGTTACATCTTTACAATTTACGCATTTTGTTCTGCTGTTCAATCAATTACCTATAGAGCCATCAAATTAAGGTCAACTTCAGTCAACTTTTTCCAAAACACTTAGTATAATGTCATATACTGTAGATAGTGTGCCACAGAAAGTATATTTAAACAATGAAAAAGGTAAAACAGCACCTCTAATTGTGACCCTTAAGATATTTTAGCAACTGGAGCTCAGACAGAAAAATGCTAATGGCAAATGTAACCTTGAAACATGTGAATAAGATACAACTATTAATAGAAGGCTAATCTAAAGTCTCACTTTACATAATATACAAAATTGCAGTAAAGTCAAAGTTCACTAACAGCAACAATGCATTTTAGAGCTCCATCTAGGCTGTTGACGACAAGAATGAAAAATTATCACAATTTTTCAAGGGCCTGAAGAGTTTATTCGTCAGGCCCTTGAAAAAAGCATTTAATGACTATTTGACATTACCAAAGGGAAGTTTCTCCTGATCATTCGTGAAACTACTATAGTATGGTTTTTTCCTCCTCTCTTTCTGGAGACCACAGTTAAAAGCATAAATCTTGGGTCTTTTGTTAGAGAACTGACCTGAATAGTAAAGTAAACATAAAATTCTGGGAAACGGTCATTTTGCAAAACTCACTGAGATTATAAATACAGTCATACTTCATACTCACCATGATGCAGATTATTTTTCAAAGGGATGCTTTAGGAAAAGGACAGTGACTCAGGTGTGAGTAATAGCAGAGGTGCTGAGAGGAAGGCTTATGAATACGTTTATAAATATTTTTCAACTATGAGGTAGATCTTTTGGCCAAGATGTTGTGTTACTGGACTTGGAAGTCAAGGACAGAAAGCATCAGACATTCTCTCTCCATCATCTCTAGGGCTCACCAGATCAGAAACACTGCCTCAGCTGTAAAGGCAGGCATACTCTTTGACCACTGACAGATATCAATTTATTGAAAGTTTTTCTCTCAAATTCTGTTAAAAACTACAAAATTCAGCAGAGTTCTGGAAACCTTTTCAGATGTGCTAGGTAGCCTTCACTACTTTTTAAAAGCTGCCACTGCAATTCTTGTTGCCAGCACCACCGTATTTCAAAAGGCGTATGAAGTGAAGGATGGAGGGAGGGAAGGTGGTGGTTAACTTGACACCAGTTCGGTGGTCCAGGCAATTACATGCATATGAAATCAGGCAGGGTAAATTAAGCAAAGCTCATCAACTATTAAAGATTTAACTCAATCTATTGAATATTAGTCAGTAACCTTAATACTCTTTCAAATTACTACTACTCACCCAAACTCCCCAACGGCACTATCTTACAAAGCAATTATTTTTGAAGAACTAAAACAGTTCTCAAAGCTCTGAGAAGTCAGCATACCAAGAAAATGACACCAAGCAATGACATGGTTTCCGCTCATCACCAAATCACGGAAGATACCATCCTGCCTGATTAAAGGCAGTGCAGCTCCACATTACATGTAAATATTTCACTACTTCCCCATGACTCGGAAAGGGACAGGATTTTTCATTTAATCACATTTCAAACACGGTGTTTTCAAAGTTCTTCATTCTGACCTTTAATTTTTTTTTATTCACCCAAACATTTATGGTAAAGACCATGTGCCAAAAAGGAAGTGATATAACAGTTTCATCACTCTATTACCTACTATATTTTATAAACCCCAAAGGACTTCTGTATCAGATTAGGAGAATCACTTCAGCAAGAACTCTCAGGGGACTCATGAATTTTCTTAATTTGCCAGAATAATTTCATACAAAACTGAAGAGTGCTATTCATTGCTTAATGCACCAAAAGCTAGAAAAAGCCATGAAGTTCAGCCACAATTGTTAATCAAATATTAGCATTGAATTTAAATAAAAATCAGCAAGAATCTTTACTCTTCTGTCAAAAATGTAAAAGCTGTAACAACTCAATTTTTATTGACTCCAGTAATTTCCCCAGTGATCAGAAAAAAAAAGTACCCTATTTTAGCTCATATATATTAAATAGCATGTCTGATTTACTTTGCTTACAGAATAGATAAAGGTCTTCTCCCGGAAAAGCCAAACCTTAGAAATGAAAACTGAAGTCACTGATGAATGACAAAACAGGCTGATTTCCCGTGGCAGAGAAATCTCATCTAGTCATGACATTTAATTTCTCTTCATAAAATATTAGATTACCAATTACCTCTTATGATCAAATGAAGATACGTTTCCAAGATCATTAATGCCTCACATGCTTTAAGGAGATAAACCAGACTTTCTAGTGCTGTATTAATACAGCATTTTTTTCAAATTGCAAAAATAAAGCCCAGAGAGAGAAAGAGAAGATACAAACTCCTCCCATCAGCCTGGAGAGAGAGTGGAGCAGACACTGCTGGCTCCATAGGGTTCTCAGGAAATTCTCAAGATACTCATCTACTGGAATACTAAAACAAAACCAGAAACCAACAAACCACCAACTCAGAGGACCCTGAAGCACATGAAAGACAAAAATGTGCTTATTTCAGGCATGTAAAAGTACTCATAACAAGTCTCTGAGACATTAAGCACAGTAACAGCCCTTTTTAGAAAACTCATACATGCACTTGACCCGAGGCATGGATATCACCTCCAACACCAGTATGTCCCCCCAAGTCTTACCTTTAGCAGTCCTGGGTTTGTCCCCCTCCCCCTTCTATTCTAGTTTACAGCCCTCTCAAGGAGCACTGCTAACTCCTGCAAGAAGATCCTTTCCCCGTGCTTAGATAGGTGAAGCCCATCTCCTGCCAGCAGGCTTCGTGTCATGTACACTGAGCCACAGCCAAAGTTCTGTCAGTGGCACCAACCCTGGAGCCAGGTATTCATCTCCAAGATTCTCCAGTTTCTTCCCTCATCATTTCATGTGCTTGGCAGGATGGTCAAGAAGATAAATTGGGCTCCTGAGTTCCGGATTA
>VWZY01009675.1:7898-40243 GCA_013399075.1 Chloroceryle aenea
GAGCCTGCTGGACGAGGTCCGAGTGCTGCAGGCTGGGGTTATTTGTGTCCCGCGGCAGCGTTCACTGGGACGAAGCCTGCGCCGCTTATCACCGGGGAGAGAGAAACCCTTGTGGTTCTCGGACGGTTTTCCCGGTGCAGACTGCGGTGCTGCCGCTGTTGGGTGTCATGCAGCCGCGGAGGAGTGCTTGGGAGGGAACGAGCCAGCGTGTGCACTGGAAATTTTCTGTTCTGAGAGAATATTGCTGAGGAGGCTGTGAAAACTGTGTCACCATAGCTACAGCATTGGTCAAAAAACATTAGGAGCTCCAAAGGGCCTTGTTTCGTCTTACAAGACTTCATCTTGCATCAAGAAAACATATTTGTTAACTTAAATAAAATGGGACATTCACCCTCCTTCCTTACTACGTGTTGGTAACCAGTGTTTCAAGAAAAACTGCTGGTGTTGCAACACCAGTGATGGAATTGCAAAAGCTGCTGATGATGACTGAAGCACATGAAACGTTACCTAGTGACACAGGGTGCCAGTAAATCAGCCCTTACAAACTCCATTAAATAAATGTCTTTGTTGTATCTTCCCGTTAGCAGTAGTTGTCCAAACTCATGGTGTTTTGTCGGCATGACTTTGATTGCTGCCACTTGGTAGGGTTTTGTGTGACATCTTACCCAGTGCTCCCAACAAACCTTTGTATTGTTTGTTAATATGTCAGCTGGCATCTAGAAGCCTTGGTTGGTTGTGAGAGTAATGAAACACTAGAACCACGACTTTTTTTTTATGCAAGACTACAGCATCTCCATGCAGATTAGCAACTCAAGGAATTAATCTCATGGGATCTTATTTAGGTCTGAATTCATTAGTATAATTGCTTGGAAAAGTGTGGGGTTTCTGTTACTTCTGTTTCTTTTTAAAACTGCCATATGGTGTTTCAAATGTATTTTAACTCAGAATAAGACATGACTATTTTCAGCAAAGGTTGAGGTCTCTCAGGATTCAAAAAAGAGAGGAGGCAATGTTGTGACTGATAGTCATGCAAACCATGAAATACTACTGCACTTAATTCATGGAGTCATTTAATTCATGATCATGGAGTCACAGCAGTTTTCTAGGAGGTGCATATCTGCCATTTTCTTGGGTATTCTTTAGCAGTGTCTGTGCATTTTCCTGGACTGGGAACAGGATGGGTGTCAGTGATAACCTATGTCAGTTCTTTAACCTGCAGCAGACACACAAACAAGACAGACAGAAAGGGGAAGACTTTTGTCCAAAACTAGCATCAGGGAGAGTAACTTATTTTTCCTCACTCATTCAACAGTGTACTCACTTTTCTTTCATTTCTATCCAGTGTTAGAAGAGAACATTTTTTTCCTCCTGTGGTATGTTTTATACAATACATGAGCGTTACTATTTGCAGAGTTATTAGTGCAGATAGTGGGCAGTGTCCCAAGGAAGCTGCCCGCAGGGGCAGGGTTGGGTGAGGCTGTGGCTGTACCTTTAGGGTAAAAGGTGTGAGGCTGCACTCTGCTGGGGCAGTTTCACAGGAATGAGCTTCCTTTGAAGGAAGGAGCATGGGTATCTGTGTGGACTAATGTCTTCTGCTTCTGGGTCAGATGGCACCAAGGCAGGTCTACACAGTGCAGCTTAAGTTGTTAGCAATTCTATTCCCCTACTGAAAAACATATAAAATGGGGAAAAAAAAAAATTAAGCTTATATATAGCAGGTACTAGTTGGGAGCCATATATATTATTTGTGTCAAAGGGAGAGATGTTGGAAGTTAGATATGCTTACTACAACAATGTCAATCCTGTCAGAAATAATGGAGGCTCCTGTTGATTTTGGAGAACTTAATTACACCAAAGTTGAATTTGGTTCTCAAAAATATTACATTTATGAAGATGGCACTTGTTTTCAACTGCCCATGCAGTGTGAACTCCTGCAAATGCTCTTGTTCCACATGCAGGTTTTTGACCTCCTTTTCTGCGGACTGAACTCGAATGGAAGTTGTGTGTTGTTTTTTGTTTGGTTTTGGTTTTTTGTTTGTTTTTTTTTCTTGTTTGCCTTTTTTTATTTATTTACTTTTCGGTAGTGAACACATTTGAAACATATAAATTCATTCATTAAGCACAAAAATATTTACAATGCTTTTTTTTTCAGAGAGAACATGGTTTGACTCCTAAATGTTTTTTTAGTTCCTAAAGAACTATTTTCAATAGCAAATAAACCCGGTTGTTTGCTTTTTTTGGTTTGTTTTTTTGGTGTTGGTTTGGTGGGTTTTTTTCCATCTCAGCAGAACTGGGGGATGTTGGTAATAATATTCTGCTCTTTCTGGCTGTTTCTTTTTTATTGACCTCAAGTTAAGGACAAAATGTGACTGTGTCAGGCTACTCCAAGCACGTGATACATTGTGAATTAGAGGGTGGATGCCAGAGGTCCACATGTCTTTCTCTCCTGGCTCATAATGACAGAGAGGGCTTGGCAGTTGAATCCTGCTCTTCCTTACTGACGGCTGATCTTTGTGTTCCCCCAGGAAGAACTGAATGCAGATATTTTCAACTAGCCTGGAACAGGTGTAAGTATAAAGCATACAGTGTGCCAGGATAACGAGTCACGCTGTCACATACACCCTTTTGCCTACTGGGAAGATGAGTGGTATGTGTGAGAGTGCCTACGTCTGCACACGTGTGTTGATTCAGTCTCTCTCACTGGCTCAGGGAATAAACACAAACAGATCATGACCTTGGCTGTGAGTACCCTTAGATATATACAGATTGTCTGCAGTACCCATATGCAGAGAACCTCTTCACAGATTCAGAGGAAGGAGATCAGAACAAACAATTCTGCATTCTGTCTCCTAGGTTTATTTTGGAAGGTGTCCACATGCAGTGCTCTGTTACCTCTTGGCAAGAACAGTTTTATTGTGAAGCCATGACTGTGGTGATGCAATGAATGTCTCACAGGATGTGTTTTACTTCTGCCCTGATATTAGACAATAGTTTCCCCTGAATGACATTTTATATTTAGAATCACTCTCTCGCTGTTGAAACCCTGAGCAATCGTTGTTGCAGTTGCTGCCTTTCTGGTAGACGAAAATAAAACTTGGATGGAATACATTCACATTTTAAAGGCAACTAATACTAAGAACTTTGAAAAGCAGTTATTAAGCCAATGAATCTTTACATGCATGGTATTATTCAATTCAAAATGGGGAAATTGGAAAAAATAACCCACAAAAATGTTATATAGATAAAAGTAAGTGTTTCTGAGAATTGAGGTTAGTAATTAAAAAAAATTTGTAAATATTAATTAGTGGTATAATAGATACTCCCTACTTCAAAATCCTTATCTCTGTGATACTTGGTCTTGTAGCTTCAATACAAAAATTTGGCAACTTACTGCAAAATTTACTCCTGAAAGAAAATGTATACTGCATTGAAGGGAGCATTAAAACTGAGTTAGATTTGTACTGATTTTGTAGCAGCTGAAATTTTCTAAATTTGCTAGCTTTTTTTTAAACTAATTTTTGTCTAATGACTTAATCTACTTTGTGCTTCGTATACAGATGATAGAACAAATTTTCATATGCTCTTTCTGTTCTTAACTTCAGCTTTCAAATTAGCAAGGGCAAGGTAACTGCTGTTCATGCAGAGCATCTTTTCACATGTATCTTTTTTGCACTGGATGGTGGATATTTCAGAAAACAAGTTTGAGTGAAATTGCTGTGACAGTAGGATTAGAAAAAAGGTGATTTGCTCAGACTACTGATATTTTAACACTTTTGTTTCTAAATCTTAGCTCAGGATTGAAAATTCAGTGATACACAGCTCAGACTCTGGTTTACATATGCAGTAAAGATACCAAAATCAAGAAGCAGCAGTAGAATTGTATGAGAACCCCGAGACTGTCACTACACTGGATTTAAACAAATTCTGTTAATCCTGCACTAATCTGAGCTCTTACATCATGCAGAAGAACTAAAGCAAAGCAGAAAAAAAAAATAGTTTCAAGTGAGAGGTGCCATATGTCCACAGAGAGTACAGAAGGATAAGAGTTTATTAAAACATACCATCAAACAGATGTTAATTTTGTAGGAATATATTTAATTATATGAAGGAAAATACATATTTAGTATACTTAATAAAATATATCCCATACTTCCATTTTTCTTTTTCAGTTTCGTTACTGGATGCTGAACTGCTGTGCAGCATTCTTCCAAAGGGCATTGGGAATTTAGTACTGATTATTTTATAGTGGCCTTGTTATTTACTCTAGGTAATCAGGTGGCAGCAGGATCTGTACGTTTCTTTTTCTATATTATCTCTGCAAAAGCTCTTGTGGAAGTGTGATGCTTCTAGCATTTTTTTCACAGATATGAAGAGAGACTCCATATTACTGGCCAGTGGTCACACAGCAAGCACTTAGCAGAGCAGAGGTAAAGAACAGGTTTCTCTCAGGTCCAAAGACACTGCTTTCCTTAGCCACTGCCTTTCTCAGGAATCTGTAACTGCATTCCTGTTGACTTCAGAGAACAGGACTGAATAATAATAACCAGCAGAGGCAGGATTCCACAGGGTAAATCGATCTAACCACACATAGGCCTTAAAAGATGATGTTTTTGCCACTACCACCCTAATCCCAGCTGTGTACAGTTTCTGCTTCTTGTGCAATGGGTCTGTTTTTTGTTGGATCTTTTCTTGAGTTTTCTGAGCTCATTAATATGTCAGAAAACATACCCAGACAAAATAAAAGCAGATTGTTTTCTGCCAAGAAGCTGAATTGACTCACTCACTGTAATGACTGCCAGAGCTGGTGCAAAAGCAGAGCTTTCTACAGCTAGGAGCATGGGAAAGGTTAAGAATGGGTAGGAGATGATGTGGAAGAGACTATGGACAGCATGAAATGTTCAGCAACTGCAACTTGTTAGATTGCCTCAGCTGCTCCTGGACCTTCAGCCTCCTTATCATCAAATCAAATGTTAGCTATCTGTTGGGAAATTCTGGAGATATTAAAGGCTACACTATTGTCATGAAGACTGAACTATATATACTGTCTGCTTTTGAGAGTAACTTAAATACATTACTGTCTTCAATTTTACATCACAAAACTAGTGAATCTCTCATGAAAATGATGGGAGAGCTCAGCTATATGGAGACCTTCCAGAAATTCCTTATGGTCTGGTTATATCCTAAAGCAAAATGACATTAGTTACCAGTAGCTGGATTTCTTGAGGAACGGTAGATAATGTACAAGGAGTGTCTGAGAGAGACATGTTTGCTCAGCCATAAGAAGAGAAGGTTTATGGGACATCTTTATGCTGCCTGTAGCTATCTGGTGGGAAACTGTAGAGGAGAAGGATCCAAATTCTTCTTGGACGTGTATGGTGACAGGACAGGAGGGAACAGACAGCAGTCAGAACACATGCAGTTCTGTGTAGATGTAAGGGATGGCTGGAAAAAAGCAACTTTTAAAATTTTTTATCTTCCCTCTCACCCCCCCTCCCATTTGAGTTGTTAAACACTGGAGCAAAGAGGCTGTAAAATCTCTATCCTTCAGGATACTCCAAATGCAAGTGGGAAAGGCCTGACTGACTGGCCCTAATTTGGCCTGCTTTGAACAGGAGGTAGGACCACTTGGCCTCCAGAGGTTTCTTTCTGCATACGTGATTCTTTGGCTCTGTGGCTTTTTTCAGGCTAAGTGCAACCAGGACTCAGCACCTGTAGCCATGCTCCAGCTCTACTCCCTTTAACTCTGTGACAAGTCCATAGGTAGACATCAGCCACATGCTTTTAGTCCTTCTCCATTTGTAATCTAGAAACAAGTTTGAATATGAAATAGAGACAGAAGAGGGCATGAAGCTGGTGTGCTAGTGGGTTACAGTTCTCAAGAAACTTAAGCTGTGGCTAAACCTCTTTTCTTTCCTTTGAAAGTAACTGCGTGACAGTTTCCATGTGACGTGTGTCCAAGCAGAAGCTAACAATAAAAATGCTTCAAGCAAACAGTGACCTCAGGACTGCTGCCACTACCTGCACCATTTCCAAATGCTTTAGCAGTTGTGTAGCGCTTTATAGACTTCATAGAGGTTTAATAAAGAAGCTACAGAGGGACATCCTATAGATTTTGAAGAGGGAGACAGTCCTGAGATCATTCTGAGACAATCATTCACTGATGTTACCTTTGCCCTAAATACCCAAATCAAAAATACATCTGTGGCACTGAGCGTTAGCAATCAGGATGAATGATATTGGAGAGCATCTGAAAATTCTGGAATATAAAAAGGCAGATCCTCATGGACATCCAAGGAGCACAGTAATTCTTCCAGTTTAGAGTCTGGAGGGCTAGAAAAACGTAAGATTTCAGCTAATCTCCTAGTAAATTTGGCTGCATTTTTCTGCAGAAGCATGATATGTATGTGAAGGGATACATAGCAGAAAAATGGGCTTGTTAGGATGGTCTTCTATAAATACCTAAATGGAACTGCTGATAATTGCAATAGTTATTTCCATACCCAGGTCATCAAGGACTGAGAGGTAATGAAGATCTCGACCTCAGATTTCACAGTGTAAAGGAATTTGTTGCCAGAAGAGGAGCATGGGACGTGACTTTGCTTCAGTTTTTAACAGCTGAGGAATGGGTAGAAATTGCTAATGGATTAATAGTTAAACAAGTATATAAACTACACAGATTATTCAAAATAAAGGAATGAAGACTGAGGAGCAAAGCTTGGTTTGGTAATTGGATAACCCAGTCTTAAGAGCTGCTGCCAGATTTAAACTTTTCCCCTGTTTTTATGGCTCTAATATTTTTATGTTTTTTTTGAGTTTTCTAGCTATTTCCTAAAGGAAAGAATAGAGTGTTTAAAAAAACCCTTCTGTAGTCCTAGCATGGACTTAATATTTATACTCCACTAGTTCTTCAGAAGACCACTGAGTAGGTAAGAAGAGTCCAGTAAAGCCTGATTTATAGGTAAAAACATTCCGGAGAGATTGGGTGTTAGATATAAACCTTGCTCAGTGGTGCTGACTTCTCTAGCAGTACTACAATATTTAGCAATACCTTCCACAAAAGATTATGGAAATACCCTGCATTTATGTTGTGAATCTAGGGGTTCTCTATGTAGGATGAGAAATCTTTTCTGATCGATATTTGGGATAAATGGGTCATTTTCAGGAAAATAAAGCAATGTTTAGAAGTGCAAAAAAACACCAACACCACTATCAGGACAGAAGAGGTAGAACATCTTGTGTGAGAAGCATCCCTGTTCTGATGCAGTTTGGATTCTAGGAAAAGGAGAACTCCAGAGAGTCCTGTCTTTGGTGCCAGAAGTAGCCTGGGCCCATAGCCTTGCCTTTCTGAAGGGAGCAGTGCCACTATTTTCCTAAAAGGCTGCACTGAGAGATGTAAAGTTTTGAGTGTGTTTTTAAAGGATTCCTTCCTGGAGACTGGGAGGAAGCTAATAAAGCTATCATTGAACCTATCAGTGAACCTGCTCAAGAGAAAAGTGCTCTTTAGCAGCAGAGAATAACTAAGATTGTGAGGTAAAAAAAAAAAGCTGTAGTATATTCTGAGGACAGTGTGGTGAAGTTGAATCATATCTACTAGATATCATTAGGGCAAAAAGCCCAGTCACCCAGAGAGAAAGTGGATATGTGGGCTGATCTTCAAGGACTGAATTTGACATTTTGATAATATATTGTGTGCTTTCTGAGCATCTGCTGAGACTGTGTATTTTAAGCATTTCTTAGGACAGCTAATCTAAAGAATGTACTTTCCTGGTGCAATGGTGGAGGAGCATGAAACATGAACAAAAGAAAATTGCTTCTCTGAGAAAGTGACCGGTTCAGCTATTCTTTCTCCTGCCTGAAACGCAAGAACAAACTGCTCGCCACAGAGTCCTTACCCTGCACAGGAACCAACCCGACGCAGCCCGGGAAACCCAGAGTAATGCTGTTGTTAATACCCACTTCTGTCAGAAGGATTAAAACCGAGCCTGAAGGGCAGGAAACTAGACCAAGAAACAAACATAAGAGGCTTCTTTGCCTGGAGTGACCATAATGTAACACTTAGATACTTAACGTTGCAGACAACCAGAGTGGTCAGGTTTGCATACCAGCTTCTGAAGCACAGGCGCTTGTGCAACGAGAGGCGTTTGTTACACATGCAATGTAAGGTGTCTCCACCTGTGCTTTCAGTTAAAGCTGTTTCCATAGGTTATTATACAGCTCTGTATGTGGTCAGATTATGTGAATCTTGTATAGTGGCCAAAAGGGTTTTCAACAGCAAGTTACTGGTTTTCTTTAATATACCTCAAAACATAGTTTTCTGTCCATGTTTCCTTAGGTAGGTTCCTGATAACTGCTGCACACCATAATCATGTTATTCCCTCATATTCCAGGTCCTTCAACATTTCAGTCTACCTAACAGTGGTTCATTAAAAGAATGTATTTATATATTCATATTACAGCTGCTTGTTACTAACTTCTGTTTAATTCCAGTAATGCTCTTGGTCCATTATCAGAACATTTTACAGCCATTTGGTTACAACACCCTCCTGAAGGAGCAAAGAACCTTAGGGACAGGTTGAGAGCTAGAATGGAAACTGCTCCAGCTGCCTTGTTTGTGAGTCATACCTGTGAGTACATTAGCTTCTAGAAGCTGAAGCGATTCTTCTGTGCAGTTTAATAACTTTCTAATGACCACAAAAGAGTCATTTGTCTTTATATATTCCTTACTGAGACTATTAGGCCAAAAGATACTAGGTGCATAGAAAAAATAAGGATAGATGAACATCAGTGTAGCAGTGGTAACGTTCATGTATTTATTGCAGAAGTACAAAAATTACATTGCTAATGACATTATAAGGTTTCTGTTACCCTAAGATAAATTCACAGCTTACTGTGCATTCTGTATGATATTATATTTATAATAAAATAAGTATATTAATAATGCTACAAAGAATTTTAAGTGCTAACCTTAGGCTCTTTTATACATTCACTTCTATTGTGTTATTTAAGACAGGGGGTCAGCCTGAGGCAACACACTATTCAATTTAATTTCACATGCTACAGGTGTAATTTATTCTTTCTGGTTTATACAGAAATTGTTATCTGGCTAATGACCAAGACTCTGCACAGTGAGTGCACCGCAGCTGATACATCAAAAATACTTCAGGAAAATTCTTGCTCCCCCTGCAGTCAAAGGAAGCTTTTGCAGTGAATTTAAGAAAGGAGACGTGCTTGTCACCTGTAGATGCATTAAAGTGTGCTCGATGCTTGTGTATGGGTGTATGTTTGTTTGTTTTGCCTTGCCTTATCACTGCTTATTTAAGAAGGAAACTAGATGAAAATTTTCACATCAAAATACATTTCTCTCCTGTATCTTTGCTTACTTTCTTTGTTTGCCGTACATTTGTAAACAAGATAAACAGTGAGTAAACAGAAAAACCTGCTTCCCTGGTGTATTTTGTACAAAGTTCTCAGTTGATTAATAGTGGAGCATGTGAGGCTGCTAACACAAAAGACAACAGCGAGTATTAGAAATTTCAGAGGCATTTAAAATGTAGGGAAGTACAATTCTAATTAATTCACAACAATATTTTAAAGCATGATATGAACTTTGAAATTGTTATTAACACTAAATAATGATAATTATTACATTTTTTTCCCCCTAGAGATTCAGTTATGCTATTCCTTAAATTCCCAGAGGACAGAACATCAAAATTAGCTGGTTTATTTTCTATAGCTTCTCCTGTAAGGAATGATTCTTTTTTTTTTTTTTTTTTTTTTGCCTCTTCCTCTTTCAAATTTTGTAATAATTAGAAGTTTGATAAAAACCAGAGAGCTCTTCTGTGGCTGAAATGTTATGTTTTCCTTATACACATCAGCAGAAGTTTTTCACTTTGACAACTGAGACAGTGTATGTGAAACAGGTGATCCCAGCTAACAAAGCATATTTTTCATGACAGCTTGATGGGCAGGAGAGGAAGGATTTAACAGTTGCATAACAGAATTAAGCACTGAACATTTCAGATGCTTTAATGTTAGTGCAGAGCTATATATTTTGGCAAATAAATACAGAGATTTTTTCTTCAAAATGGATTAATTATGGGAAGTTATTTTTAGCCTGAAATACTAGCTTTTCTCCAGGCTAGTCCCATAAAATTTGAAGATCAGATTTATATCATTATCCAGAAAATATCTCCTGAAAGAAACACCCTGCACAGTATCTTTTGGCTATGCAAAGAGCTCACATCAGGTAAACTTTAAATAGCCAGCCTCCCAAATTAATCTGATACACAATCACTCCCTGAAGAAGAAGCTGTTGTGGAAGAAAGGTGAGAGCTGTTGTCCCTGAACGTGTTGTGTCCTTCTGTACATAGAGCAGCTGCTGTGTGAATACTGCATGTGTTACATAGTAGCTCTGCCTTTCTTTTCTTGACTTGTCTTTAGAGACTGTCTTGTTTATAACAAATTTTATTGGTCATGGGAAAGTTCATTTGACAGTTTTATAAGCAATGCTCAGTTCATTTACTTTAGGAGGTAAATAACAAGGAACTGGAATGTGCTCTTCCAAAGAAGCAGTTCAAGGGTGGAGTGTCTGTTTCTTAGCAAATCTTACAAAATAGGTCTTATCTCACTAATGCAAATCTCAAGAGGCTCAAATTCTTCCTCTCACCATTCTGCCTTTAAACATGAGTTATGCCACCTGCAGCAGGTGAGTCCAATAATCTTCTGGGCAGTGGACCTGAGGACTGGCTAAGTGAAAAAAAAAAAAAACAAGTTAAAGGATGATCTCTTCTAGTCTGCAGGTAAAAGAGCTTCTCAATTCCCAAATGATTTCACAACAATCTTTTTTTTTTTGAGTACAGGACAAAATTCCCTCCCACATGCACTACAAAGACACCTGCCATTCCTCATTTCAGGCTGGTGTTCATTGCATTAAGAAACTTTTCACCATTTAAGAGGTATGTCCAACCTCCTAATCATAAGAAATAAAATTTACCACTTAAAACAGCAAAGGCATAACTTAGACACCTTGAGGAAGATCTCCTCCTCCTTCTTCTCTCCCATCTTATTTCATGAGGACCAGAGCCTACCAGTACAGATTGATCTATAGCTGCCAGGGTTGTGAATCAGGGTGCTGGTAGGTTATCCTCTTTCCTGGGCCACTCATTTGCATGGGAAGTGCCCTTCAATTACTGGTCAGGTCAGACCTGCTTAGTTCATCCCAGAGGTCACATTGCTTGTCAGGAAAACAAGCAACAGAATGGCTGAAGTTCTCTCTTCTCCATCCTCTCCATAGCCACAGCTGAAAAGCATCAAAGCTAAGCAGCTTTTCCTCTTCTGGAGAGCCCATGCTTCATGCTGTAAATACAACTGGGTCTGTGGAGAAACTGTGGGATGTAACTGGGGAGACATGGAGAAATGCCCCCCTTCCAGTCTTTTCTTTAGTGTGCTGCAGAATCACAGAATCATAGAATGGTAGGGGTTGGAAGAGACCTCTGGAGATCATCCAGTCCACCCCTCCTGCCAGTGCAGGAACAGATTCAGGCAGGTCGTGGAAATCTCTAGAAAAGGAGACTCCACAACCTCTCTGGGAAGCCTGTTCCAGTGCTTTGTCATAGTGAAAAATTTTTTCCACACATTGAGGTAGAACTTCCTGTGTTTCACCTCACTACCATTACCTCTTGTCCTATCACAGAGCACCACTGGACCCTTCTACTTGACACCCACCTTTCAGATATTTGTAAACATTAATAAGATCCCCTCTCAATCTTCTCTTTTCCAGGCTAAACAGTGCCAGGTCTCTCAGCCTTTCCTCATATGAGAGATGTTCCAGTCCCTTCATCATCCTTTTAGCTCTCTGTTGGACTCTCTCTAACATTTCCCTGTCCCTCTTGAAGTGGGGAGACCAGAACTGAACACAATGCTTTAAATGTGTGGTCTCACTAGTGCAGAGTAGAGGGGGAGGAGAACCTCCCTCAACCTGCTGGCCACACTCTTTATGCACCCCAGGATACCATTGCCCTTCCTGGCCACAAGGGCACATTGCTATTCCATGGATAATTTATTGTCCACCGGGATGCCAAGGTCCCTCTTTATGGGGCTGCTTTCCAGTGATGTCACTGATTCAGTTCCATTAAAAAGTAGTCCAACCCTTCAGGGTAGACCTTCGAGACCAGGTGACCAGGTCTTCTGTTTACACAGCTGACCTTAGCAGTAATACTCTTGAGCTCTTTAGGGCTACCAGAGAACATTATCTATAGTATGAGCACTTTTCTCTGCAGTCCAGAGTCTGTGACTGATAAGAAGACAACCTGCTTTAAGGGCAGCAAGCTGCCTTAACCCTGATTTTGGCCTACATGTAATAACACAGGGTTCAAAGTACTGTGTTCTGGTACAAGGCTAGTTAGAAATTTGTGTGGCCATTGACTGTATCGTGTATCACACATGGGCGTGTCAGGGATGTTGTGAAATATTTTCTAGTTACTTGCAACAATAAATCCATAAGAGAATGTGAGTTATGATCTGATGCTAATTGGTCCTTATCACACCAACTGGCTGTGAACATTATTTTACAAACTTCTCTTACTTTATTTTGCTTTGCCTGATTTAGCCTGAATGGCTCCTCAGTTTGAGTATGGTACGGATGCCTGTGGCCACTGCCTTTGGTTAGCTTTCTCTTAGTTTCTGGTTTTGCTTAGTGGTTACTGAAATCACTTGAATTTGTTTCCCTTTTGTATGCCAAATCCACAAGACTGTCTTGTTTTCCTGAAAGTGTTACATAAAGCAGCACTTAATAAAGTGATTTTATGAGTTGAGAAAATTAGTCATATAACATTTACAGATCTCATTCAGAAACATGGAGGATGTTATCAGTGTTGGCAATGTAGCTCAAACTGTCAAATAACAAATGTTGCTTTGAGCATAAAAATGTTTTTTGTTTTTTACTTTTAGTTTCCATTTTTCTCCTTTGTGACTATTCTGTTACCTCTTTATGTGGTTTCATATCCAGGTTTTGCCTATCGTGTCATTGTGCTTACTGTCACGTATATTTGTGTACTGTGCTGATGCATTTTCACACACCATTGTTATTTTATGTTGCACCAGCAACAAATATTCACAGAGAAATATTGTTGCCTTTTGTAACAAATACTATATTTTAGTATAAAATATAACTCCTTTCTGTTTAAAATCACAGATTAGCTGAGGCAGGAAGGCACCTGTGAAGATCATCTGGTCCAAACATTTGCTCAGAGCAGTCAGTAAGAGCATGTTGGTGAGACCTGTGTCTGGTTGGGTTTTGAGTATCTTCAAGGATGGAGACTCCACAGCTTCTCTGAGTAACCTGCTCCTGTTCTGGACCACACTCACAATGAAAAAGTGTCTTATGTTTACATGAAATTTCTTGTATTTCAGTTTGTGTCCATTATCTCTCATCCTGTCACTGGGCACAACTGAGGAGAGTCTGGCTCTGTTGTCTTTACTCCTCCTATCAAGTATTTATGCCCACAGATAAATCCTCCTAAGCCTTCTCCAGGCTGAGTGGTCCCAGATTTCTTTGCCTTTCCTTTTATGTCAGGTACTCCAATCTCTTAATCACTTCTCAGCCCTTGCATGGGACTCGCTACAGTATGTCCACATCTCATAATGGGGAGCCCAGCTCTGGACCTAGTGTCCCAGATGTGTCTCACCAGGGGGGAGCAGTGGGGAAGGTTCAACTCTCTCAGTCTGCTGGCAGTACTCTGCCTAATGCACTACAGGAAATTTCAGTTTCTAAATTTTAAATGTTCTACCTAATTCCTAAATCTTTGTGGTGTTTCTGTCTGTCTTCCAGAATAGTATATGTGTCTTCTGTAAATCCTCATAGCATCACATCAAACATACAGTTTTCATTAACTCACGGAGTTTCACCCTAAAGCAAATATATTTGTTGGTTTTAAATACTACACTGGATCAATTTTTCTTAAATAGTTTTCCATTTATTTATGTAAATAAATAAACTGCTATCTGTTTTCCTTGCAAAATGTCAGTTTCAGCCTCCACCTGAAAAAGCTTCCTTGTTTCTCTATGCCTGTATAATTGCTTGATTTAATGTTTTTCTGCCCCTTACCAGCAACCATCTCTTTCAAAAAATCAGCTCAGAGACCCTTAGCTTTCCATCTGCTTTTCAGAAACTTTCCCATGGTACCATTCCTCCCTTTCCCCCCCTCTGCAAGGTCTCACGCTCCTGGATTTTGCTTCAGCAGCAAACTGCAATGAGCATTGTTTCTTCAGTAGCAGACAATACTGATGATTTGTCAGTGGTAGTTCCAGCCTGTCACATTTGATGTTTTTCCTTTTTTTTTTTTTTGTTTGTGGCATGCTTGCCCAGGAATACCTAACTCAAACAAAACCATGGGCGGTGGTTTGCTGGCACCTGGATTGTTTGGACCAAAGTGCAGGAGGGTTTTCTGTTATTACCTTGTTAAAAGGTAAAAGTAGATCAACTGCTTTTTCTGTTGCTGTTTCCAGATTTCCCTGATCATCTAATGATTTCAGACACAATTTTCAATTCAATGTTACTGGCAGAGAGTTTGGGATAACTAAAAAAGTTAATTGCTGGAAAGATGAAAGAATAAGTGAAGGATGAGGAAATCAGAGTGAAATTAAGAGCCAGCACTTGAGAAAAACACACATGAAATTTAGCCAATTATTACTGGATGGCTCTACCTAGAAATTACAGACATGTACAAACACATAATGTAAGGAAACCTCTTGGGTTTCTGCAATTTTTTGTGGTATTTCGATACGCTATCAAAAAAAAACAAACCAACTTTCTTATTAGCCTGAGTGTCTTCAATTTCATTATGTTACACTGATTTATAGTAAAAAAAGAAGAAAACTCACATCTACGTTTCAATCCTGTTTTCCAGTTAAAAGCTCTTTGCCTGATCCTAAAGCTTCACCACTAGTGACTAGCTGTCACTGTACCAAGAAGTATATTAGTAGTGGGATGAATGATTTATTTTTAACAAAGACTCAGTGCAAACACTGGAATGAGAGTATTTCTCATATGGCAGAATTTTGTACAGGTAGGCAGTGTTCCTGACAATCTGTGTCAACTTTGGAAACAGCATTTGATTTTTTTTTAATATAATTAACTAGTTCCTCCTTTGGAATTACACAGAAAAACCTGGTTTATCCCAGTGAATCTGTCTAACCACAGTGGAGTCTGACAGAAAGCCAGGAATAAAATTGCCAATATCGTACTGAGCTAGTCCTGCAGAGATGAATAGTATTCCTTGTCCTCAAGATATAGACAGGTGAAACAAGAAGCTCCACCTCTTATCAGCTGGGATTTGCCGAGGCTTAGAGCTTATTAAATCTGGAGACCTGCTGAGAAGAGAATCCAGAGCTCACCCAGAGGCAAAAAAGCAGAAAAAGGTTCTTGGGGGAAGAAAGCCAAGGGAGGAGAGAAAGGTAGGTTACACCTTGCTGTGGCAACATTGGTAAAAGAACTTCAAGCTCTGCTGCTGTTTCCTTAGGACAGTGTTTTGGGCTGCTGGAGTCCCAGCTCTTGACACTGCATTTGCAAAAAGTTTCTTTCAATAACATAGAAACATAGAAATGTCTGGGCTGAAGGGACCTCTAGAGGTCACCTAATCCAACCCTACTGCTGAAAGCAGAGTCACCTTCAACTAGAGCAGGTTCCTCAGAGCTTCGTCAAGCTTGAGTGTCTCCAGGGATGGGGCCTCAACCACCTCCCTCGGCAATCTGTTCCAATGCTCCACCACTCTCGTGGTAAAGAACTTCCTCCTCATTTCTAGCCTAAATCCACTCCTTTCTAATTTAAAACCATCGTCCCTCATCCTTTCACTCCAGGCCTTTGCAAACAGGCCCTCTCCAGTCTTTCTGAAAGCTCCCTTCAGGTACTGGAAGGTGGCTATTAGGTCTCCCTGGAGCCTTTCTGAAATTTTCTGAAGTTTGCCTTTCTGACATTCAGGGTCCTGACTCTGCTCCTTGACTGATTTGTGACCCTTAGTAGTGCAAATTCCACCAGTGCATGGTCACTGCTGCCCAGACTGCCTCCAATCTTGAGGTCCTTGACAAGCTCACCTGCATTGGTGACCAGTAGATCCAGTATTGCATTCCCTCGGGTAGGGCTGTCTATTTCTTGTCCCAGGAAGTTATCATCAAGGTACTCCAGGAGCCTCCTGCGCTGGCTACTGCTGGCCGTGTAACTTTTCCAGCAAATGTTGGCGTGATTGAAGTTCCCCAGCAGGAGGAGTGCGATACCTCCTGTAGCTGGAGTAGGAATGCTTCATCACTAGCCTCCCCTTGATCAGAAGGCCTACAATAGATTCTGAACACAGAGTTTCCCTTGTTGCCTTGGTCTCTAATTACTACCCATAGGCTTTTGACTTGTTTATGGCTATTCTTTAGGGAAATCTCCTCACATTCAATCCATTTCTTAACATAGAGTGCAACACCTCCACCCCTCCTTCCCCTCCTGTCCCTTCTGCACAAAAGTGGAACACTTGTCCCAAGCAGCAAAACTATTTCCTCCCAGCCCTACTGCTTAGTCTTATCACTAATCTAATGATGTGCCTTTCTATCTGGCACATAGGGTGTAATTAGCTGCTGCTTAATTAAGTGAGCATATGTGATCATTTAAGACTTGTAAAGCAAAGAATGCATTGTAGCATCCCTGTGGGATTTCTACAGTAGGAAATGATCAGACACAGGGACTCCAGCACTTTTTTTATTCTGCAGGAGATGCTTTGAATTTCAGGGATCTGGCATGGCTACTTTGTTTGTCACCTGAACATTATTTTTGATCACTCCTATTTGCTATACACACTCAGGTTAACAAATAAAAAATAATAATTAAGATTTTTTTTTCCCCATTGTTTGCTGAAATGATTTATTTGAATTTCAGGCTTTTAAAGAAGTTTTCAATGTGTGAAAAGCATTTAATAAAACTTAAACTAGGAGAAACCACCAACCCTTCAGATATACACATATTTCTAAAGTTCAGATAAGTATGAAGGAATGATGTGTCTTTGGGAAAAACCTAGGGAAAAAAAGTCACTGCTACATTTTCTCTCTGAAAATGGATTTTTAAAGAAATAGACAAGGCCTAGCACAACATACATTCTTTGAAAGGATTGGAGCTGATTCCTTTGTATCCCAGATAGCTTAAAAAGTGGTCCCAGAATACTTCCTAAGAAGATCTGGAAGGTGCAAACATAAGCAGGGCTTCAGTTGCTGATAAACCCTTGAGCTGAGCTGTCTGGTGAGATGGGGAAGAATATGCTTTGTTGCTTACACATAGTTGAAGTTTGAGCTCTACTCAGCACACTGCAGTTTCAAGCTCCTCTCTGATGCTGACTGCAATGCATCATACCCTGAGGTATTTCAGTCAGCAGCAGAGAGCAAGCTGTACACAGTATTTATAATGCACATCAGTATTTCAGTAAATATTTATCTATGTATCTATACATTGTGGACAACTCTTTATCCTCATTATTATTTGAGGCTAGAGGGGTGTTAAAACCCATTCATTTTTAAGTTACCATATTACTAGTTAAAACCAAACCAAAACCCAAAATAAAACAAAAAGGCAGTGACAATGGAAAGAGGGCAGCCTGCCCAGTGCACTACTGTCTGATGCTTTACAGGCCACTTGTGATTCACATGCCTCAGGCTCAATAGCAGTGTTTATATCCTTATGTGTCCATATCTGGTTATGCATGGAAACCACAACGTATTCTCTGCCATCAGTGTGATCACTTGTACAGTATCATACTTTAATGAGAATACATTGGTGCAGGCTTATTTATGACCTTCATTTAAAAACTACAGGCAGAACAGTTTGACCAGTAAAGGTAAATAAAGAATTATGAACAAAGGGAGACTGAGATTGAAAGCAAAGATTTCTGAACAGTGACAAGACTTGTCTCCTAGTTCATGTAAATTAGTGACAAGAGAAAAGAAGATGAACTGAAAAGACTTCATTAACTGGCTGTTCATAACTAGAAAATACCGATGTAGACTGTTATGTAGAACAGCTTCAACAGAGCACTACACTCAGAGCCATTGAAAAACCACAGTGTAAAATATTCATATAGGGCAATGCTTCTTAGCTGAGGATAACCCTTCAAGGTCATGAGTGAACATGGAGAAGGTCACTAGAATAAATGTCTCCAAAGCCTAGACCATATTAATGTGCAATTTATGTGACCAGAGATGACAGTTTTACATCTCCCTTCCCCAGGAACATGTAGCTACTGTGCAGCAATAGAGTGTTTAACTTCCTCTAGAGCACTTAAAACATTATATGTGCATGACTGGGAAAAAAAAAAGCACCACTTATTTCCGAGGTGCCTGAAGATAAGTCTTAAATCCATATTTAGGTGTCTCTGTGAAAGTAGATTGGCTTTTCAGTGGTTTTGGATAGCTGTGCTTTTCTGGCTGTGAAAGCACTTTTTACTTTCTTGCTGTTTTTACATGAATTTAGATGATTTAAAATATGTTTTGAAAACTCTCTGAGGACCTTTACAGAAATGCTTTTTTATATTACCAGAGTTATTTCCCAGCAGTCTAACTAGAATATATTGAGCTCCTGTGTATGTAGAGCTCTTGGATATACAGAGAGGTAAAACTTCCTAGTGATTTATTTCTTCCTCCCCTCTATAGTATCTCAACGAGATATGGAAATACCAAAAAGATATGTTGGACTAGTATAAAATCTGACAAGGCCTGAGACTGGTTCATAGTTCTGATGAAAGATCAGATAAAAACCCCACAATTATGCTAATATTAATTAAAATTGATGTTAAGGATGAAAAAGTTGTCTGTTACTATAGTAGCTTTGTTTCCACAGGAAGCTCTATTATAGGAAAGATATCTGTTGAGATTTATATTAAATTGCCAATTTTGTCCATTTTTTTTGTGCTTTTTTAGATGCTATTGATCCTAGCATAGCATATGATTGGGTATGATATTATTTGATTAAACTGTTATATGAATTAGCTAGGTATGTGTAGGTACTTTTTGCATGCCTATGGCTAAGAAGAGTCTGGATACTAGTCCCAATCATATATCATAACACAGCAAATATTTAGCAATATTATGTTAATAGAAGCGTTTTACTACAACATATTTTCTGGTTGGCAGAGTTGGAGGTTTATGAGGGGTAAAAAAATTTTCCTTAATTAGGAAGTTAAAATATACTGAGAATGAAAATAAATAAATTTCTCTCACTACTGCAATGTATGGATGCCTGATGGTGCCTCTTCAAGAAAACTCTGTACATTCATTTGAGGCCAATTCAAACAGTCCAATTACATCTTTTGAACACTACTTATCCTCTGTCCTTTAAAAAGCTAAGGAATACTCTGACACCAATCTCAAAGACATAATCACTGTCCATACACCTCAAGCTTGGAGGGTGAACTCCTGCTTGCCCAAGGTATTTTCATACTCTGCCCCTGCTAAGATGAGCTGCCTGCCTGGCTATGCCAGGCACTGAGGTACAGAGTGCACCTCAAGTCTAACTTTCCTCCTGACGGGTTTTGCAGACACCAAGCAAAACCTCACAAATGAGCTGAGCTGTGTTGTTTGGTGGAAGTTGAGATGTACGAGCGTCTACAAACAGCAAAGTGAGCCTGCTGCAAAATGAATTTCTGTTTTGATATCTTACTCTTCCTGCCTATTTGTCAGGAATGTCTTGACATGTCTAGATGGCTTACCGTGTCAGTTAAAAGAAGAATGACGGATAGTGGTTGAAATGGGATACACTGTAAATTGCTAACAAATAAGTGGTTTTCTTAAGATTGTTCTAGATGTTCAATTGTTCTAGCTGTTTGTTTTTGTTTGGTGGGGTTTGTTTTGTTTTGGTTTGTTTTGGGGTTTTTTGGATAACATTAATAACAAGAAGTTCATCTGCCTGGACAGAGTGTGTTGCAATCAGCTATTTTAACAGTACCCAGTTTCACAATTAAGTTTAGACATAAAAGAGGAAGCAAGTTCAGTGTGTTGCAGTTCAGTCAGTTATAAAACCCCTTCAGCTCCTAAGGGACTTTCTTTCTATACTTCTGTGCTATAGCAGATCAAAAACAGAATGCATGTCATCTTAGAAGTGTATAGAAAAAGGAAATAAAAACAGAGCACTTCATTTTGACATAGGACAGACTCACGGGAAGCTTTAAACTGCTTAGAAGACAACAAATTTTCTCTACCTGGTCAGCTTCCACACCTTTGGAGGTAAGAACTAAAATATAGTATGCATTAGATAAATGTACAGTAATGTTGCTCTTGCTTATCAAAGCGGCTCAGTCCTGTTTGTGGGAACACAGCTGGAACCGGTAAAATAAAGATGTACTTTTTCTGCTTTGAATGCATATGCGTGGTTAGAGAGTCTCAGCCACAGTTTCTGCTGCCTTAAGAAGCAATGAGAATATTTCAAAAGTGCCATCTTCACAACCATGACTGACCGTGATTGCAGTGCAACGTTAAAATGAAGAAAAAAAAATAGTTCCTCTCATATTTCTCAAGTCTTTCATAAAATCATACTAAAAACATTTTTTTCAGAATACTTTTAAAGGGAGTCTTACCAGATGTGTTGTTTTTATCATCATTATGGTATTTTTATTGATCTTTCTGTGCATGTTAGCGTACTGTCTAAATAATATCTTTGAAGTGGAGTACTCTGTTTGCAAATTAGAAATGAGAATAGGCACCATAATAGACAAACATGGGCATCATATTAAAAAAATAGTTCATAGCAAAAAAAGTTGAAACCTCTAAAAACAAGATTATGTTTCAAAGTATAAACAAAAAAGTATTTTCCTGATTCATAGCAAATTTCCTGTTTCGCTGAAAATTCACAGCTTTACATGGGTGTACACACACAACATGCACCACCCCCCTTCTTTTTTAGACTCTACAGCAGATGTGACTAATGTTTCAATGCTTGTTGGTGCACCATTTCCCTCACTCTTCCTGGGAAACCCCTTCAGCCTTTTCTGTCTTTCTTGCTTTACCATTTAGTCTTTTCACTTCTAGAAAGTGTATTCTCTTTTCAGAAGAATGCACTTGAATTTTTTTCCCCCTTTACTTCATCTGGTTACATCCAAAATATTGCAGTCCATATAGTTCCATCATGCAACAAACAATTCATTAAAATAAACACAGATATCCAGACACATTAAATTATTTCCAGCCCAGAAAGAGGTGAAAAGCACAGTGTAGAAATATCACGTAGTCAAATCATATGGAAACCGGACCTCTCCAACTTCACATTTCATGTTATTTACAGCTGTGGGTATGAGATGTAAAATGCTATCAAACCAGATTGATGGTGTCCTAAACCAGCTTTGTGTGGGTATAGATGATTAAGAAAAGTGTGGAAAATGATGAACCAGGCTCGCTCTCTATGCAGTTTCAAGGAATTTGAACTGATAAAACATATTTGGATGGAAAAGTGTTTGAGATCTCAAGAAGATCTATTTACCCACATACAATTTTCATTGTATTTTTATGGAAGCCTTTGCCCCCAAACTCCACTTAAAGGCAGAATAGCATTCAACCGTAGAGTAAGATTGTATCTTTTGCTAGGTGAAAGAAACCAGCTGCTCCTGAAATCACTGAACGACTTAGAATGATTAAAAATGGATAGACACTTGTAAAACAAGAACATTTAATGGTAAAATAGACATATTAATGTACATTGTATTCTTGGGGAAGATGTCTCTCCTTATTTGCTTCCTTCAAGGAGATTTCCTTATAATCGTAAAGTACAAAATTATTTATTATGCTCTCAAATTACTCTACTTGTTCCCCACAAGACAGCCCATATTTCCCCATGGGAGAGGTACTCCCAGCTGTCCTGCATCACTTGAATATGTGCATAAAGATGATAATCAGGGCTCATGTTTTATTCTGTGGGAACACCAAAAGATCAGAGAGAGCTGAGGGGAGACAAGAAGGGTTTGGATGATGACATCTGCTGAAAGAGCCCCACAGTGAAGTCCCACAGGTCCCAGATCTCCAAGAGCTGCAGCAGTGGCAGGGAGAGGAAGTTATACATGCAGCAGATAGCGTTTGGATGCTTGTGCAAAAGCACCTCTTAGCTATTTCTCTTCTCTGCAAAGTGGGCCAATTCCTACCACAAATAGCATCCACAGTTATCATAGAATTATAAAGTCATAGAACAGCCCAGGTTGGAAGGCACCCTGAAAAATCATCTGGTCAAAAATTTAATGGGAAAAGGATCCTAAATGAGATTATCTAGCACCCTGTCCAATGCCATCTTGAAAACCTCCAGCAATGGGAACTCTACCACATCCCTGGGGAGGTTATTCCAGTCATTAATTGTTCTCATGGTAAAAAAAATATTTTTTATATTGAGATGAAACTTCTCCCAATGCAACTTGTATCCATTGTCCTTTGTCTTCTCAACATGACTCTTTGTGAAGAGAGAGCCTCTGTCCTTTTTATATCTGCCTTTTAAGTACTGGACTACTGTGATTTGGTGCCCCCCCAAGCCTTCTTTTCTACAGGGAGAAGAGTCCTAACTCCTTCAATCTTTGCTCATAGCACAGGTTCTCCATCCCTTTGATCATCTTCATGGCCTTCCCTTGGACCCTCTCCAGTCTGTCTACATATTTCTTGAATTGTGAGGACCAGAACTGGACATTTCAGGTGTGGCCTCAGAAATGTTGGGCAGAGGGGCATGATCACATCTCTGTCTCTGCTAGTAGTGCCCCCGCAAATGCAGCCCAGGACCCAGCTTGCCTTCCCTGTTGCAGCAGTGTACTGCTAAGCCATGCTGAGCTTGTTGTCTCCCAGGACCCCAGGGAATCTTTCTTCAAGGCTGCTCCCCAGACACGCAGATCCTATCCTGTACTGGGCTCTGTGGTTATGTCATCACATGTGGAGGACCTTGCACTTGGCTTTGTTAAGCTTCATACTGTTATTTCTAGTCCACTCTTTCAGCCTGTGCAGTTCTCTAGATTGCTCTCTCTCTGACGTGTTCACCTCAGTATTCAGTTTAGTGTCATCAGCATTACCTTTACTCAAGCCAGCCCTGGGCACTGGAGATAGCCCTTATCATATGGGATTCAGATACCAAGACCTTTGTGCTTCAGGCATTAAGGAAAGGGTTTACTCATGCACAGGCACAGCTCATTGTACTTCCTTCTTCACTCTCCTGATTGCTCATCACTAGCTGCACTGAATCTTCCTGGGAGCTATTTCACACCAGCCCCCGTGGAAGGTAAGCTATGGGTCCTGTAATATATGCAGTCTCTCTAGCCTATTCTGCTTGCGAGGTCAATTCCTCCATGCATGTCCTGCAATCTGAGGTAGGTCCCAAACCTCACTGAAGGGGTCTGTAAGTACGTCTACAGCCTGGAAAAGTGTCTCTTTAAATGGGGAAGAAATAACACAAATGGATTCACAGGATTTCAGTTCTCTTGAGACAGAGAGACTTTGTCATCTGGGGTGCCATCTAGTCAGTCAGTTACTGAACTGAAGGTATACCCTGTGGTAAAACTTGAACTTCAACTACCAACAGCACAGCTTTAGTGCCATTCAGAGCTTTGCTGAGCAACCTGAAAGACAGACATACTCAAAACAAGCTTGTATCTTCTATGAGTTTCCATCCCCTCCTTTTGCAATGCAAAAGAATGTCCCTTTCCCCACTGAGCTGTGATCCCATCTGGCACCATGTTCTTTCCATTCTCCCTTGCAGCTTTTCATCTTCCTCACATTTTTGTATAGGACATAATTTATCGTATCCAGTTGTGTACACTTCTCAGGCTTTCCTTAAGCATTTTGCTTATCCTGAGCTAAGAACTCCCGTTCTGTTTGCCTGCTCCCAGACTCTAACCCGAAGTCTTTATGCAAAACATTGGCACCATCTCCAAGCATTATAACTCAGCAAATATGCTGCCACTCAGAAAATCCTGGCAATACCACTGGATTCTTCACGCGGCTTTAAACATTCATCTTGCCTTTAGGCTTTTCTTATGCTGAAGAACTGAACAAAAATCCCAGGCAAGACAGGAGTTCTTAAAATCCTCTGACATTACTGTCAAGACTGTATCAGATAGAAAAGACAATGTAATCTAGACAGTCTCCTCCCTCTGTCTCCCCTAGACTTAGAATGTAATCAGTTCCCATTGCCAGGACGTAGCCACATGAGAGGAAAACTTTTTGTTCACCTAACTTATAAAATACATCAGCTGAGAATTGCAAAAGGGACTATTTTTCTTTATGCAATGAGTGTCATGCAGTTATTTTCAGGAAGAAGGGAGTGATATCTGAATTTAAGGAACATGGAAGGGGGATTAAGAGAAGGGGCACAAGAAAGTAGAATTAATGAAAACTGTCATCCTTATCAGAAGTAAAATGCAAGAATTAAAGGTGACCCAATTGCATGACCAGCTAGTGGTAGTGATCGAATAACACCTTGACAGGAGTATATGCTATATGGAGTACTAGGACCAGAGATACATGCATCTCTCTTTTGCAGTCAGGCTTTCAACACTTCCTATCAAAACTTCAAAATCAGATTTCCTTGTAGATCTGTAATACTCAGATTAGTGTGACAGCTCTTGACAGCTTCAGAGGGTAAGCTTGTAACTCATTCAGCAAAACACAGAAGTCTTGAACCTAATCTTTTTGAATTTGCCAGTTCTTTTGTTTCCACTCCTGTACCAGACAGTGTGCTCTATAACTCTTAAAATAAGTATTGCAGAATGCAGTGCAAAGAAATGAAACCCATCAGTTTCATTTCCCTAGTTTATCACCTTATGACAGAAACAGCATACATCTGGGCAGTAGGAAAGACAAGTGTCACATGCTACCTGAGCACAACTGACTGTCTATGTCGGTTGAGCAGTGAACAGGCCACATGTTATATTTCCACTCATTTCTCAGAACCGGCATTAAAAATAAGCGTAGGAATAATAGTACATAACAATTCCAGATGTATGCAAGCTGATGTTACTGTCGACTTTGCAATAAGGCCATCTGGACTGTGGATGACTGGGGGAAGGGAACAGCTTTTGTACTGCAGAAGCAGGGGGACAGAAGCAGAAGAGAGAGGAGGATGACTCGATAATCTGAGTAGCTCTAGCTGAGATTTTGTACTGATATTTTTTGTTATTTAATCACCACTAAAACTTAAAACAAGGCAACAGCAGCATACTGTGAGGAATGCCAAGCCCCAAACATGATTTTTTTCCCCTCTTGTGTAAATAGCTTGCTTTCCATTAAATGTTACGTGCCTGCGGGAAGTGTCATACAACTCCAGTGGCAGAGAGGACCCAGGGTCACCAAAGCAAATGTTTGACACATTTAATTTCCATGAATATTTCCTTCTGAAGGAAATATTTCCTTCTTCACAGTGTGGAAGTGATTTCTTTCTCTCCATGAGTAAAGTATTTTCTCATGATGTCTCCTTCATAACATCTATGTAAATTCTATATCCATACTTAGACAGGATTTAGCCAACATTTTTTATTAGTAAAGCATTTTGCAGTAGCAGCTTTTACACACAAAATCCTTTGCTAAGAAATGAGAGTCCTTTCACTCTTGGACAAAGTAAATGGAGCAGTTGATAGCAGCATGGGGTAGTGCAGCATGTGCCAGAGAGATGCCACCTCCCTGTTCACAGTTTGTGGGAAGATGTTTCTGTTCTGGTGCTTCATCACAGCACGTGTTTTGAAACAGACAGGCAAACTGTCAAATAACTGGGACGTATGTTCATATCTACAGAGACAGTGTCTGTTAAAGATTGATGTGATAGAATTGGATTTAATAGAATTGGATTAAATAGAATTTTTTGTTTTTTTTCATGGAGAAATGCACTCGTTATTAAAACAAAGACAGGTGATTTGTTGCTCTATCCTATAGCATTATTTTGTACTATGGTAAGAAAGAAAGAAAATACCACTTTTTTACTTATTTATTTTCTTTTATTCCTGTGCCACACTGTTTCTTTGGACATCTTTCCTATTGTTTGCCTCCTTGGCAAAAGAAAATTAAAATATAAAAAACCACACAAAAGTGGACTTAAGAACAATTATATAGTAGTGGAGCTGCAAAAGTGTGTGCAGAACATTTACTGATGTGCAGATGCATATGTGTCCTTGCTTGTGAGTCCTGTCTTTCATTACTTTTTCAGATTGAGCTGCCTGCTTAGACAGTGGAGAGAGTTAGTTACTGCTGGAACTCAATCGTACATTTTTAGAAATGCAATGGAAATTGATTTCAGAGCTGGTGGTACTCATGACTAATCCAACAGTGGAGGAGCCAGAGCACTTCTGAAATGTGCATTTCCCCATGGATTGCACTGAAATATGTCTCTTCAAAAGTACACTGCAGATTTCTAAATCCAAGGTCATAACTTTAAGACCCTTCTGTGGTAACTGGAGAGTGATAAGCAAATCTAGAGCACGATTTATCTATCTCATCTTGATTTAAGTATCTAAAATGGGACAGATGAATCATGCCCCCCAAAAGTCTGGCTTTTGCCACTGACATTTTCATGTGTAAAAGTTAGAGACAATTAATTCCGTCGTGTAGAAATGCAAAGTGCTAATTTAATGATCTGAGTTTTTTTAATGAAAAAGGAATCACACCTACAGTCATTGATTTGTCTGGAACAAAAGGGGTGATACTCTCAGTATGAATCTCAAACCAGCACAGTTAAGAGGCAGCTGACAAACCACACACTGAAGTTGCTTCAAAGCACATGAGAAAAAGGGGGAAACCCCTTGACTTCTTACTGAAGTCAAGGTCAAAAATACCCATATTTAATTGTAAGCTATTACAGCAGCTATTACCACCACAACAAGCCACTTCTTGATCCTCTCTTCCCAAATCACTTGTTGTTGGATGTATTGGACTTGCCATACATTATGTTATACAGAATATGGTTTGATGTGATTGAGTTAACAGGACAACAGAGAGACTAGCTGATCACTCATTGATTCACAACCTCTAGAAAGATGGAGACAGTCTTCTTCACGTCCAGATAGAAAACATCTCTGCAGCTAGTAACAGACTTATGAGTGTAATCACTGCTCAATGAGTTTGTAATGAACTAATGGTTTCTTCTTTTCATTTTTCTGTCTGTTGGTGGTTCCTTTCCTTTGGTGAAAGATGCTGTCAGAAGGTTACCTCTATGGAATTGCCTACCTTTGTGAAGACCTGAATCCTGAGCTCTACAGCAAGAGTTTGGCTGAGGAAGCAGTGTATGAAATGAAGTCCATTAATTGTTCTTCCACAGATGAAGCACAAGGAAAAAGCCTCCTTCAGAGATGCAGATCTGCTGGCAAGTGTGTTTCCTCAGTCTGCTCCAGAGGTAGCAAGCAAAGCAGAAGGCAGAAGGAAAATCTCCTACAGCCTACACATCATCCCACACCTGCAGGGCAGCCATCTCCAGCTATGCATGTCTGCGAGGAGCTGACAAGAAAAGACACATACCTGGTTCCATCTTCCTGCAAAAGCATTTGCAAGAACTACAATGATTTGCATATAGCTGGGGACTACGTGGTGCCAATTAGCTCAGTTACAACAGATTTTACCTGTGACAGTGGCATAGGCCCCTTCTTGGAGTCCTCAGAGATTCCTCCCCCTATGGAGTCTGTGAGGGTCCCCCCTTCCAGTGATACCAGCCGCAAGCTCATCCAAGGCTACTCCTCCTGCTGGTGGCTGACAAGCTTAGTGCCCCACCAGCAGCCACTCTCTGACTCAGCCCTGAACGACTACCTTGAGCAGAAGCTGGTGGAACTGTATAAGCAGTACATCATGGATAGCACAGCAAACAGGGCATCCCCCACTCAGATCCTGACCACAGAGTTTATCATGACTAATGTAGATCAAATCAGCATGCAGATATCACGGGAGCGGAATATGGAGACCACCAAGGCCAAAGACATTGTCATTAGCCGCTTCTTACAAATAGCCAGTGAAAAAATATCCTCAGAAATTAGCACACCTAGTCTGCATATTTCCCAATATAGCCACACTAATGCGTAGTATTTGAATGTCTGCCATTAGAAAGCTTTTACATTCTCCAAAGTAAATTTGTAGTTTCTTAAGACATTTTTCTGCTTCATAAAAATGCATTTACCCCTTCAATTAAACCTTCCAATACATACTAAATAAGCAAAAATATCTGTAAAGCGCAGCTCCAGTTGAGGACCTGATGATTTATCGGTTTAGGTGTTTTGTTTTTTTTCCTAAAGACTTATTTTAGTAACCATCAAACATTAAAAAGTTTTGTAGGAATATGACTAAGAGCATATGACACTCTTCCAGGTGCCCATGTGTTCACTTTCTTCCCCGTGTGCTTGACATGTAGTCTCTCTGTCCCGAGTCTGCTATCCCACCCCTGGGTCTGCATGAAGAAAAGGCTGACACCCACACAAGCACAAGCACAGTGATGTCAGTCACAGAAGTACAGAATTTAGGACGTCATCTTGCTGTCCTACACGTCTTTATTTATGACATCCCCTTGTCCTTCAAGATATTAAGGGATACAGTTTCTTCTATGCTAACCCTAATTGCTTAATTGTTGTGTTCCTGTTCAAAAGTTACCAAAGTTTTTTTTTGAAGCACAAATGCTGTTTCCAAACAGACTTCATCAGCAGGAGCATGCAAGTGTACCTGTGTGTTTTGCACCAAACTGGACTCTTACAAAGGATGTTGGTGACCCGTGATCACAGACAAATGCCACCTTTGCCAGCTGCTCATAGACCTGCAGCTGCAGTGGTCACATAGAAACAGCAATGGTAATAAAGGGGGAAGATGAAGAAGAAATTGAGTTTTGTTAAGAGAATTGCACATTGAAAGATAAGGGCTGATCCCATTTGATTAATGCAAACAGTTCCTCTGAATGCAGAAGAAAAGCTGAAACAGACTGCTCAGCAGCACAGGTAACCACTCTAACCACTTGTTTTGTTAGGATCATTGCTGTGTAGCACAGGCCAAGGTCATTTGAACCTGATCTATTTCTAATAGGAAGCCCCTTTTTTGTAAAATTTCACTAATTCTTAAAAAAAGAAGAAAAAAAAAAAAAAGAGCTGCCCTGTGGCAAGGATGGTTACCTACTTTGAGTCTGTATAATGTATAACATGATGTCAATGCTATTTCATCATTGACCGACATTCTAAGTATTGCTATAATATAAATACTAATTTATCATAAATATTCATAACATGTTTTCATGTTAGTGATTCCACAGTGTCATTTTGGATTTTTTGTTCTTTTTCTTTGGGCCCTTTTTTTTGTTTGGTTTGGTTGTGGGTTGTTTTTTTGTTTGTTTGTTTGCTTGTTTTGGTGTTTTGTTTTTGTTTGTTATGCAAGGCATGACTTTATACATATTTCATCCCAAATGTAAAGTGCTTATGCAATGAAGGAACATCCAAAAAGCAGTTGCTGTAAGAACCTTTGATATGTAAGTGTAGAGACTGTACATCTGTTGCCCTAGGAGCCTACCCAAATACTATTATTCAGCAATTCAAGATAGGCATTTTCTGGCATATACTATTTCTATATTGTGGTCAAATGCAATTTCTTAATAGAAAAAGAATGCTATTTTTAAGAGAAAATAACATTTGTGGTAATGTATAGACACACATGTGTGTTCTACATGCAAATTCCATTACCAACAAATCTCTCGAATCTCTTGAAATTCTCTCTGAATAAAAGGATTCACTAGAATCTAGAGGACAACAAAAGCAAGCAAATGTAATAGTTTTATAGATGTATTCAGGCTTTTCAAAACAGGCAGTTTTTTTCATGCCTATTGACATTCACATCACTGATATTTAGTAGCAAAAGAGGTAGTAGAAACCAACTTGTGGAGTCAAATGCATAAATCAATACCCTTGCAGAAAGATCTGCCACCTTCCTTCATCAGAGAATGTAACTGATTCTTATGCTCAACTCTACCCATTCCACAGACTGCATCCATGCAAAAAAAAAAAACAAACCAACAGCATTTTATCATTTGTTACTCAGAAATCCAAATCTTGCTTTTCCCCCCAGCTGATAGAGCTGTGACGGAGAGCTGCAGGCAGCACCCACTCACCACAGCCTCCCTTCTCAGAAGTGACGCAGGAAACAGCAAGAGCAGCTAGAGAACAAGGGCTGAGAGGTCTGCCCAAACCCATCTGAAAATGTCCTCACTTACTGGGCTTGCTCCATAGCTGCTGTGTCAGGGGGCTGCAATGAGACCCGGGGGCTCAGCACTCAGGGGACAGTGCCATAATAGCATTCTGCTAGAGAGCAGTGGAGAAGGAAGACAAATCTCAAATGTACAAAAAAGCACAGCTTGTGCATATAAAGGGCATGCTTCATACTTACATTTGATTAATCAGATAATTCATTTTCATGCAGTTTTCTTCCAAGCACGCAATATCATCATACCTACTTTCAAGTAAAGGTCTTCTTCTGTATTGCCAGACTGATATTTATGAATTTTGGTTTTGGAAGGGTCTTAATCATTGAAGAAAATTATTTATTCTGTAAAGACAGCATCAACCACTTCTCCCTCACACATGTTTATTATCTTTTCCCTGACTAAACATAAATCCCCATTTCAGTTTGGGCCCTGCAGCATACCTGCTTCTCACATGGACCATGCACTAGCCACGTCCCACTCTTGGAGCTGTATGAAGTAGCACTTAGATTTAAAATAATTCCTACACAAACAGTTCTCACACACCTCCCCCCCACACACACACTGTGCTCAGCTGAAAGTGTGTTTGTATCTCTGTGTTTCCTCTATTGAAAACTAACCCTCCTGTGCACAGGTGCCTCTCTAGGTGTGGTTGTTTCCTGCTAAAATTACTTGGATAGCAATCAGGCTGCTATTACAATGAGTCAGGTTGTTATCTAAAGCGATTATCATCTCTCCCCTTCTCCCTGCCCTCCTCAGGGTCAAACATTTAAAGAGAGAGATCCCAATTTTTTAGTAGCTCCGTTAAATAACTAATTTTTAGCCATGGCTGCATCGTTTCTTGACATGAGCTTATCAAAATGCTGATGGGGTCCCAGTGGCTGGGAAGTGCATTTTGGAGAAGAGATTTTGAATTCTGCCTTCACAATACTTCCTAATAATAGGGCTGGTTTAAAATGACTAAAATTAAAAAGACAAAGAAAATTGTAATGAATATTTCAGTAATTGTTTGGTTGATATGTTGGCCAACTGTCAAGAAACTGATCTCAGAAGGACAGTTTATAACCACCTTCAGAATACTCTAGTATATTCCTTAGACATTTTTTTTACAGAGCTTATTACTGATTGCTGATAACATGATTATAGCAGCTAAGAGTTTTCGTTTATATCTAGTGTTACTGTGCCCCCAAGAGTCGCATCCCATCACAGTGGCAGATAAACACTGCCTGTGTGCCTCTAGGAAGGCTGGGTGTGCTGTGTTAAAAGAAAAACTATTGGCATGGGAAGAAAAGAGAAAGAAAAGGAGATTGCCAGATTTGTTACACCTGCAGCTCCTACATTTGGGCTTAATCCCTTTGCTGTCTCTGATTTTTGTCCAGACTGGGCTTTGTGCTGAATGTGAAAGTGAGCAGTTCATGGTCTGATTGCTGTGTTCAGATGAAGGCAAAAAGCTGAACACCTGAAAATGAAATACATTTTGTTCTGCAGCACTGACTCCAGCTGGGCGTATTGCTGAGGTTTCATTTCAGGGGAGCTGCTGCAGGGCAGAGCAAGCTGGGACCTCCCAGAACTGGTGGCTTCAATGGAGTGCCCTGAGGTTCAGCTCATTACCTGTCTACCATCCTTTCAAGGACTGAAGCAATGGGGAGTTGTTCAGGAATATCCGTTCCCTGAACTTCTTTCTACCATGGCTTTCTCTCAGATGTAGGACCCCTTGAGGATGTAACCAGCTGCCAATATAAATAAATGTCTTGGGCAGGAGGAGGGTAAAGGGACTGCAGGCTTTGTTACCATGTTGGTCAGAATTTAAATATCTTTATTACTAGTGTGGACAGGGAAGGCATCCCTTGTTCTCCCAGATTCATGAGATTCATTACAGATTTAGGGAGATCACCATGTTACAGTGATCACTTACCACAGATCTTAAACCAATATCGATACGAAAGGTCTGCTGCACTTTTGTTAATCAATGAAGTTAGTGACTTACCACACACCTAGTTAAATTCAGCCATACAAATCTGTCTGTATGTCTATAACAGCTGGTGTGTGTCCACATGGCATCTCTACGTTCTCAGAGGGAACCCATCTGACAGATGGATATGGTGCTCAGAAGGGGAAGGAACTTCTCCCAGATGCATTAGTTACACACACCATGGACACAACAGGCAGC
>VWZY01009675.1:40774-89949 GCA_013399075.1 Chloroceryle aenea
TATTATCTTTTCCCTGACTAAACATAAATCCCCATTTCAGTTTGGGCCCTGCAGCATACCTGCTTCTCACATGGACCATGCACTAGCCACGTCCCACTCTTGGAGCTGTATGAAGTAGCACTTAGATTTAAAATAATTCCTACACAAACAGTTCTCACACACCTCCCCCCCACACACACACTGTGCTCAGCTGAAAGTGTGTTTGTATCTCTGTGTTTCCTCTATTGAAAACTAACCCTCCTGTGCACAGGTGCCTCTCTAGGTGTGGTTGTTTCCTGCTAAAATTACTTGGATAGCAATCAGGCTGCTATTACAATGAGTCAGGTTGTTATCTAAAGCGATTATCATCTCTCCCCTTCTCCCTGCCCTCCTCAGGGTCAAACATTTAAAGAGAGAGATCCCAATTTTTTAGTAGCTCCGTTAAATAACTAATTTTTAGCCATGGCTGCATCGTTACTTGACATGAGGTTATCAAAATGCTGATGGGGTCCCAGTGGCTGGGAAGTGCATTTTGGAGAGGAGATTTTGAATTCTGCCTTCACAATACTTCCTAATAATAGGGCTGGTTTAAAATGACTAAAATTAAAAAGACAAAGAAAATTGTAATGAATATTTCAGTAATTGTTTGGTTGATATGTTGGCCAACTGTCAAGAAACTGATCTCAGAAGGACAGTTTATAACCACCTTCAGAATACTCTAGTATATTCCTTAGACATTTTTTTTACAGAGCTTATTACTGATTGCTGATAACATGATTATAGCAGCTAAGAGTTTTCGTTTATATCTAGTGTTACTGTGCCCCCAAGAGTCGCATCCCATCACAGTGGCAGATAAACACTGCCTGTGTGCCTCTAGGAAGGCTGGGTGTGCTGTGTTAAAAGAAAAACTATTGGCATGGGAAGAAAAGAGAAAGAAAAGGAGATTGCCAGATTTGTTACACCTGCAGCTCCTACATTTGGGCTTAATCCCTTTGCTGTCTCTGATTTTTGTCCAGACTGGGCTTTGTGCTGAATGTGAAAGTGAGCAGTTCATGGTCTGATTGCTGTGTTCAGATGAAGGCAAAAAGCTGAACACCTGAAAATGAAATACATTTTGTTCTGCAGCACTGACTCCAGCTGGGCGTATTGCTGAGGTTTCATTTCAGGGGAGCTGCTGCAGGGCAGAGCAAGCTGGGACCTCCCAGAACTGGTGGCTTCAATGGAGTGACCTGAGGTTCAGCTCATTACCTGTCTACCATCCTTTCAAGGACTGAAGCAATGGGGAGTTGTTCAGGAATATCCGTTCCCTGAACTTCTTTCTACCATGGCTTTCTCTCAGATGTAGGACCCCTTGAGGATGTAACCAGCTGCCAATATAAATAAATGTCTTGGGCAGGAGGAGGGTAAAGGGACTGCAGGCTTTGTTACCATGTTGGTCAGAATTTAAATATCTTTATTACTAGTGTGGACAGGGAAGGCATCCCTTGTTCTCCCAGATTCATGAGATTCATTACAGATTTAGAGAGATCACCATGTTACAGTGATCACTTACCACAGATCTTAAACCAATATTGATATGAAAGGCCTGCTGTGCTTTTGTTAATCGATGAAGTTAGTGACTTACCACACACCTAGTTAAATTCAGCCATACAAATCTGTCTGTATGTCTATAACAGCTGGTGTGTGTCCACATGGCATCTCTACGTTCTCAGAGGGAACCCATCTGACAGATGGATATGGTGCTCAGAAGGGGAAGGAACTTCTCCCAGATGCATTAGTTACACACACCATGGACACAACAGGCAGCTTAAATCATTCCCTTAGAACACCATTTACAGTTAAAAAATGTATAGGAAAAAAATTACTAACATGTAAGGGAACAGAATTTTAGATCAAAAAATAATTGCTTTGTTCATTGCAGTGTTACCTCTGCTTCTGCTGTACTGTGACGAGCTGGCTTGCCATGTCCTCGGCATTAATGCCAGAGGGATTAGGGTCACTTTTTGGAATATTACATGGGCTTTCTAAGGGCTGAAGGGAACAATATTTTCAGACCTTCTTACATCTCTGTCAAGGTGAATGCTGGATCAACTATTTTGCCCGGAGTGGAAATCCCCTTAAGGAATATTAGCAGTGCCTTATTTTGAGTTACTATCTGGTTATTACAGAACTGTGTGCTGCTGATCCTCACAGCGTTACCTTCCCACTTAATCTTTCCACAAGGCTGGTCACTCTGAGCTCCTGCACTTCTGAAATACCAAAACGTCCAGGACTCCCCTGAGGTTTCCCTCCCTCCTCCTGACATGATACCCCCTGTTTAGTGGTTTTGGTAGACACCCTCGGCCTGCTCCTGACCTCTCTAACCCCCTCTTTCCCTTATAACCCCTCTCAAAGATGATCCTGGCTTCCGTGACATCCAGGAGACGAAACAGACAGATGCTGAGCATCTGGAGAGAAGCACTGTTGAAGGAAGAGGAAGCCCTTGCAAAGCAGCATTTCTGATACATGCTAGGAGATGGTAGGGAGCTGAGGAAAAATGTTTCACAATTTTCCTGGTGAAGACCAGTCTGAGGGGTGGCAGCTTTTCCAGCCACCCCCTGGGTGGAAGGAGCACCTCTGTATTTAAAAGACAGCAATCCTGCTAGCTCCACCTGTGGCATTTTTCAAGTTTAAACAATTGTAAAATCACACAAGAATTTCCTTGCTCCCTCTGCAGCCACAGCTGAACAGGAAGAGCGGGAGGGGCCTATGGACAGGCTGGTGTTCTACCAGCTGCACCAGACAACCATATGCCAGCACAGGCTCCCATTCCCAATAGATGAGTAAAAGGACCAGAGGCTGGGGGAGCTGCCACTGCTGCAGTCAGAGCAGCAGCTTCCCAGTCACTCCACAGTCCTTTCTCTGGAACCTTGTGCTGGCTGGCTCAGCACTGACTAACAAATATCTTGCTCCTTTGCTGAACTTTGCTTGCTAAGCACAAAGTGGAATTGGAGACCAATTTTAAGAGCAAACCATGGGAATGGAAAAGGCTTGAGGCACAGAGCCAGGATGTGCAGTGGCTTTTTTCCAGATTTGTTTTTGTGTAACCAGAGCAAGAACTATCATAGATGGCAGAGTTGGCTTTGGTATTTTCATTGATTGCAATTCTCCATTTTTTCATCTTTTCATGCAAACTCACTTGCCTAAAAGTGGATCCTAATTGGAGGGTGGGAGTAGAACAGAAAAAAACTCCAAACAGTAATCATTTGAACAATACCGGTCTAACACACATCAGAAATTCCAATGCATTTCTACATAGGAACCATTTATCAAAAGAAAAAAACATGTTAAAACTGTTAGAGATAGGCTTAGCTACAGTAGGATCACCAGTTTTAAGAGAGGTTAGAGGTTGTCAGTTCTTTAAACCAATTAATTTCATGGTGTTAATGACCTATTTACAGAAGCTGACCAAAGTGTCACTTCAGGAGCCACACTGAGGTGCTGGAGAGTGTCCAGAGAAGGGCAGCAAAGCTGGTGAGGGGTATGGAAAGCATGCCTGATAAGAAGAGGCTGAGGGAACTGGGGTTGTTTAGTCTGGAGAAGAGGAGACCGAGAGGAGACCTTATTGCTCTCTACAGCTACCTCAAGGGAGGTTGTAGCGAGGCTGGTGTTGGTCTCTCCTCCCAGATTACCAATGATAAAATGAGATGAAATGGCCTCAAGTTGCATCAGGGGAGGTTTAGAGTGGATATTAGGAAGAAATTCTTCACTGAGAGAGTGGTTAGGCACTGGAACAGGCTGCCCAGGGAGGTAGAGGAGTCATCATCCCTGGAAGTGTTTAAAAACCGAGTAGATGTAGCACTTGAGGCTATGGTCTAATGGAGAGATAGATGTTAGGATGAAGGTTGGACTCAATGATCCTAGAGGTCCTTTCCAACCCTAAAGATTCTATGATTCTATGATTCTATTCTATTGTTTTTAAAGATTGAAAGCAGTTGTAAGAACATAAACCAGTTTAAAATTACATTCAGTTTGCATGCCAATTGTCATATACTGGGAGATGAAGTTCCCTGGTGAACTGTTTGTTTATTCTGGTCACAGCATGATCATCAGCCTATTGGAAAAAATCCATGATACATATTCTTTTATCTGCTGAAGTCATGCAGCCTCTGATCCTTGTCTATTAGATATGACCAACATATTTTAAACTGCAGTAAAGCAGAACAAGAGTAAAAAGAATGTGTGATATTTCATACACAAATTAAAAAAATATTAAAAAAAAAAATATTTTTTTTTAGTAGCTGAGTTGTATCAACTTCAATTAAAGAGCACTTTTTTGTTGCAAGTTGTGTGATATTCTGGGATGGGGGTTTTCTAGAAAAGTTTAAATGGATTTTTGGATCTGAGCAATGGTTTGACAATGAAAGTGTGCCTGGCCCCAGTGACTGACTCCCAACTCATTTGTGGACAGGAGAGTTGATAACTTTCCTGCCAGCCTCTTTCTCCTGGTTCTCTGCTTCTCTTGAAAATGAAGATGGAGAAGAGAACAGGAATAGCTAGTCACTTCTCATTCCTTACTTGCACTTAAAAGAGAGCAGTCATGCTGATGGGAAAACTTATCCTAGGCAGAATGCCCTGGGGAATTTTTTAAAAAATGTGGAATTAGTTAAAATTCTTTTATGTGTACTACATAGCATGCCTGACTTCTCTGCTTCTCAGTTATCTCGCTCTGGCCTGTGTGACCTGACTTGTGCCACATGAACACAGCTGCAGTATTGCTTGCATCTGCTGTACTGGCAGCCAGAAATATGAATGCTTTTGAAAATCAGGCGTTTAGATTTCAGCTGACTTTGGGAGTGAGACACACAGAAACAGACCAAAAGATTCCTTTAGAGCAGCTTGTCCTGATTAAAGGCACACTACCACAAAGGCCTTGGTATCCAATTTCATGGAACCTAATCCAGCATGCCCATGGTCCTCCCAGCCTACTGTGACTGCATGCTGTTCTGCAGTCTTTGAAGGAACAGATTTATTCAAAGCATAGAGTTGGTATTTGTCTTCATTTCTACATTATAGAAAGCTGTTGTAACAACGCAGTCTGGAGGCAACAAGATGAAAAGCACTATGTCCAGATCCATTTGCAAAAGGAGAAAGTGAATCTGCTGTAGGGTGGAGAGAAATGGAGGCTCTTTGACACTATATTCTTTCATTGTTCAGAGGTTTCACAGCACTTGATAAATAAAGATCAGTATCTTTGACAGAAAGGTTGTGATTTTGGTGTTCCTTGTATGGCAAGCCTTGTAAGGGGAGCAGATATTCTGCTGAGTACTTCTGAATTTTAATAAAATAGAAGCCATGGTTGCTCTCTACCTTGACAAATAACTTATCTAGGTACTGAAGAAGGAAAACAATATAGTTCATTGTCTTTGAGCTGTCTGGTCTAAGGGAAAGAATGGGTATGCAGCACTGCAGGAAGAAAGCACATAGAAGTTACCGAATCTTGCCCTTTTTTTTCTTCCAGATCTGAATTTATAACTGGATGCATTTTTATATAAGCTCCAGTGAAGCTGGCTAACATGAAAAATTTTGAAACCATATTTAGTACTGTTTCTTCTCCATATCTTGACCTAAGGCTTAATTTCAACGTCTTCTTCATGCACATCATTAGAACTAATTTGCATCAGTTTTGTATCTTCATTCAGCTAGTCTGTAGATTAACAGAAGAAAGGCCTACAACATCTAGCATGACATATGTTCATGAATGTAAAATGTCAGCTGGAAAGCTTCTTTTCTTCAGACTGGAATTAACTACTCAAAAATACACCCTAGAAACAGAAGATCTATTAGAATGTCTATAGAAACAAGTAGGAACTCTGACTGATCAATAGCACCTTGGGGAATAAAAAGACTTTGGAATACTGAACTGTCACCTCTTAATTGTATATTCCTGTTCCAGATCTTCCTTTGAAAAAAAAATCACATTAAAAAAATATAGATAACTCATTTAAAAATATTTTAGAAATATCATTTAAATTATTCATACAAGTGAAGTACAAGACAGTGTGGGAATGGAAGAGTGCTTTGACAGCCTACCATTCTGTTAAGCAATTCTTCAGAAGTGAATTGCAGTAAAGTACTTTAAAATAATTTAGAATGACTGACCTCCATATTTTTTTCTGCTTCTTATTAAATTTAGTCACGAGTACATTTTTGTTTACAAGAAATAAGGAGGGTCAACAATCTAAAACCCAATTAAATTATAAGGTGAAGATTGTGGGTGGGAAATAACCAGTAAACAATTTTTATGCCTAATCACAAAAATGAAAATGGGCCAAAGTCCTCAAATGAAACTATAAGTTAGTGATATTTAAGTCATGCAAAAGACACATAGTTGAAAAAAAAGAACTCTAGAAAGCTGTTCTGTGTAAAAATCTAAATAACAATCACAAAAAGCAAACCAGCCAAAGTTCTTTATCTTTTCAATTTTATGAGTGACTGAAGAACAAGTGAGCATTTAGTCCGTGAAGGACTGAAGGTTGAGGAAAGAAAAATGAAAAGTCTTTTCATCAGACTATTTAAAACAGTTCGGTTTTAGTCAAGTTTGGGGGATTTCTATATTTAATCTTTTAACTTCTGTGCCTGATGAATACATTGAACAAAGAGTATTAATTTTAATAAGATGCAGAGAATTTTGGGTACTTCTCAGAAATAGAAAAATATTTAAGGGATTTTAACATTAATATATGCAACACCCACAATTGAATTTGAGAGCCAAATGACTAATTCTGAGGAAATATGTAAACAGTCTTCCTCACATTAACTCTGATTTAATACTGTAGTTATATTTAGCATAGTGAAAATATATATCAATGCATAGCTAAAAATGTATTAGTTTTAATGGTTTAAGCAACTTTGTTAGCTGAATTGACTTGTGCAGTGGTAATGTTAGCCCATGGCTCCTGTAATTGAAACACATGACATAATAAGGTTTTAAAGGTGGAGTATTTCTTGGCTTAGATTTGTGTTGATTGTAAGATCTTATTTGAAGCAATTTCCTTTGGGAGCTTGAGGCTCAAACAGATCACAGTTTTAAACCAAACCTCTCTTCCTCCCAAAAAGCTGCATGAATTTGATGTATCTTTTCATTATGCACAAGTTCATAAAGTACTGCTATGATTTATTTATTGATTAATGTGCAAGCTCGACTGAGGCTAAAAGAAATGTTTGAAAATGAGCAGCGGATGGTTCAAGGATTAGGACATAGGATTAGAGACAAATGAACATGTCTTGGCCTCTGAAGTGATCATGCAAGAATTAGAGCTAGCTAAATGAAAAAGTAATTTTTTGTACAAAATGGCTGTGAAGGAAAGTTTGAAACTGGATGTGATGACAACCAGCTTTTTCTTATCTGTCTGAGTCTGCAGAGAGTCAAAACAATGGCTCTGGGCAAAGAAGTCAGTGTTACATTTGCCATTTTCAAAAGCCATTTTCAAAAGTTGTTCTTGATGGGTAGAACAGGAAAAGAGAGGAAGAAAGAGGCCAGCAAAACAAAATCTCCTCTGTTGCTCTTTCAAACGCAGAGAAGCCAGCCCAGATTCAGTGCTGGAGACACTATGTGGGGGTTCAGGCAGTACTTTTGCCAGCTGCCCTAGTCCACATTTCTTCAGCAGCACACCCTTCATTTCTTACTGGTTGCACCTTGACAAGTGCCAAGTGATTCACAGTATTGCTTATTTCACCACCAGCAAAAGGGTGCTCACCCTTCTACTGGTTGCACATGCTCTGTGGTTGTCTTGGTGTAGCTGGCAGAGTGAGGGTGTAAAAAAGGATGATGGGTTGAATAAGGGCATGGAATGGAGGAGTAACAAAAGTGCTCATTACATTTTGAACAGTTTCTATGTCTCATTTCAAGATGGGAAATCCCAGCCTATGCCATCTTATTACTTGCCAGATGCTAATTTCACCCAGGATAATTTTCTGGAGCTTTTCCCATGGCTGTATATTGATGTGAGGATGTCTGAGCTCTAGCAGCTCTTAATTCTGGTTCAAATATTAGTGCCAGGGAGCTGTGAAGAGAAAAGATCTCATTATTTTTCTTTAGGATTCCACATTTGGCAAGAGCTGTAGCAAATTAATTGTAAAAGGCTGGTAAAAGGGCACATCATCATTCTGACATGCAGTTCTCACATTGCTTATGTCAAAATGCTGTTACTTCTCAAAGGGGTTTTACTAGGCAGACAGATTTTGGAGGCTTTCTGAGGGGATGACATACAGTCTTACTGGCATCTGAACCTTGCAGCTTCCAGATATTTCCAAACTAGACTTCCCCGAATCCCTGCTTTATGTGGTGGAGCACTACCCTTAGGATTTAAGTGTCTGCAGATCAAAATATAGGGACCCAAGGAAGTAAAAGGTCAGAAGAAACAGAAGCATTTGGGTGTTTCTCAGAAATGGGAAAAAATACATTTAAGAGATTTTAGCAGATTCAAGATTTATCTGTTCTTGTATTTAAGGTATTAAAACATTAGAAATGACACAGATGCAGTTCGCAGCAGGGTCAAAGGGAGGTTAAATTAATCTTCAAAACCACAACAGGGATGTTTAATTTTCACTTGTGAACTGTGAAAGTGCCAGGTTTTATTCACAGGACTTTACACACAGAAGGTGAGAACAAAGGAAGAATGGAAGACTCTCTTTTTTTTTTTTTTTCCCTGATGTAGAAATTAATTAATTAATGTTTATCAACTCACCTTCACTAATAACTCATTGAGACAGCAAGATAGTAAAAGCATCGCATCCACTCTGCAGATCAGGACATAAATATTGTACGTCCATGCCACTGTAAGAGTCACTGCACATCTCTTTTCTAGAGTTGCCTGGTTGTTTTACTGTGTCATTTTCCAGTGGTTTTGTGTTCTTTAAACACACACATGCAGGCAGTTGAGCTTTGTTGTTTCTGCTGTGACCTAGTGTAAACCAAGGTGAATGCAGAGCTTACACGAATTAAAGACCTAAGACACAGAGTGCTACAAAATGGCAATAAAGCAGGTAGGTATGATAATAATGGAAAAATTCTCTTGCCTGTGAGCTTCATAGCACTGCTGGATTCAAGAATTATTCCAGCAACCAGGCAAGCTGGGATGCAGGTGAGGAGAGAGTGGGCATAAATAAGCAGGAGGTGAGAAGAGACTTCACTGTGATGAACTTGCCCTTGGCTCTTCTTCACCTACATGAGAACCAGCAAAGCAGAGATATAACTGAGGACTGATTTAGTCTCCATCTGCAGATCAAGTTTACAGGGACTGAAAATGAGAGGTGTAAATTGTCACATCTTTGCCTCACTGACCAGCAGTGCTACTCCTATCAGAAAAGAAATCTTCCAGCAATGCTCTGCTCACTTGTTCAGTGTTGATGATTAGGTGTAGAATGCCACATGGCAGGCTATGAAGGTTGAAAGGTGGGAGAGGTGGCTGAGCACATGTCAAGGTCTGTACTGCATGAGAGTAGTATTTGCTTTAATGTGTATTAGACAAGCTGTATGATTTTTTTGGATGTGAACTGTCCACAGCAGCAACCACTTAATGCATCATTAGATTTTGCAATAATTGACTAGTATGGACTCCTTTACAAGAGAAGAAATTATTTTCCTGGCATCACATTTTATATAAGTGTGCTATTAGTCATATGCCACTGCTGGAATATTTGACTTGTTTGTTGTCTAATCTTTGAGGTGAATACTATTTAAGATTTATTTAGTAATTTTCACTCTGCCAGTGTAAAACATCGTTTGTTGCTGTCTGGTTGGGAAAAAATTACCTCTTGATGCAAAAGAGGTGTCAAGATTTGAAACTTCCCAGTGATAAATGAAAGAGGAACCAAATTTGCCTTTTTCCTGTCTAGTACTTTTTGATGATGATGCTTTTTTTTTTTTTTTATATATATAACATTTTGGGTTTCATTCTTGTCCCCAAAATACCCTTGGAAATGAGGAGTGCTGTCCCAGCAATGTTATTATGCTGACAAAAAGATTTTAATTTTTAGAGAGTTATAAAATATATGAATGCAGGCATAATGTTTTAGATGCATAATGTAATACCAGGAATAGCTCACCAGTCATCTTAATCAGATCATCAGTCACTCAAAATCCCAATAATTTGCAGTATACCTTGTCTAAACGGAGGTCAGAGAAGACACTGGTAAGGTCATCAATTAGTGCTGATACTGAAAGCAGGCACTCAGTACATGGGACAGTGATGACAAACTGTATAAAACTTGAAATATTTTATAATTTTGGGATCTTTTATGGTTCCTATGAATTCTTGTCCACTTACACTCTCTAATGCTTTCTGAATTGAAGAGATCCACAAATTAAAGGAAGAACTGTCTTCAAATCATTATCTCTCCAGTCTTTTGCATTAATACAGTTGATATAAAGTCACTGCATTCAAACCTTCCAAAGTCTGATCAGAGCTGTAAAATGACATTGCATTATACCTGGTCTATTCAGTTATGCCCAATTAGAATAGAAATTCCTCCTTGCAGAGAAAACTCTGGACAGCTGGAGTCTTCCCTCTAACCTGCATAAAGCTAACAGGCATCACATCTTTCTTGTTAGCAATTCTGCATAGTATTTCTCCTGCCAGTGTAATTTAAAGCATCGGGTTTCCTGAAGTAAGGTCAGGAAGACTGAAAAGATGAACAGCTACACTGTGGGGTTTTTTAATAATACGAATATATTAGTGAAAATGTTTGCTTTTTTGTTGTTGTTGTTGCAAGAACAGTAACAGAATGAACTGGGAGATTTTCTATATTCCTGAATAACAATTGTCTAAATTATTCCCAGCAGTGGAAAGATATTTACAAACGTTGGAAACATCAAGACAATTTTAGGTTAAATAACTAAAAAAACGCGGTAGCTGAAAACTTACCTCATCAATAATTTAAACCAGTGCTGAGGAATGTAATCTGCTTTTTTGTCAATCCTTTATTTAAAACCGGGTGCCTGAATGGGCTCTATTGCTCCTCTGTGCCACAAGGTGTCAGTGTTTTACCAAGATTAGCTTTAAAACATTAGAGGAAAATATGCAGGCATCCCTTGGCCTGGAGTTTAAAAACTTGGAAACATACACAGATAATTATTTAGTTTTTAGCTGCTTGAGAAATACAGACAATGGCAACCTGTCAAAAATTAAACCAGAAAGATCTTCTTGACACGTATTGATGTACCAGCAAGCTTTCAAGGTCTTCATGTCGGTTTGCTTTTTTCCTTCCACGTGTAAAGGCATGCTGTGTGGTCATTTGATCCCCTTACCTTGATATGTGGTAAGGAATTTTATTTTAATTCAATTTCGATGGTTTAGAGGATGACATGTGGCGTTTTAACAAACCGAGGTTTCTGTCCCCCTTGGGCAAAGGTCTCATTTACAGCTGCTGCCTCCTGCCTGCCTTTCCCTGGCAGGGCTGCCCTGATGCTTGCTTGATACCAGGACCTGTGTAGTTGTACTGCTGTTACTAATGCAGTGCTTTGTATGCCACTGAGCCTGGTACACAGACATCACACAGAACACTGTAAAGAAGCAGTTCTACTATTAAGCACATGTAAGAAACAAATGGCCTTAAGCATTCATATTACATTTTCTGCAACTGCATCAGCCAAATAATACCCCAAGAATATTTAGTCATTCAGGAGATTTTCCAGATTGATACGTAGGTGGCAAAACATGGGTAGGATTCTCAGAGAAAGACTGGAGTAGGGGGTATCCATCACTTCAACAAGGCTTGTCTGATGCAATGCTGGGAACTGGCTACTCAGCCAGCATTTCTCCTCTGTTCTGACTGGGAACCACAAAGGGAGCTGTTCAGTCATTGCACTATTTCCTCCATACTCAGGGCAGCCAGAAAAACTATTTCAAACCAAGTTCATTATGCAAAAGCCTTCAGAAAAGCTAAAGGATGAAAGAGAGAGGGAAAAGGAGGAAGCAAGATGAATTGGCTCACAGATGCAGCAGGAGAGATCTGGCATTTGCTTGCAAGGCTGCAAGAAGTGCTGGGAAAGGGGACGTAGCGAGGGAGTTGTAGGGGAATATTGTGCATTTTCTTTTGAGATATTGCTTGGGATTTTCTGCTCAGGTACTTATGACCTTGGAGAGAACATCTGAATTTCCTGACATGAGGTGGTTGAATAGGAAATTTTGATGTGTTCACTGTCGAGACCAAAGGTGAAGAGCTGTGAGTTAAGAGGGCCAGATAAAGCCATCCCATGTGTATTTATAGATTGCAAAACCAGCAACCTATTGCTGTAACAAAATAAAATAAAATAATAAACTAGATATCCTATTCACTAAATTATTACACTGACAGCTGAAAAAAAGATCTTAAAGATGGTGAGTAGAACCTTCATTTTGTAATCTGTCTCAGCAATCTTTGTGGACCTTCCAAGACTTCAAAACCATTGGAAATGTTTTTTCATCCTGGGATAAAGATTACTGACAGAATGGCATGTGAAAAGCTTGCTGGAAATTGCTGTCTAAATCATTACCTTTTCTCTGCAGAAATAATGACACTATGTGAAGAGTGTTTAAATATAGAAAAGAGGGAATTCATCCACAGGAGTATGCTGGATTTAAAAAAAAAACAAACCAACATTAGGCTATATACTTGGTATCAGTCAGGTTGCTGTATGGAGAGGAAAATACGGCTCTGTTGCCTCAACTTTTCTGGTCAATTTTAGTCTGGTTAGTTAGAGATACTTTTTTTTTTTTTTTCTTTTGAGCAGCCAGAGACTTAAGCTCCTACTGAGGATACTTTCCGTAATTCAGTATTCATATTTAAAAAGTCAGTAGTAAAGAGGCACCAGATTCTTCTGTGACTCCACCTTTGCTTTTCTTTCTAGTGAATGTACAAACAAACATTTATTTTATTCTTTTTATCTTTGATTTCATACACACAACAAACCATACTTCTTTACATAATGTCTCTTACCAGGGGCTTCTGCAGGGTCATCACACAGTGCTTGTTGGCAGCAGTGGTGAGCAGAGTGGCATCCTTTGCTCTGTGTGATGATGTCTTACCTGGTCCCGCTTTCAGCTCACAGGGGTGCACATCCTCTCAAACAGGTTTCTGTGTGTTCAGATATTTCCCCTTGCTTTTATATCTGCTTTCATTAGGTTTCACTAGCCAACATATGTATAGTTTAAACTGAAAATCACTCTCAACAGTAACAGTGTTTACAGCTGTGATAGTTCAGTCTCATACTGACAGACAGACCATGACTCATGTCTCTGGGATGGAAGGTAATGTAGGCTCTTTATGTGCTGTGTAAAATCTTTTCCACAGGCTGTCAAGGGTGCCTATCACCTTTGCTAATGATTCCCCAAATGTCACTGTGCTGCTGATTTCTTATCAACTCAATCTGTAAGCCATGACCATCAATTTCCCATGAGATAGCCTTCTTTTTGTATAAACTGCATCTCAAACTAAATGGAAAATCATAAATAGCAATAGCTTTTCTGATGGAAACTTCCTTCTACAGAAGAACTCGGAATGTCATATAATACTTACAAAGATAAATTCTCATCCATTATAAAATCCCCACCAAACTAGGAGCTTTTACCATTCACTTTATTTGTTTAGCCAAGGAAGAAGTGAAATTCCAGTCTTCTCTTTTACCTGAGGTGCCAGTGCAGATGCAGCAGCAGTGGCTCTGGCCACCATTGTCAGCTGTGTCTGTGCAGTGTGTCAAGGTTTAAAGCTGGGCCAGTCAATAGATGAATGACAGACACTCTCTATTAAGCCCTCTCCCTTCCCAAAAGGGAANCATCAGGACATGGTGTGGTGGGGATCTGTGGAATGAGACCTCAGAGAGCTGCACGGTCTCACACTTCCCGGTGACATCACCCACTGCTGGCTGAAGGTCACAGCACAGCCCTTCTTTCTCTGCAGTCATTGGGAGACAGCCCATGTGCCTGTGTGCTGCTTCAGCCTCACTGGAAACATTCTCTGGCATTCAGAGCAGCAAGGCAAAGAAACACTCATATTCCTTTCAGGGCTTGACAAGCCTCAATTCATAAAGGCTTTTTACATTTGCCAGATTTACAGCAGCTGATCAGGAGCTGTTTATGCAGGCACAGCTTGGTCCCTGAATACCTTCCAGGCAGTGCTATCATGTCCTCAGTTTGTAGAGCCTGCTTTTTACACAGTGGGTATTCAGTAGATTCACTAAGTGTAGTCAAGCTGTCACACATCAAAGAAAGGAACAAAAAATCAACGTATTCTTTGTCTTTTCAGGGTCCTTCCAGGCTACTCAGGCTGCCTCCAGTAGCATGCAACAACACCACCACTCAATGCTCAGCCAGGTATTTCTCTTTAAATACATATCCACGTATGATTACCCCTGATCATGGTGAGGGCTGGCATGAGTCGTGGTGACACAATGACAGAATTATTGGGGCAGTCTGTCTGTCCATTTATGGTACTCCCGTCATCATATCATGAAAAACATTAGAAAAGAGCTGAATGAAGAAATAGGCAAGATGCAAGTTATTGTCAACATGAAGAGGAGAAAGTAAGATTAGGGGGGACTGCCCAAACTTTCAAGTTTTGCCTTCACTAGGATTAACATGGTTTTTCATCTCCAACCAGACTGTATTGAATAACTGGACAGGTGAGTAAAGTGCATGATTTTAATCTATGGAAAAGATAAAGATAAAATGAGAGTTATTAGAATAACTCCTCTCGGTATAAAGAGGCTGTTACTGAAGACCATTAAACAGGTGTCTAGTGACAAAAATTATTACTATCATTATATTAATACAAAAGAGATGCAGATGCTCAACTACCAACTTTTTACTAATGTTCAAAAACATTTCATTCTTATTTTTTCCTTTTAAAAACTCTCCCCAAGATGCCTAATACATTTCCATCAGTCCTTCATGCTTAGCATTTATCACATAACCAGTAATCCCTATTTTCTTCATCTTCTGTGCTGACAAACGTTAGCCCTATCTTTCAAAAGTTAATAACCACAGGAGCACATTTCAGCTTAATAGAACATCTGTATTTCCTTGGTTTCCCACAGCAATTATCAAGAATCCTGGAAGAAAATTAGTCAAATGAAAACATTGTATGGCAAAATAGGAAGATGGTTGCACAGTTGTTAAGATAGGATGTGTTTTACACATTAATTCCTGCCAATGATTCTGATTAAAAAGAAATAATAATTCATACTCTAGGAACATGACCAAGTTTGGATAGTGAGAAAAATTAATGGGTCAAGAGAAAGCAGCACATACTCTAACTTCTACATCTTCTACATGATGTTTTAGTGGTGTATTTTCTAGGAACTTATTCACAAAACTAATTCAGTGTTTCCTGATTGGGACTTTGTAATAAAAATTATAAATTTGACAGTTAAATCCATCTATGGTGAAGATAGCAGCAAAGTATTGATCTGGGAACAACAATTTAATTTTAAGTAAGCTTTGAATATCCTTAGTGAATACCTTACAGTTTACTATTGCTTTCTTGCTGTTATGTTATTACGGAATCATTTGTGAGACACTGTGATGCTCTGGAGAACTACTGTATAGAATACAGAGAGCAAAGAAGATTTTTTTTTAAGATCCTTCCCCAAAGACAATCTGTTCTTTGTAAAGGATAAGAATAATATGTTAGTGAATGATGCTAACTTTTGAGAAAGTGTGAAACAAAACAAACAGGGTTTAGGTACTGGGAACAGAAAATAAAGTAGGACTGAATTTAGAAATGATTTGGTTAATAAATCAAGATAAAACCCCAAATATTCAATTAAGTAGATCAAGCTTCAGAAAACAGACATAGGTTTAAAATTGCTACCTTGTTTTGAGTAGGAATTGATTGTAATCTATTGAATACAATGTGGACAGTAAATGTTCCTCTTCATAAGCTGGAAAATTTCATTTCAGAATATAGGTACTATCTTTATAAGCTCAGGAGAGCAAAACTCTTCACTCCATGTAGTATATTGCATTGTTTTTTCTCAAAACACTTCCCATGGGAGAATACAACCCAATGCCCTCTGGGGAGTTTCTCATTTCTCATACATTAGCTGTTTCTGCTTTCACTGGACTGAATAGTGGGAAGTATTATCAAAGAGTGGTTTTGTTTTGGTTGATTAATTTTTTCTTTTTGGCTGTAAAGCATCTTTATATCCAAGTGTTTTATTTCCAGTTACATGCATTATGAAACAAAGTCAAAGATGTCCTCTTTCTTCTGCTGGTTCTGTTCAAAATAATTGCAGAAGAAATGTGGCATTGAAATTTCATATTTCTTTATTTTGCTTTTGGTAAATGCTTCTTGCACCTTTCTTCACTTTTCTGTCCTCTGATGACAAATGCTAATTACTATCTACAGAGTTCCTCCTCTTCTTCTTTGGCCAGGTCCTGTCTTAAAACTGTTTCCCACCAGGAAGCGGTCTGGACTGAGTGGTCCTCTCCTCTCGTATGGCAATGAGTACATTGTGTCACAAGGCTCTAGATTATCCGGCATCACTGAGACCTGCTCAGCCACCATCCCAGGTCCATGGAAACAGTTCCATAGGTCTGAGTGGAGGTGTGTGAAACCTTCAGTGTCTTGCAGGCTCTTACCTGACTCTTTGTTCTGATCCGTGTCTCACAGGCATATGAATTTGAGATTATTTTCTATGCATAATTTAATAAGTAGAGCATTGTATTCTTCATTTACAAATAAACAAAAAAGAAACTAAGCATTAAATATGAGTTGTTGAGCTTACTGTCAGCTATTTTTTGGAACAAACTATGTCTAGAACTCTGTAACAAAGGGACTTTCATAATAGAATTTACTTTTCTGTGTTACAACGTAAATCTCTATGTACTATGACTCCAGCTACAGTATTTTATAACAAAATAGCTGATGATGCAAACCAGGTTTCACTACTGCTCAGACCTTGCTCTCTGACCTTTCTTCCATTCACTTCGGGAAAAAAAAATACCATTTCCTTCCAAATGTCTTCCCCAAAAGCTTTTAAGAGATAAACATTTCCCCCCTTCTTTATTCTAATGTAAACTTGATCCCATAAAGTTTCGTTAAAAGAGTGTAAATCTTTCCCCTCCAGAAGTTATCTGCCACGTTTCTTCTTATCCTTTGGATGACTGCAGTAATTTTTATACTATGGTGTCGGGAGTGTAATGTTAAGTGCTTCATTAATGATGATTTGTGCCATTGAAAAGTTTAAAATGGGCATATCCTGGCAAGGGCCTGACATTATTTATTTTCATTCTTTGTATTAAACTCTGCAAAGAACGTTTTAAGAGCAGTTTTGCTTCTACTTGGGGATGCCATAAACAATATTTCACATGCCATTGCCTCACAGACAGCATTAATCAGGAGAACAATAATAGTGACTGCACACATTGCTAATAAATATTTGCATTTATTTGTAATAAAAGGAATACATTTCACTGTGTGAAAGGAGGGAAGTAAGTAGAGAGATGCTTGTCTGCATTTTGAAATTATGATACCAGAGATTTGCTGCTTGAAGGGTTAAGAAATAATAATTGGACATCAAGGACCCATGCCCCATAGAGCGTGGTACAGTAGTGCAGTAGAAAGAAAATACAACTGGAAGCTGAGAACTGTCCTAGGGGACAGGCTGGGGTTCCCCAGAGTACCTCACTTCTAAAGAAAACCAGGGGACCACACTTTGCTATGGATGTGGGGAGGGATAGGTAGGAGAAAGAGGCAGGAGGGGATGACTCTGTACTCCAATGTGCTGATGGATTTAGCGCCTTGACCTGGCCCCTGGCTTGAGACCTTGTCCTGGATTTGGGAGTGTCTACCTTGTTACTTGCCAGGAGAGTGAACGAGGGGGCAGAACTCATGCTAAAATACAGGAGGGGTAAAATAGCCACAGCACACCTTAATGTACAAAAACTCAAAGATTTTTTAACATTTCATTGTCTATTTGAATATTGAGTTTGTTTATTTTTTTCCTCCCCCCAGTATATTAAAAGAGGAAACAGAGGCTCATTTGCTAAGGCTCATCTTTGTACTAAGACCAGAATAGGGTAGTATAAAATGCCTATGTTTTCATTCCTTAATTACAGATTTTGCAAGATGTTGCAAAAACATGATATTTATTGGAAACAAATCTAGAGGAAGTGTAATTTTTTGCCTATTTAATATATAAATAAACAAAACAAATCTTACTACATCTTAAATTTCATATGACCTCATTTAAAGATCAGACACAGGGAATGGTAGGTGTCTTAGTTCACTCTGACTATGTTGCTCTAGGCAGACTGAGGCTTGAGTGTGTATATTAGTAAACTGGAGAGAATTGCTTCTGAAGACCTAAGGCTCTTGTCTGTGAACTCCAAGATGGAAGCTGGAGACAAAGAATGAGAATAAGCTGCTTGTCATGGTCAGAAAAGAGAAAAAAGAAAAAAGTTTAAAATTGCAGTGTTCCAGAAATAAGTTTTAGGAGCAGTATTAAATAACTTTGCAGGAAAGGGAAAGTCAAACACAGTATTAAAAGGCTCTGAATTAAATACCCTAGAAAAATAAAATTGTTAATAAAGACTCTTACAGCATCTTTACTATTAGTGTTTCTTGGAACTTTGAAAAGACCAGATTGCCTATGCAATGTAAAATGTCACTGGAAAAATATTTATTTAGTTATCATGGATTAAAATATATGAATATTTGCTTGGCTCAGCTTAGCTGAAATATTTTCCAGCACACGTCTGCAGCAGTCAGATACCATCCTATCTGGGTCTGTCGTTCATAATTTAGTCATTCATTGACTCTCCTGTACTGAACAAATCCAGCAATTTGGTTTAGAGTGAAAAACTACAGAAATTACAGTTTACAAAACCAGATGAAAGGGGGCCTCTCCGATTTCAGTGGCTAGACTGCTACGTATTTCAGTACAACTGGGGAAAAAAAAATTACCATTTTGCTTGCTATTGAGAGAGGAATTATTTACTAGAGATGGTATTGAATTATACACTCTATCAATAAGCATAATTTAATTTAGTGGCAGAGAAACAGAGTGAACAAGATAGTATTTGCCACAGGGGAAGGAAGTGGCCCTAGGAGGAGAGGAATATGCAGGACGGAGGAGGAAGAAGGGAAGTCCATCTTGAAGAGAAAGCCAATGCTGGTGTCTGTGAAGGGGATAGAAGCGGGGATCCCTCACAGCTACCACACTTCTCCTGACAAGAAAAAGATTAACTTCTCACTCTCTTTGCAGGACACAGTGACCTTGACATGCTGCTAGTCTATGGGGTGATATGAAAGACAACAATAGAAAGGAATGTGTTCACTCTAATAGTCAGGGAAAACAATCAACAAAAAATTTTTGTCAACTAAAGCTTGCCAGGGGAAAAGCCCACTTCAATAGCTGTCCAGGTGATGCTATTCCCATCAAATAAAATTAATCAAAATATTATGATGTCCTCATGTCAGCAACAACTTGCCAGCAGTGTTAACAATAGCAGAACTAAATTCAGAAAGTCCCACAGCATTTAAAACATGCCATTTGTCTTCTCCCAGTTAGTAGTGCAAGACATTAACAAGCTCAATGATCATTTTAAAAAAAGTTTTACAAAGCCTATATCCATCCATTTCCCTTTTGACTAATGAAACTGCCTTGTGGGTTCATTTTCCCCTCCTATTTTCTCTCCCTAAAAGTAGCAGTTTAGGAGTTTCATTGGCATTACAGATGCTGTTGGTACATAAAAGGAAAGTGCCTGTGGAGAAAGCTCCAGATTATACATACTCCCTGTGGAGTGCTTAATAAACATTTCTGATAAAACATGCTATTTGAGTTATTTTTCCATTGTAAAGGATGTTATGCAAAGCTGTGCTGCATTTTGGTCACAGTATATGGAGTCTGCAGTAACCAGCACTTGGGCATACTAAAGGAAGCTACAGCGGTGCCAGCTAAAGAACCAAGAAACTGCACAATGACAAACTAGGTTGTGTGGATTTTTCAAAATTAATAAGTACTCTCTTAAAATGTATCTGTAGCTAAATCAAAATAATTTGTCAAGGTGTGCTGAATTTCGTTACCGGTTCATGCTTCCACATTTTCCCTCCTCCCCAACTAGTATGCCAATTTTTTTTAATTTTTAAATTTTTTACCTGATTCTCCTCCCACCATAAACCTGGATCTGCTTGCATGTTTCAGATAGACCACAGAATCATAGAATCATNGCCACTTGAGCACGCTGCCAGCTCATATTCCTTCACTTGTCAATTAGAACCCCCAGGTCCTTTTCTACCAGACAGCTTTCCAGCCACACTTCCCCAAGCCTGTAGCACTGCATGGTGTTGTTGTGCCCCAAGTGCAGGACCTGGCACATGGCCTTGCTGAATGTTGGCCCATTGATCCAATCTATCCAAGTCTCTGTAGAAAATGGCATAAATTCGTTTTTTTTTTTTTTTTTTTNGGGCAGCCTATTCCAGTGTCTGACTAGTCTTTCTGTGAGGGTTTTTTCCCCTAATGCTCTGTTGCAGCTTGAAACCATTAGCTCTTGTTCTATTGCTAATTACCNTCTGAATTTTTATTTGCTATGCATGGAATGTTATGGGTCCCATGGAAAATGATGGAAAATGAGTTTACCAAGATCAGTGATGACTGACAGTTTTGATAGATAGACTGAAAGATTTTCAGTCATATATTAAAGAAGGATAGAAAGGTTATTAAAGGAATTTTTCTTCCAACTTTTTTACTTAGTCAACATAAATTCAATGTTTTGTGGCAGTTTGAATAAAAAAGGCCACATACTGTATGGATCAAACTCATGTTCTCTTCCAAACACTGGAGTGTTTTCCTTATGAAAAGTATCTATATCTGTGAAGCCTGAATACATTTCTGTATTTTTGCTACAGAAAATGCAGAAAGCCATATAGATTGGGTAAATCAACATGCCACACTCATGAAAAGACTGTGTGTCTACTTTGGTATTTCAGTTTGAACTAGGATTGAGTTTTGCATCCAGTTACTGCATCTCACATCAGAGAATTGTCTTGGAGGACACAAACTAGATTCCTTGATGAAAGTGAATTGGCAAATACTGTTCCAGTGTCTCCATTCCAGAAGAGTGTCTGGAAAGCTGCCTGGAAGAAAAGGACCCGGGGGTGTTGGTTGACAGCTGTCTGAATATGAGCCAAAAGTGTGCCCAGGTGGCCAAGAAGGCAGACACCACGTGTCCAGAAGTGTAGCTATACCTGATGAGAAACAACACTCCTATGCTGAGTGGGAGACACAGAGGATGAGCTATTTGGGCCAGAAAGTTTGTCTTTATGTGAAAATATTTATCCTGAGAGTCCTGTGTGTCATTCTGCATGGTTTCCGTCTGGCTTGCTGCTTTTCAGAAGTCACAGTTGCCTTAGACAAATAGGATATCTGTTCTGAACATATATTAGCTGTTCCTATAAACTTTGCTTTAAATTGAAATTTAACAGATAATGTATGAGAAAGCCATAAGTTACTGGTAACGTATACAAGAATATTGTACGTTCCTCAAGGTAATTGCAAAATTATGGAAAAACACAAGAGGGAATACAGGGAAAGACCCAATTTACTCAAATGTGTTGGTTTGGTTTTGGTTTCTGTTGTTTTTTTTTCACTAAAAAAAATGGCTGCCTTCTCAGGTGTAAGGCCTCATTCTAAGGGCTTTGTTTTTAATGGAAAGAAATCACCTCAAGGTTAGCTTTGAACAAACACATCGTAGTATGTGATTGTATTAGACAGACAGCTTTGTTAAATGATTTTTCTCTGCATAGATTTCTCAGGCATTTAGTCTGTATGTGTAAGCAAAAGAGCACTTATAAAAACACTTTCATAATGGACATAGAAAAAGACTTAGGAACACATATTATCATACAGACATTTATATTCACTCATAAACATACATGTATGCTCACATGCACTGCTAAATAATCTTAAGCATCTGTCTTCTGCCATTCTGATGTGCATACAGCTACAGAAGTATCAGTATCTATATGATTTTGCCCATCTATATTTCTTTCTATGAATGATAAATAATTAGTGGTGTAGCTATAAAGCTTATGCATTTCTAGCCAACGACACCTTCAAGGTCCCTCTGCTGCCTACTGCTTGACCTTGGTTTAAAAGCACACAGAATGGAAACCTTGAAACCAAGATCATCAGGATTCATTCTGACACAAAACAGATGCAGCACAATAGAGAAAAATACACATTTAATTTTAATCTTTTTTTAAACAGTCTGAGTATTACCAGTTCTTAAAAAAATCCTAAGGTACAGATTGTCCTTCACACAAGTAGCATACATTCTGATACTCCATTTACATTTTGATTGGATAACATTGGAACTACAATAACTATAGCAATATCTACATTATTCCTCCCTTAGACAGGGTAACAGGATAATACATACCTACCTGCAGAAGTAACATAACAAAGGGTTATGGCCTTAAGATGAGCTTTCTGAATTAAATATTCACAAGTTCAAAAAGAACAATAAGAAGGATTTTATTTCATAATATTTGGACAGGGAGGTTACGAGGCTGCAATATAAACAGATGATACACAGTGATGTGACCTTAAAGATATTGCTATTGTCTCACGTTGCTTTTCAATTTTATGTTCTGTATCAATCCAGATAATCTTAGGTAGGGCTTAACAGACAACTTGTTTTCTGTAAGGGAATGAAAACAATAACTTTACAAGGCAGGGAACAGAATTTGAGATCATGCCACATAACACCGCTGTGAGTCGATATGAACTGGACAAAACCAAACTTGGCTCTCCAGCTGCGCTTGCCCATGGGAAATGAACTCTGAATAAAAGCCTGCCTGAAGTCTTCCACTAGGATGACTGCTTTATTCAGTGCTTCTAGCAGACAGAAAATATAAACCTTTGCTGATTTTGTTTGTCAATGTAACAAAGATGAAAGTGGTGCTTAAATAATCAGAGGAGGCAAATCACTCATACAAAGCTGCCTGGATTGCTTAAGCTGCTCATGACCAAAGAAGGAGCATCTTTATACTGCTAGAGTATAGGAACAAAGAATATGGGACATCGTTTATGAAGTTATTCTGGAAAGCAACATTACTTAAAAGAATTAACTTACAGTAATGGTAAAAAGAAGTGGCATTATATTTGGATGAAAAAAAGTGTGTCACACTAAAAGAGCAGAAATAGATACTTAAAATGGCATCAATAGGAAAACTACTGGAAGGCAGTGTACACATCCAAACTCCACTCTTCATAAGAGTATATGTTTGGGGTTTATAAAGTCAAGAAGATCTTGAAGACCCTTCTAATAATTTGGGTCATTTAAAAATTCATAACATGAGCATCTGATTTTTTGAGGCACATGAAAATTATCCATATTCTACAAATGGTTGAAGACTCGGTATAACAATAATTATTGATCCTACTTTGACAAAGTAAAAGACAGTTAACATATTGAAAGTGTGTGGAATGGATCACTGTGACAATTGAATCTTTCTGTCATGACACAAGACATTTCTGAAACAGAAAGGACTATCCCTTTGATATGGGTAAGCAGTGTAGAATCTAGTGATCCATGACTCAACCTTTCTCGATTTGTGGACTTAAGCTATTTTTCAGTGCACATGAACAATCTCTTAGAAATGTCCTGTGTGCAGACAGTTAAAAATTTCTGAATTTGTTCCCTCCTGTGAATTATATAGAAGCAGCACACAGGCTTCCAGATGTTTCTTCATCACACATAAAGTATCACATAATTCTCTTGTCTTTAATGGACTTATTTATGGACCTCAAATCAGTGGTGCACTCTCTTTCAAACCCCTTTCCACTTACCCAATTCAGTGCTAGCCTGACAGCCTGCTAGCTCTGTAATTCATCCCAATAGTTGCAAATGCAAGAATTGTCTGACATTTCATGCTTCCTTCTAGTGTTTTTAGGCATCACCATGTCATGGATGATTACTCAGTTCAGCGCAGAACAAACTTCTCTTTTTGCCTTTTAAAAAGAAAATTGAAACTTTAAAATTCTCCATTTCCTTAGGGATCACTGTCTTCAGGCATAGGCAGAGAGACTTCATCATACCTATTTTAGTAAGCTGTTTTTCACCTTTGTTTCCATTCCTGCATGAACACATACACAACATACATTGACATCCACACGATATTTCTGAAGCTCAAAAAAGTTTATCTGTAAAACTTAGTAAAGTTTAGGAAAGAAAGTATTTAACTTATTTAAGGAATATGGTTCTGTATACTTGAATAGGAGGCTTGCCTGCTGTGTTACTAAACACAGCCCTTCTTTTCTTTCTTTCTTCTTTATAAATTGAATTGCTTTTGTGGGAAAAAAATGCAGATAATAAGGAGAGCTTTAAGGACAAAATGTCTGATAACAACAAGAACAATGAGAAGAGAAGCAAGACAGATAAGAGAATAAAGGGACTGGAAGAAAGGCAGAAAAAAATCCTGGAAATCTGCACACAGGCCTGGACGCACACTATTGAATCTGAACCATAAATTGTATTTAATATAATTTTATCCATTGCACCCAACTACAAGGATGAACACAGGCAGAGGTAGGATATATTTCTATGAATTGTTATGTTTACTGTTTCTCTCCTATTTTAATTGTTAACCATTTTAAACTAAACTAACTTTTAGTTGACAAAACTGTAAGTGCCCTATAGCATGTTTTTGAAGGCAAAATAAGCTCCTAATGGAGAGATGAGTAAGAGGAGCCTGAGGTCTTTTCATAAAAGCAGCCTAAAAATGGTGCATTGCAGGCTTCAGCTATGGTACTGCTGTTAAAGGGAACATCCACTGATTACAGAAAGAGAAGAACAAAATCAGCATTTTGTATAAATTAGGATTATAAAATTCTGTGTGAGATTCACAGTTCACATTTTTGGGAAAAAATGTGTCTTTCTTTGTTGAATCAGAGATTTCAAGAACAAATATCTTGTGAAATTCATTGGTGTTTAAAAATATTTGATTACCAGTTTTCCAACATTAGGATTCTGGAATAAATCCTGGGGACCAGTCTGCTCTTTAGTCGTTATTATCATGTTGGTTAGGACACGTTGGTTAGGATATGTCATTGCTTTACATATTTTATATATGTATATATTACATTATATATGCCTGTGCTGAAGCACCATAAATTAGTTAACACATGATCTATTTCACCCTTAAAACAATCGGGTAGAGAGGTGTTTGGGGTTTTTTTGGTGTGTGTGGTTTTTTTGGTTTGTTTTGTTTTTTTTTTTTTCCCATGAACTGTCCTTCTCAGCCTTATGCACTTGGCAAAACCTTTGTTTATATTTTAGTTTTAGAGTGCTTCTTTAAGCTGCTTAATCAAAAGTAGAAATTGTAACTTGGTAGCTGCTTATGTTGTTTTTGAAGAACTATTCATGAATAGGGCAGGTGTCAACTTCTTATCTCTTGAAGTGGTGTATCTCAGGGAGTCTGTTTCAGCTTTGAATTAACTTACAGCTCTTGTAGGCAAACACAAAGCACTGAAAATTCTATAAATAAAGGCAGCTCTATAAATAAGGAGAGATCAACTATTCATACACTCCAAATTGTATACTGATCACTGAGAAACAGAACAGAAAATGGACTTCAGTATATTAAAATACATAGGAGACACTGTCTCATTTAGATTCCTGTATCAGTTTAGAGTTTAGAAAAACATTCTCAAAAGGCTTGATTCAAATGGAAAAAAACAATACCTCTGATTTTCTAAGTAACATCTAACAGTTTCTTTTTACTAACATCTTACAGATTTTAATTTGCTAGCAGGTTGGTTTTTTATCTTTTAAATGAGGGTCTAGAAAAAGTTCTACACTACAGAAAAATAAAATGTCTGTATTTGGCTTTGTTCTATATCTTAAGTCACAAATAGAGATTTTCATAATACCTATAATGTATCTTGAAATTAATATATTCAAACTACCATTTAAACATTAATTAACTTTGCTTCCAAATTAATGATTTATATAATACCTGAAAATAGGGAGCAGAGTGTGAGGCTTCTGCTTAGTTAGGCACTTCAGCGAGCTAAGCTTCAGGCATTTAGAAATTTTCAAGACATTATGAACTGGAATCTACATTTCCCAGTCAATATTTATCTATGGACTTTGCCACACCTCTTTACTCATAGCACAACTGTTTTGAAACCGAAATGGCAGCTTAATTAGAAATTGTAGCTGAAAGCTACTGAGCAGGCTCATTGCAGAGAATGGAGCCCCTGTCCCTCCTTCTCTCTTCCTGGCTCGTGTTGACATCTCTACTGGTCCTTGCCAGGCAGCTCCTGGGACTCCAGCATGTGAATCATACTGTGGAGCCCTTGCATTGATTGTGAGCTTTATTGGGTGCATCTCCAGCAAGCTTTATTATGGTGCCAGGCATACCTCTGGACATCACCAGCCATGAAACACTACCCATTCAGTTTCCAAAGCTGTTGTGTGTAATAATGGCTTGAGAGACAGCATTACAGGGCTTCAGAGACCTCAGGCAGCTACCTCCCATGTCAGTGCTTACTTCCAACCATGCAATAAAGTGACCTGAGATCTGAGAATTCATAGTTAACCATGCCATTACATTTGTTCTATATTTAGATAATAACCATAAGTACTTTGGGCAGTCCATTTTCAGGAGATGACTGCCTTGCTCCCCAGACTGAAATCTCTATTCCTTCAGCCTTGTGACTCATAATACACCTTTAGTCATATTTTAACCTTCAGCACCGTACTTGCTGTCACATCTTATTGCTTAATACAAGCTGTTGAGCACAGCAACACCGCACCACCAGATAAACCTCAGTGACTTCTGTATGAAAAGCAAGTTCACTTGCCTGGTTTTTAATGAGTTCCCCTTTGATAACAATGCTTAATATGAATGTTCCCCTTTAATATGAATGTTGCATGCATGCCCTTGACATACTAGCTAGATAATAATAACAATAATGTCTGTATAAACAAGGGTAAACCAGGGTATTTTTAATATATAAAACCAGAATGGTTTATTGGTTTTCAACTCTTTTTTTTTTTTTCAAAGTCAATTGAGCTATAAAACAAAAGATTTGGTTATGTTTCAGGAATGACTTTAATCTTTTTACATTCAGAGACACCTTCACTACCTTCTAGGTACTTTATATAGAATCTAGTGGAATAACGGTAGCTGTGGAGAGGTAAAGGAGCTCTGACATGCAGTTGGTATTTCAGATGTATCATAACTGGCTTTACAAAACATATGGCTTTACAAAACCGTATTCTGTGGCAAAGAACATGTCATATGCTATTTCAAAAAAAGAGAAGCTATTGAAGAATATGATATGGGGCTGTTAATCCTTGCCATTCAAACATTAATAAAAAGATAATGGGAATTTTCCCTATATAATCTTTAAATGAAATGTATTTTTCTGTTTATCTTTTGGTTGTTTTCATCCTTTGGACAGAATCTATCTCTTTTCAGAAGGGTATGAAGCTCCTATAATCACTATTCAGAATCTACCACATAAGGAAATACAGATCCTGCTGTTTATCACTCAGTGAGATCTCCCTTTTCTTTCCCCGTTTCCTGGCGTGTGAGGAGACGTGATTTTCATTACCTGTTGTCTTCATCAGGATGCAGAGACGACTTATTCACAGCTTGGAGATCTTGTTTTCCCACATATTTTGCTGCTCCATTTGCTTGTGACTATCCCAGTGCTGTCAGGGAGCTTCCAGCTCCCACCAGCTCCTTCATGCCAGTGGCTGCTGCTCACTGTCCCTGGCAAGCCCAGCCCATCACTGCTCCTTCCTGCACAGTTCTGCTCTGGATGACTCCAAATTCCCCTGCCCCCCACCTCATTTGTCTCTCTTCTTGTCACCAAGAGAGTTTTTCACAGCAACCAACTTCAGGCACCTAATGTGGCATGCTCTCCTTAGGCTTCTCTGAGAACTTTTGTCTCACCTATAGAGATTAAAGAGCTGTGCCTCCAGTGCAGCTGGATGCAGTAGGTGCGTAAAACGAGATAGAAGAAACAGTTGTCTTTGTTTCTGAGATCTTAGACAATGTAATTTTAACTTGTCCAATATATGAACATTGATCCAATTGCTATTATGATTGCTGCTGCAATGATCACAATAACTATAAATATACATTTTTTAAAGATAGTATAGCAGTAACAACAATATTAGTCACTTTATTCATTTAAGTGAAAGACTCGATATTCCAAACATAGAAACATCCATGTTTGTACCACAAAAGAATAAATTCCTTTCATTATAGGCCAAGATTTTTTATAAAGGCACCTCTAGTTAAAACCCTCAATTCACTTTTAGGAAGCCATTTACAGATTCTTGCTACTTATAACTTTTTACAGTGATTTCACTTGCTTACGAGGAGGAAAATATTCTAAGTCTTGGTTTTCTTTTTTAATTATGACAGAAGTATCTCAGATTCATCGTAGACTTTCGAAACACAATTTTCTGTTTAGAAAGGGTAAGCTGTGCATTTTCATCAATTGAACATTGAACGTATCACAGTTTTTATTAAAATCTGACAAAATGCAACTGCACAGAAAAATTTATGGATAAATAAATACCAAGAAGCACTGGATGGGGGAAAATTGGCAACACAAACCAAGTGGTTCATTCCAGGGGCAGTAATTATTTTATTGATAGAAGAATTTCTTACAATTCTTACTGATTATGCATAATATTTTACAAATGCAAAAATAAAGAGATTAGAAACTGTCTTTCAACCTGCCTTAACCTCCTTTCACTACATCATATTCAAAAAAGCAGCAGAGGATACTATTGCTCAGACATATTCAGATCTTCAGATCATTAATAAAGGAGCAATACAAATTCAGTAACAAGTTCAAAGTTAACAGAATATGCCTTGCCCCTTTTTAAATGGTTTTGGGCATTCTGAGCTAATTCTGGGCCGCCTGGTTTTTATCTTGGGCCAAAATGATAGAAAAAACTGCATCAGCTTCCTCTGAATTGGGTTAATGGGCTAAATGGCTGCTGTATGCAGAAGTTTTATTTACATGCTTCCTGAGAAGGTGGTAACAAGAGTAGCCTGCATGTCTTTAAGCTATCAAAGAAGAGAGATTGTGCAAAGTACTTCCAGCTCCTCTTTAGATCCACAAGACATGTGAGTACTCATCACCTTTCTGAAGTACAGAGGAGATGACACAACCTGCAGTAGACTTCTGGTGATTAGATACAAATAAGTAAAGTAACTCTAAAATGCTTTCCAAAAGCTACTTTTACAGCCTTAATGATTCTATTCAAGGCTGAAAATAACTTCTGTTCTTTCATCTGAAATTCATTAAGATGCTAATTAACAAATCAAACACAGCTCATTAAACAAGGATATAGGAATGTCATTTTATTCAAAGTTTCACCTTGGGGAAAAAAACAACATTCTCCTCAAATCACACAGAACTTGCAAGTACAGCAGAATACAATAGGACAGAACTTCTGAAAATCTTGCAGGTGTACTCTTTCACCACATGCCTTCCCTAACTGGAAAAATAACGTGTAGAAATGAAGAGTCTTATTTTCTCTGCTAGTGTTAAACAAAGACTGATAGCAAATATTATTAAACTGGATAATAAATAATGCTCTCTGTAATCTTTAAAACACTCACTACAATGTCATAAACTATTGTAACTCTAGTAATTAATTATTTTTTTAAAAAAAAGCTTATTTTCTTTTAATTCTCTGGGAGTTTTTGTTTTTGTTGTCATTTGTTTGGGTTTTTTTTCTTCAAGAAGGTGAAACTGTTTTGATGCTATTTAGTACACTTCAGTAAAAAATACTTTTTCTCAGTAGCAGTTTCAGGGGATTAAAAGCTATCCAAAAGTTACTCTTTCATATCATCATCATTAGCAGAACTAAACACTTCCATGTTCTACGAGGTTTTGGAGCACAGCTGTAGAATACCTAGAACACACCTTCCAGCAGAAGAAATTAAGTAAGCATGGCTTCAGAGATATTACTCAAAAGGCTGGTCACTAGAACAGAAATGTCATCCTTTCTGTTTCGGACACCAGCAAATTAGGTAAGCAAGTAACACTCACTTTAAAACTGTACTTCCATTGTTTGGTGGATCAGGACCACAGCAGGGGTTCTTGATCTTCATCAGAGAACTATTGCTCAGAGCCACGTGGAGATTCAGGCAGTGGTGCCAGTGAAGTAGTATCAAATTTGTAGCAGATGTATTTATTTTAAAAAGCTGTTGTCTGTGATATTTGAAAAGAAAAATATTCAAGAAACTCCTCTCAAGAGGCTTTTTCTTGGTAGCCCTTGGTGCTGTGATTTGAAAAATTACTTTGGTAATGTACTCAGCATCAAAAATTATTCCACTTGACATAAATAAAATGACTAAAAGATTCCTGTTAATCAGTGAGATTTTTAAACATATGAAGAACATTCAGGCCTCATTTATAAGACTGAGAAAGAAATATGTGAAGGAAAATGCTTACTGTGTAACTGGTTTTATATAGGTCAGAATAATCTCTTGAGCTTCAGTATTTGCTTGCACATCAGTGTAGCCTGCTTTTGATGGAGGAGAGGGGAAGAGGGAACTAGCTGACTCTTGCTTAAAGCAGACTAATTTTGATGTTAGGTCAGTCTTGTCCAGTCCAGTTGTGAGTACCCATTTCACCACATCCCTGGGCACCCACCTACAAACAACACCAGAGCAGGGTGTTGTGTTAGTACAGCCTCTCTTAACCATAGCCCCAGGCTGTTTCTGAAGAAGCCTCCCAGGAAACATACCTTCTCTTTTTTCAAAGGATCAGAGAATTTTAAGTTGAATTCTCCATCCCTTACAGCTCTGTATGAGATATTTCCCCTGCCTCTACTGGCCAATTGAAACACAGATTTGGAGCTCCTCATTCTTTTCCCATCTAATACCAGGGGGAGCCTCTCCTGTTGCCTGCATACAGACACATGCTTGCTAGCTCAGGTAGCACAGTTTAAAGCAGTAAAAAATGCTATCTCCAATGCAGTCATGTCACTGGGACTTCCCAGTGAGTTACACTTATACTGCCAAAACTGCATTTTAAAAATACAGCTTCTTTTCCTCAAACTTTATGGCTTTTACTATGCTAATAGAAACAATCCACAGACCTAGCAGCATACCTGCAACTATTTTCTGACAGGGAAAGCAGATCCTAAGACAGATTTCCTAGGATAAACAAGACAATTTATTCTAGGAAGAGAATACACCAAAGATTACACTGTTGTCAATGTATAGATAGTTGCCTCAAGATTGATTCTTCACTGTACTTTCAAGACTCGTTGCCTGAAGTTGATCCCTAAATCCTTTTTCTGTCACATAGACAAATTACCTGATTTTTAGGAGTGCACAGTGCTTGGCAGGTTCCCCAAGGAAACTGTTCACTTTCTAGTCACTACTGCCACTTTCAGAAATACTGCAAGAGAGACAAATCTGCGTGGCAGGGTTTCCTCCAGCAATGTACATATGGTAATTTTATTTTCATTTCTGATCATCATGATTAAAAATAGAACAAATGCTACCATTTTCATTGATTTTCAATCCCTTCATTAAAAAAACCCACCATGCTTAAATAGCATCTCACATTATGACTCTTCTCCAGCATCTGGGAAATGGTACAATCAAAATTACATTCCTATCCCATGTGATAATATGATTTCTTCAGGGCAACAAAGTCAAGACCACAAACAATATACTCTCCCTTTCTAGCTATTATAGACATATTTAGTACTGCATACAACTTTTTCTTCAAGTATTTATGAATGTATTACAGAATCACAGAATCACAGAATCCTAGGGGTTGGAAGGGACCTCGAAAGATCATCTAGTCCAACCCCCCCTGCTAGAGCAGGGCCACCTAGAGTACATCACATATTAAATGAACTTTAACCCAGAACACTAAAATGAAGCATACAATAACTATGATTAGTTAATGATGAGGAAACTAAAGAAATAGATGAAGAAAACATGATTTCTGATTTGCTGCTTGTGAACTAACCAGTACACACAGGTGTGTCCGTGCTGCACACAATCTCAAGCAGCAGTCATGGCCTGGGAGTGGTAGTGGTGTGGGAAGTGCTGCCTTCTGGCTTCTTTCCCACTGCAGGACAACGGTCAGATCAGGGAAACTGTGTAGGAAGGGAGATAGTTTGGGAATTTCTGAATGTTTTCCCAGAGGAGCAGTGGGTGAAGTAACGGCTGATTTGATAATGCTGGGATCACTGATTTGCTCTTGCTAAAGTGACAGTGCTAATTCATGTTGACTTCCATTTAGAAATTCTGGGAGAGACACAGCCTAGTCCTAATTAAATATGAAACGGTTTATTGTAGTTTTTTACTGCATAGAGATTTTTGAAATGTTTTTTATATAGTTTTACTTGTTTGTATTTGAACACATTGAAGAAGTCTGCCTCCTCTAGTTAGCTGTTATGTTGGGTTTTTTTTAAGTCATGTCTGACCTTGTTCATGTTGTTTTGTTTAGAGTCCTTGAGCTTAGCTTTAATCTTAAATAAAAGTACAAGAAATGCTGCATTTTCAAAGACAGAGCTGAAAAGCCATTGACAACAAATATTGTAAAATTTTTTATTCCACTTTACTAAACTCTTCTACTTGTTAGGAGCTCTGATTCAAGCAAGCTAACAAGGTTATCAGATTATATGTCTATTGTCTTGTTATGTCTTCCCCGACTGAGTTCCTGCTGTAAACAATGCTGATGTGATGCTTTGTTCAAGTAGCAGATCTGTAAGGAGCTGGCAGGAGGGAATGGTGCAGGGACGAGGGTCACAGAGCTGTCAAGGCCTCCACAGTGGAGGTGCTGCAGGGAGTGCTACCTGCGGTCAATATTAATCAGGCTCTCTAGGTAGTCGCTGCTGGTCTGTGACAGCTGAGGAGCCAGGGCTGGGAATCTGCAAAACATCCTCACAGGATAACAGAGACAAGCAAGCAGGACATTGCAGACATTATTTATGCAACTGGACACATTAAAAAAAAAAAAAAAAAAAGGAGATAATCAAAACCATTTAAAGGGGATTAAAGCTATGCATTAACTTAAAAATACATTTCCAATTGCCTCGTCATATTCCAGAGTGCCCACATAACAAGAGTAACTGTTTAAATTACCAGTAAAAAGGAAACACCACTGCATGCTACCTTTTCTGCTCTTCTGTGTAAATGCCATGTGCATTCAGATTTCCTCTAAGTGCTGTTGTAAACTTGTCTCCCTGCTGGCATAATTAATATAAGCAACTATAGCTACTATTGCTACCTAACTAATGGGATGAAAGAGCAGCAGCTGCACAGTTGGAGAACTTGCATTAGCTACATGCCAGTTGGCTAGTAATTTTGATCCCTTTTTGGATTGTCATAATGCTTTGAGAAACAGAAAAAAATATGAACTCTTTACAGTATCAGTTGGTAATAATGAAGCTGCAGGAGTACCTCGTGGGACTATGTCAGGATACACAGTACTGGGTAATTGATTTCTTCTGGAATGGTGTACGTGGAGGTAAATGAGACATCATGGAAACCCTTGATCCTCTTTCAGCTTCTTCTTCTTGCTCCCAGGAACTTTCAAACAGCTCATATTTGTATTTTCTACAATAATTAGTGATTATTTGACAACTCCGCTGGCTCCCTTTGCAGTTAGCAAATAGAGATAGGAGACCTTGAAAAATTTTAAAGGTTTTATTCAACATCTGTAAATGGTAAAATTTAGGGTGTTTCTTTGAACTTTTTGTGACTAATAAGAAAACTCACCATGTTCAGCTCTACACTGGGAATTAAGTTGTGGCCAGCATACTGCTTTTGGACATGTTTGTTCAAAAATTGTATTCTCTCATGACCACAGTTTTAACACACCCAAATTACTGTTGCTTGTGGGAAAAATGTATGCTGACTCGGACCAAGGGCACTGTCACTTGAACTGTTGAAGCGATAACCTTCAGCAAGATTTTAGCAGGTGTGATGACTGCCTGGCCCCAGCATATCAGCCCCAAAATTGTGTGCCTCTAGCCATGTGCCCAGCACTGTCACATCCTCTTGTCTCCCCCATTTTTCCTCCTACTGTGCCTGCCACTCATCCCTAGCAGCACCTACCTGGCCCAGTGTGCTTCCCAGCAGGCACCAGCTGCTCCCATGGGTCTTGGAGCCATCTGGAACCAGCACAAAGTGGTTTATGGCCTCCTCCTACCCAGGCACCCCCCCAGCCTCCTGGCCAGCTCTGCTGCCCCATGTACACATGCAAACAGTTCTATTTCTATGTTCCTTAATGGTTTTGCTCCTCTTTCAACTTCCTTCTTACATATATGCTTATTTCCCTTAAGTTACTGGCATGTTTTGTCATTGGCCTCATTTTCTAAATGATCATTGTCCCTTTTGTAAATGTTTTTTCCAGGGGACCTTGCCTCAGTTTGATCTCACAACTGCTGAAATATTTACGTCAACTTTGTACACTGTTCCTCACTCTTTTAATTAAATTGTGGCTTAGACCCAACTGGGTCTCTCACATCACTGTAGCTCTTGGATGTTTTTAAAAAGATACAACCCAACAAAAAAATTTCTGCTGCTTTATTTTAGTTGGGTGCCTTCAGAGGGAGCATAACCTGAGAGAAGCAGGCAATGCAGAACTGCCCTGCTGTGTTCTGTCCGCAGGACTTCATGTGTGTCAGCATGCCACAGAGCTGCTGTCAGAGTGCCCAAACTCACACCAGAGATTAATGAAATAAATAAATAAATAACAGAAACTCACCTCAATTCTTCCAAACCAGGGACAGACTGGTATAGTCTGCACCTTTTCTCTGTTGTGTAATAACATTGGAGGCTGAAGGTGGAGAGAAGCCAAGGGAAGGGTGGTTGATTCCTGCCATCCTTCCACACACAGGGAGTCTTCCTGGGGCAGTACTTGACCACCTCCTCACCTCTTCCAGACAGGACCTGTCTTCTGCCTGTCCCCTTTTCTCCCCATGCCTGGGAAAGTGCCAGCCATGCTGAAACAGTCTGTGTCACACCCAGGCATGGCCTTGTTAGGACAAGAGCTTCTCTAGTTAACATTTAAAAAAAAAAAAGCCTACTGTAAAATGCCAGTAAGGGCACTTCCAGACTGCTTTTTTTGGTGCAAGGTTCTCACGCTGTGTGTACCATTCACCAGAATGGTAGTTTTAGATTTTCAAAAAAATCCTCGACTCAGGGTCACATTTGTTTCAAGCCATTGCAGTAATGCATTTAACTCTCAGGCTGTTTGATATTTCTTTCTTTCTAATACTTCAAAATCTCTTTTACTTTCAGGTCAAATACAAACAGGGCATATACTATTCATTACAACTAGACATGTGTTACTACCATTCATAGTGAGTCGAATGGGACTCTTTCAAAGGGAAATGTCAGAGGATCCAGAAGGTTTTGTGTATCTATTTTTTTCTTTTAAATCTTATTTTTCATCTGACCTTCACCTTTGGCAATTCTCTTTGTGCCAGTAAAGTTTCAGTGAACAGAGTTGAAAACAACTCTCATGGGGACTTCACCTAAATGTCTTAGCCCTATTGGAACAGATAACTGAGTCCAGTCTTTGTGATTCTGGAAATTATGAGCTACACAAAGGGCACTAAATGCTTCAGTGGAATCTTTGAGTCCTCAGTCCCTCTGAAGATTTTATTTTTGAAATGCAAGAAATTGTGGTGTGAGAAAGGCCTTACAATTACATAGCTCTGCGTGAGTAAATTGTGACTGCCAAGTATAGAGGTGTCTTCCTCATTTGGGAGCCACAGCCTGCAATCCCTCTCAAATCTCACCTCTAACTTTTCAAACACTGTGGCATCCCCTACAACCAAAAAAAAAAAGGGAGAAAAAACCTAGAGAGATAGAAATATGCTTTTCCAGTATTGAGGTTGATCTCATGTAGTATAAATGAGAATACCACCAAGCCCTGGGGGTGCATTGATCTTAATGACACTTCACCCTTGTATCTGCTCCCTAGCTGTTCGCCTAAGAGACATGAGGAGAGAGAAAAGATCTCTTGGATGTTAGATGTGTTCCTTTGATGTTTGACTAGGCATGACTGAATTCCTTAGCCTTTTCTACCCTAGGCGCATGTTGGTGTGCCTTGTGTTTTACAGGAGGAGAAATATGTCTGCTAAATGTGTACCTGCTCCCCTGCCTCCCTTCCCTCTCTCACTTCTATTACAGAACCAGAAATTCATAGCATGAGTCCATAATTTATATGTTTCACAACACAGTCTAGATAGTTTGTCATAGCTAAACTACCCATCTTCAGGATTCAGCAACAATGAAGTGTATCTTTCACTTGAGATGAGTTTTAATTTGAATCACAAATTCTTTTGTATCTGATTTATCAGCAGTGTGTTCTACAGTAAGGATATCCAGGAGTGAATCACTTTCCAGTTAAAGCTCTACAATACTGCCAGGTTATTGAAATTATGTATATCATAACCTTTAGGCATTTCAAGTGTACTGCTAAAACTTCAGTAGACAATTCCACAGCTTGCACTAAAAAATGACGAGTTGGTGGCTTATTTGAAGTTCATGTCTATCAGCCATAAGACTGACTGGGGCACATGGCTCTGAATGAAAAAAGATTTTTAAAATACCCTTTTTTTTAAGTTTTAGGAGGATGACTACCAGGCTGAGTCATTTGCAGCTGAACATAGATGACATGCTGTGACCTGATCAGCAAAGGTAGCTTCTTCATATAAGCCCTGTAGAACCTGACACTGGAATATCCCTTACTGGGATAACCAAACCTTTAGGAGTCACCATATGCAGGGCTTATAAACTGATCAGGAGTAAACTAACGGACTTAGGTGATGTCTGAGCTCCTGTCATGTTATAATTCAAAACTCTAACCAAAGGAAATATTACTGTCATTCACAACACTGGAGTTTGGTATATTTTTTAACTTCTCCAACATAGTTTCCTAGCAAAATGAAGTGTTTGTGAGTTTGCCATATGTCTTTTAGTCCCCTTTAAATATTTATAAATGTCATTCCTGGGCCAAGAAATGAAAGAGCAGAAATTCCATAAGAAATCATAGAATCATAGAATGTTTTAGACTCTCGGCATAATATTTTCATTTTCAGACCTGCCCCCCCATCTATGACTGTAGTTATCTAAAATATAAGATTTACTTGTTAGTGCTCCTGTTATTAGATCTTCTGATATCTGTCTTGTCTACTTAAATTGTAAGATTTTCAAGACAGCAACTGTCTCAAAATACATTTCTCGACAACCCTTAGCATCTTGAGCATGGTTCTCTGGACATGGAAACAATAATAAAACCTCCAGTAATATTGTTTTTTTCAAACTATTATGTGGGAGAAAAGAGAAATCACTTATACAGATAGTATTAATGTTCTGTTAGGGTAGTAGACTCATAGCTCTATCTTGTGTATGGCTGACTCATGATAGTTTGTTTTCTGTACAGAACATAAATAGACCTTTTTAAAATGAACAAAACAGAAATCTTAATTTAAACCTCATTAAAAAAACCCAAAACTTAATTCACCCGTATATTCTTCCATCTTATTAGAATTCCAGTGTTTAGGAAAGCCAGTGTTCAGATTGTTTTGCTTAGCGCTATTAAAAACAAACACACTTCTTTATAAAAAAATTACTTGCTCTCTGCCTGCAGACTTTTTGGGATGAGAACTGTTCTCGAGTCCAGTGTTTTCAGGGCCTAACAATAAGCAATACAAATAATCATAATTTAGCCTAATCTATGTAGTTATAGAGGTAATAGTTGGGTCACCCTGTCCCAGAAACAGTTTTCTCACCACTGCTGATTTGAAGATTTTTGGCATTTCATTACTTCTTTTCTGGTTTTGTTGGGAGTCATTTGTCTGGGAAAGATTTCTTGAGAGGATTTGGCAGCTGGCTTGAGCACTGGGATAAGACTTGTTTTTCCTATCAGGGAGATAAAGGCATGGGACCACGTGATTTCACATCATCTCAGTTTTGTGGGACCAGGGCAAGGAAGTGCAATATTCAGGTGACTTTTCATTGCACATTAGGAAATAATACTGTGCTCTTTCGCTCTCCCAAGTTCCTAGAGCAATTAAATACGTCCTTTAATTTTGTAGAAAGTATTATCCCTGGCAGTTATGCTGATACCCTTTTTTCTTTTGAATTTGACATGTGGACCATGACTCAGATTGAGTATGAACATAATTTAAGATTGTTTTACTTCATCTCTTTTATACTCCCTGAAAAACATTTAACATACTGCAATATAAAGACTATTTTATTTCTGGATCTGAAAGTCTCTCTTGCAGCCTTCTGGAAAAGTTTCTGATGTGCTTCCCTGACTTCAGGCTATATACAACCCAAGTACACACAGAAGCAGCATATTTTCACATTTGTCTGTCTGGCAAGTTAAATCTCCTTCCTTGCAGCACACAAAGTCAAAGGTCAGAGGATCTGTGAACATTTTAAAAGGTGTTTAAAATGCCCGTGATGTCACTGCATGAGGGGGATGCACTTTTCTGAGATAATATGCTGTGGGTCATGCCACATGTTAGACTCTCATAGATGTATGGTCTCCTCTTTGTGATAGACGCTGTAATGTCCTATCTTGTTCTTTGTCACTCTGATTACCATGTAGGTCAGTAGAGGCAGGTGGGAGACTAAGGGTATAGTTAGATAATAACAAAATGTTCTTTCTAATTTTTCACTGTGTCCAGACTTTCTCTGGTGATGGAAATACAGTGCTGATTTAAGTGCTTTGGGTTTGTTTTTTTTTTATTTGGTTTTTTTTTTTATGCTTTGTTTTGTTTATTTTTGTTTGTGTTTTTATTTTGTTTCACTGGTGTTTTGTTTTGTCTTGTTGATGTTTTGTTTTGTCTAGGGTTTGTTTTTGTGGTGGTGTTTTTTTTTTTTTCCTCTTCTGCTTTGCATTTCTTATGGCTTTATAAAGAGTTATAGACAGAGGTTGACCTGAAACTCTTTCCTTTTTCTCCCAGGTCCAACAATCCTGAATTATGTTCATGTTTAAAATCAAAGCTGTACCTAAGAATCATAAACAATCCCTATTTCTACAAAAAGTCAAATAAAAAGAGGCCTTAAGGTAGAAATCTGGGGGGAGAAAAGTTGCCTTATGCTCTCTGAGGACCATAATCCCATGCATCAGATTGCATCTTTAAATCCAGATTCATATGCAGCGGCTTGATTTATCTTATGCTTTCTGTGAGTAGAAATTTTAAAGAACAGAAAGATACTACCTGGCTATTTCTTTAATAAGTTTCTTTAGTTTCTTTTCTGTTATTGATCTGAATGCTAACAGTGACTTTGTCAGGTGAAAATCCGTTCCATCCTGAAAGAAGCTGAACAGGAACACATACAGGCTATCAGTGTTCTTCATGTTAATAGCTGTATATGTTTGCATAACTCTTCTCACCCTTTGGAAGGTTAGCAGCATCTTCAAACTGTCTCAGTACAGGAAGCAAAATGATATTAATGTTAAATTGTCTTCCCTCTTTTTGTTCTTGTTCTTTTTTTTTTTTCTTTTTGATTTAGTGACCTCAAAAGTCCTTCAGAATAACACTTGCTTTGGTTTAAACTGTGAGTAAAAAGTAAAAGGTTAGTACATTATCAGCTCATTTTCAAGCTTTTCAGTTTTAATTATCTCTTGCTTCTTAAAAGATTAACCAGAAATGAATGAATAGAAATACCAAAACTGAATAGATAACAATGTTAATCAGTTGTCTTTTTTTGTTCTGCTTCACAATTTTATTCATCTTAAGAGAGGCTGAAAAAATCATACAGACATAACTGTTTAGAGCACTAGGCTAGCCTGTGATTTGGAGACTCATTCAGGTGTTTGCTCTGAAACACACTTCTTGTATGACCTTAGGCTCTTGTAGAGGGAAGAAAATAGCACTTTGTGGATCACAGAATGTTGTGAGTGTGAATACATTAAATATTTTGACATGCTTCAAGTGGATGGGAATTAGATGGGTAATGAAGGTAAACCAGCCAGTCAATTTATATCTTGTGTTCTAAGGAGGAAACTAACTCTTTAAAAGCACTGAAGTGATTACCTAATTAATCAGTTAACCTCAATTTCACAGTTTCAAGCTCATGTAAAGAAATTGGGAGCACAAATACCATAAAAAGACAACAGGTTTAAATTTTCACACCTGTGGAAAAATTTTCAGGTTAAAAATTTGATCATTAAAAAAATCAGTAAAAAATTTATTTTCATTTTAACCTGATAAAATAAGCTTCTGCATTTAGAAGGTAAACCCAGAGTTGGCTGAATGTGCGGAATGCAATACAGTTTGAAGTATCACAGGAGACTAATGAGCAGCAGATTAAATAATAAAGAGAGGTTAATGCAGGAGCATAAAACAAATGACACAATATACTGAAGAATCTGTTTTAGAGACAATTTCATTGAAGAAGTTGTGTTAGTACTTGCAATTTATGAAGTATGGTCTCAGCATATTTGTAAGGAGGAAAAAATAAGCTTGTTTTTGTGGTATCTAGGTGAACAAGGTCAAACCAAAGCATGAAATAAGATAATACCAATCCTTGTGTAAATACGAGAACACTTTAGAGGCTAGTTAAAATGTAATGACTTTTCCAAAGTGCACCTCTTCTATAAGAGGTTTGATATTTTTCTGCTGTCTTTAAGGATCTATATTATCCACAGTAAAACCAATAAATCGTCCACAATAAAACCAAGAAGTTGTAGTGCTAAAGATAGTCACTATTTATTGTTTAATCAATCAAACCTAGCTTCTCTCTTCCTGGGAATAGAGAAGTGCTGTTTGTTTCAAACAGTTAAAATTCTGTACTAAGCAGTGCTGCTCTTGATACTGTCACAGGAGGTGCCTACTGTTATTAACAAACAAAATAAAAATGGAGACGGTGTTTCCTAAACTTTACTATTGACTCCCTCAAGGACTAAAAATCTTCACATTTTCTCTGGAGAAACTGAGCTCATCCAGAAATTATTTCCACTCTTAATCCTTTTCTGACCACAATTACACACGTGTTTTGACTTCTAATCCATGTATTATTTTAATATAGAGTTTATTGGAATTCAGCTGTGGTTGCACCTGTAGGTATACTGTATCTGTCTACCTATATCCAGTTTCACATATGTTGCCAAAAGGAAATTAAAAGTGTTCAGTATAGGGATCACAGAGAGAAAATCCATGGCACATGTTGTCTAAGAGCTTACTATAAAGACTACAGTAGTTTGTTTTAGCTTCTATGAACATATGAAGCTATTACTTGCAGTTATAGTACCTGGTAAAACAGCTTTATATTTTTTCTCATTAGCTGTTTTTCAGTAAATATCAGTGGTTTCCTGATGGATGTTGCCCCCTGAAGAATTTACTGTTAGATTTTTCAGTTTCAGTGAAAAAGTCAGGAAGAGAAAAAGCATACTGTTATACCTGTGTAAAAAACTTCTGCAGATGTTTACTTGAGAAGATTTATTGCTTGAGTCTTACAACAGTGACTTTAAAAGGGGCTTGAGGGTAGCCCTGCTGTCAAAAGCTCTGCCTACCAGGCATAGCATTCTTCAGTCTGGGTAAGTTTGAAAAAAAAGACATCACATATGCATGTGTTTCAAAGATGTATTAGCCAAATTGACCCCATTAGAGATTATCAGAGTCTGGAAATTAATTATTTTGAGGTTGCTTTGCACATGGGACACTCCACTGCCCAGAAATTAGAGCACAGGCCTTCCTAATAGTGCTTGCCTCTGACTTCAGGCATCCCTCTGCTCTGGAAAACAGAAATGGAAAGCGAATGTATATCTCCATTATGCACTCATCTCCCTCCCTGGCAGGACTTGAGCAATATGGAGGAAAAGAAAGAAGCAGCAGTTCCTCGTATTGCAGTTCAACTTCTACAAATAGCTGAAGCTGTCATTTAAAGTAAGGAACGCTGGAAAGGCTTAAAGTTATGAAAAGGTAAGCTAACACCAGTCCTTCTTTTTCTTTTTGTCTCTTACTGGAAAGCACGAGCAAAGTGCTTCTTGGTTGGTGATACTGCTCATCAATCGCTATTGAAGGCTTGATCAGGTGGTGAAGATACCCTTCAGCCTGCAAGAAGGATTACAGTGACAATGACTGCTTTTGGGACACAAAGTAAAATTAACTTCTAGGTTATCCCCGTCAAGGACCATTAAGTTCTGAACTATGAGGGACACTGTGAACAAGTCATATTTTAACCTCCTGTGAGCACAAAAGCAGAAAGGTTCTTCTCCTCCCCCCAACAAATCTGACCTTCGCTAAAATTTATGTGAAAATGAAAAAATAAAAGAAGGCTGTAGCCCTGCCAAACTCTGATGATGTGACTCATTTTAATTATTGGTATTTGGAAATTAAATGGCCTGAGTTTCATTCGGTAGTTTGTTTCAGGAAGAATGATTTAAACAAGCTCTAGAGTTGCAGCACCTTTTACAGCAGGTGTGAAGCAAGGCATTCATTTTTCTTTTAACAGTGTCCTTGTAAGCATAATAACAATTAGGAAGCTAGGTCTTCACACCAGAATCTGTTCTCTGTGTCCTTGGGCTGCTTCATCACTTCTAATTTTCTTAGCAATTTTCTCAAATACCAGTTTGGGTAAAATGACATTGAACAACATTAGACATACATGATTTCTTTAAAAGCAAAACACGTAAGAGACGTAGCTAGGACGCATGCACTGTTAATGTAAGATGCTTAATTAACTGTCTTCTTTCCCTTACAATGTTTTACCCTTAGAAGCTTCATTAAGTGAAAATATCCACTAAACCTAATTCTTCATTCCCTGCATAGAGGAGCTGAGGAAACAAGAGCTGTGTTAGCAGTGGTGGGTTTCCTAGCTGTTGCTTTTTTTACATGGTTTTCTTCAAAAAGGTAGAAAATCTGAGACAAAGGATCAGAGGAATATACAGTAGCAATAGCAGTAATACCAACTAATTATTTTAGAAGTCACAATACATTTGTTTGTTTTACAGCTAATCTAACTATTGTAAAAGAGTGAATTTTCATATATTTAGTCTGTTTTTAAAAGAGCACAAAATCAGCTTCAAAACATATATGAAACCTGAAGCAGCTCCCTTAATAATATTTTTTCTTTGTCCATATATTTAAAAAATATTTTAATCAATTGTACCTTCCCATAGTGGCTCAGACGTGTTCCCTCTTCTGTTGTTTCTTCATAATTAGATCTGAGGAACAGGAGTTGTACTTTTGCTCAACAAATCAAAATAGGATTGAAAATGGAAATTCATGGCTAACTGTTGATCTGAGAGGTATTAACACACACCTACCTTTCTTTTGGATAAAGCAAAATTTATACCATGTTTCTCTGGGAGATTATCTTCATTACTCATCTATTTGAAGGCTAACACTACAGGTCTACATTTAAAATGTTAGCACCATAGTTCCAATAGTTATATTAAAGAAAGCTCTGTTATAATTATATGCATGTTTTCACTTCTGCATTTCTGCAGGGCTGACATTTTCCTGGGGTGCAGAATGGATTTTTGGGAAGGTGTAGCAGATAAGCACAGAGGAATATACCAATGAAATTAGATCAGCGTGTTATATGGTACATCTTATATTGGGTTGATGGCTGTTGACCCTCAGTGAGCACCGGGTCTGCTCCCCATCACTACTGGGCTTTGGGAAAGAAAAAGAGGAAGGCATTACTTCATAATCCCTTGGGATGGAGATTGATTAAGTAGGAGCTTAATTTCCTTTATACAAAGGGTATTTTAATCATTGTTCTGATGACTGTACCTTGACAACTACATGCTCCATTAATTCATATTTAACTTGTATTCTTTGGCAGAAAGAATTTGATACTCAATTTTCTGTTTAGTCTATAGCTCAGAAAAAGAGTACTGAGCTAAGTTTGATGATTTTGTTCAACTAGAGATTCATTAGTGTCAGGGATCTTGTGATGCACACAGCTGTCTACTAAAACTGTAACTCAGCTCTCAAACTGAATAACTGCAAAATTCATGAAAAGTGACTAATACAAATATCAATGGAGATGATATTCTCTTTGGTGACATAAAAATTAAGGTGTCCTATCAAAAACCATGCTATTATGTGTCCTAGCACTGGGAATGTCAAAAGACTGATAAATTTAGCTTTTCACATATTTTCTGTTAACTTATGAAAAATACCTTATTCATTTATTGTAATGCAAATTCTATCAGGGAGAAAAAGTAGGGAAAAGGACTGGCCTGTGTTTATTGACATAGTGTTATGCTGAGATATAGCCTGTCAATGTTAGGTCCATACTTATACGGCCATTCAGGTGACATGCACATGAAAAGAATGATTTTCCACATGAGATAATCACCTTGAATTATTCAAAGCGCAGCTTCTTCCTTCCATATCTATCATATATTACTGCCAGGTCAGGTAAGTCAGTGTTCGATGGTGGTGACATATTTCAGTCCAAAGTGAGCTTTTAAATATGAATTATAAGCCCCTAAAAATAAAATAGGTGTTTATCATGGGACCTTCAACTACAGAAGCAGTAGTAAGCATAATTAATACTGAGATCAAGAATGGGCAATCTGCCGCAGTCCTCCACTGGAGAAGGAACATTACATGAATTAGAATGCCTCATGTAACGAAGAGAAAGAGATCTATTATTACCATAAACTCTGTCTGGTTCCATTACCTTCACCTCCAGACCTGTATCAACTACCATAGTGATATCTATGGAATAAGTATGAAAGTTGTAAATATGGTTGTTACAGGAATTCTGAAATAAATACTATCTGTGCTAAAGCTACAATATGTTGTCAGATACCAGCCTTTAGTTAATTACCAAAAAAAAGATACAAGCACCAGAAATTAATGAAAGGTTAACATGAAGGATAAAATTGTGATAATTCTGCCTCTGCTATAGCTTTATGGAGGGATAAAATTGGACTGTCTTTGCCACTCAGACATACAAGGACCCTGATTAGACAAGCTGAGAGCAGATAACAGAAGTACTCTTAAGATCAGGCTGAATCATAGCTCTTTGGAAAAAGCACTTTTAACAATGAAGAGCTCTATAAGGCAGGATTTACGAAAGCGGAGAATATTTTGTTTGGCAACTGTAAAACACCGAATGACAAACATATCTTGATCCTTACCCATGGATTCCTGAACAGTGGATTCCACTCATACTTGACCCATCAAAACACAGTTCTGAGTTTTTCATACACCTTTCACTATTCTTGTATTTGTGTCTATAGTTCTATGTGTACTGTCACATATATTACTCAAAAAAGACAGAGGCAACATTTTACTGTATTTCTAAATAAACACTGCAGAAGTTTGGTGCCAGTTGTATTTAAAACACCAGTAGACTTTTACCATTCACAAATATCAGCACAAGCAAACTGAATATTTGTCTAAAAAGTGTGTAATTTTTATTTGAAAAATAGCATAAACAAAATATGAAATATTTTTAAAACATGCCTACGTACTTTTCCTCTTTTATTCTAAATCATGTCTAAAATTAAGCATGTGGACAGGGGATAGTAAAACTTTTCTTTTTTCTTTTTTTTTTTTTTAAATGATCCTACAAAGAAGGTTTCATTTCTTTTTTTAAAAAGACTCTCACCAGCTTCTTACTTCTGCAGTCTCCACATTACATGGAGCATGTGGTGCAGCTTTCCCTCACTTCCATGTATTTGTCTATTTTAAGCATGCTTCATCCTTTTTTATTTATACTTTCCCTGGCCATAAAATGCCAAGATTTTCTCCACTTCACTGCATAAAATGATAATTTTCTTTATGTGCATTTTTTCTGCAGTTGATAGCTATGAGTCTTAAATTTTAATGTACAACTTGTTTTGCAATAGTCTTCTTGTAGAGAAGGGGTCAGGGTTTAAAGAGAGAGGGATATCTTTTACTAGAAAAAGTATATGGATTTTTAAAAATACAGTTCTCAAATGTAATATAGTTGTAAAAAAAAATCTGTAGATCATTACGGCTGCAACAACATTACAACTGCAAAAACACAGAAGTACAAGAATATGCATGAAGAACAAAGAATCTGAATCACATATCTTATTTCTGAATGACATGTTTTTAATTGATGCTCTACTAGTTCACAGGAAAATGTATCTAAAAGCTTATTTATATTTTTTCAGACATCCCAGTCAGTTTTCATAAAAAAAAATCCTTTAATACACTGTGCCTTGCTTTTATCCATCATAGCTGTAACAATGCTACTATGTCTTGAATATAGCTTTTACCTTGACTGAGCTTCATTTCATTGTTCCTTCTGTTTTCTATATTTGATATCTCTTAATATACCAGTAACTTTGTCATGTGTTACTGCTATTTCATCTTAATAAAGCATCTGCATTTCTTTTCCCTTTTCTTTAAGCCACCCAGCACTTGAACATATACAGCTGAAGCTTGAATCTTTGTCCAGTTTGGTCCAGTGTCATTCTAGCTGACAAGCTTAACTTAGCTACAGACATATGCAATCATATTATTGATGTATTAATACCTATTTATCCTCAAATACACTGAAATCTCTGTAGGTCACTGCAAAAGGCTGGTTTTGAACATTTAAACATTTTGAAATGTTTAAAAGCTCCATTCAGCAGTCTCACCCACCTTGCATGTTGAAGAAGAGGGACTGAGGACAGAAATTTCTTATTTTTACATCTATTTTACCTCCTAAAATGTCTTAAAAGTTTGATTAAAAAAAGGCCACAACAAAAAAGGAGTCTCAAGCCTATTATTTTACTTGTGTTTTAATATGTTAGGATGCCATATTGTGGGCCTTAGAAACAAGGAAGAAAAGCCAGATGGATGGTCTGTCTGCCATTTCATGTCAAAGTGAAACAACTCCATGAAAAGCAGTAATTTCTTTTCTCTGCAGATAACGTGATCACTGAGATCTCAGCAAGTGCAAAACTTCTGTACTGGCCAGAAATTTCATCTCTCTTTGGAGTTTTAGTAAGATGGTCACCAAGACCCAAGAACTACCACTCTACAACACCTCTGTTAACATCAGCATGCAATCAAGTTTCTGCAAAGCCTGCTTGAGATACCACACTGAGACACGTGCTGCTCCAGATGTCTCAGCATCAGACAATCTAGCCAAAAACTCTTCTGCTTCCAGAACAGGTCTTTTAAATCTCCTCTACTCAACAAAATGTCTTTTTTACCTCTTTTTTTAAAAGAGTTTAAGTCTGTGTTGAACAGTAAGAGTCTATGTTAAATTGCTGCATTGGAAATTTGAAAATATCTTCTCCTTGATGAGATGGATAAAGCAATTTGTCATGCCCTGCTACTGTCAGATGAGATCTTCACATGTGGTGTTGGAAACTGCAGTAGCAGCTATATGAGCTCATCTGCCTCTATGAAACAAACAACAGACATTACTCCCCTGGCCATCACATCCTTCTCAGAGACTGTAAAAATGTAGGTAATAAAAATACTTATGGAATGAGGGACAAGCCAGCAGCAGAGGAAATGAGAATACAAGCTGCTTGTATGAGGAGGGATGAGTAAGCACGGGACTAGGAAGAACACCCAGTTTGGCAGGGGATAGGGAAGGGGTTTGAAGTGAATTCTTACAATAGAGGGAAGATAGGGGCTTTTAACTTGGACATCTCAAAGGCTTTGGGTCTCTGTCCTTGCAGACACAGAATGTCCTTTGAAGACCCAACTGTACAAAGGCCCCAAACCCCTGTTTTTAGCTCAGTGTCTAATCTAATTTGAACAGAAGATTAAAATATAGATGTTTCAAAGCTCCTGCTGGACTAAATGTTGCTCTGAGTCAGTGACAGCTGTACACGTGCAGTTTTCTAGGAGTGCTGTAGCACCAATGAGCCTGAGCAGGCTGGACTGACTGTACCAATTAATCTATTAAAACAGATGGAATCTTTCTGAGTATTCATCATGCACTGTATGTATACAAGACATTTTATCTATAGAAGCAATGGAATATACACTCTGTAGCTGAAGCTACAGATATCCTTTTACTTGATGTCATGTTTATATTTATTGATATATTTTTCAACTTCTGGCTACTGCTCCATTTTCCCCACCTAACTCATTCTCTCCTCCACCAACCAGTGTGTTAGTATTCACTCTCCTTGTTTCTTTACCCTGCTCTGAAATATTTTTATTTTTATCTATTTTTATTTTGCATCAGTTAAATTTTGTTTAGGTTTCATTCAGGAATTTTCTTTTTCTTCCAGCTTTTCTCAGTAATTTTTCATATACATCAGGATGTCACAAAGAAAGTTCAGTTACATATGGGGTTTCAAATGCAAGAAGGCAATTTAACTTGTCACCCTTCTGAAAGCATATTGCCACCTGTGACGACATATTGTGTAGACCATACATGGTTCAATACTGTTTAAATTTTACCATATTGCAGGTAAGATACTGTGGGGCACAGCCTTGACCCATTCCCAATGAAAGGTGACAGAGGAGATGGAAGACCCTGTCATCCTTGTATTCTGTATGACACATTGTCATCCTGTCAAAGCAAAGCTAATATAAATGAATCACATTAATCCGAAAATGTGAATTTCTATTTGACAAGCTAAAGGATCATAACATCTTCAAGTAGACTAGCTACCTAAAAATGGTTACTGACACAAGCAAGTATACATGGTCAATCTGCCTGCCTGAAACTGAAAATCAAGTAAGACACATTAGAAAATAGATAGCCCCAAGTGAATGCAAGGATGCAACTCTTCCAATGGGCCATGCTGACGTCACATGAAACCAAAATTAATTCAGCTATATATTCAGTTTGGGGTCATCTGTTGGTGTATGTTTTATAATATATATTTTAACCTTAAATGCTTCAGGCTCTGTTCATTACTATTTCAGTTCTCTGGTTAGAAAATATTGTGTAAGTGGAGCTCCATATTACAAGTGTATTCTTAAATCCTGGGCAACTCTTGGTTGCTAACTATGAAAAATGACAACAGTCTGGATAGCCCTTCTATTTTTGTCAGTTTGCTGCACCACAGAAACTTATTTTCCAGAAGTTTATAATAATAAATGGAGGAAAGAGAAGTAGGGAGAATATACTGAAAATACAAGAGCAAGGTCATAAGAGGCTTGAGTGCAGAAAATAAGGAAGGATGCTTTCTGGGTGCACTTATTCTGAAGCTGTGGTTCAAAATTGCTGAGAACCTCACAAGGTGCTAGCTAATGATCAGATGATTGTCCTGTGACTGTCAAGTATTCTTCAGA